>OX637292.1:18382831-18947417 GCA_951799445.1 Pseudisothecium myosuroides
GATTAGCAACCCGAGGAGCTCTGTTGGGGATGAGATGGCGCTCCCATAGAAATACATGCTGGTTTTTCATCCTCACACAATTTAATTTTGGTGGTTATGGAATCGCATTACTTGAGGGACTATTTGAGTTTCTGTTAATTTGATTGCTATCTGCTTGGCTGAGTCTTTGGGAGCATTCCAAACTTAAATTTCTGTACAAGCTGGTGAAGCGCAGAACAGAGTTCAGAAATGAAGGGGAGAGTTTGATCCGTTCCCGACCTGTGCAACAATTTCAACCAAACATGTAAGCGTCATCTTCACAAACAAAGCATCCGACTGCGGTGTTTGTCTCTCCTCGGCCATTCTAAAACAAGCAGTAGCAAATAAAACATTTGAATGCAAGTTACATGAAAGAGAGGAGCAACAAACTGCACCCATGAAGGGCAAAGCTAAGAAAGTGGAGCAACGGTTGGGAGGATTTGTTTCAAGTCAAGTGAAAAACAAGTCACAACATGAATCCTCTGATGAGAATCCAAGCAATGGGCGAAGATGAGCGGGTGACAGGGCTCGCCTGCGAGTTACCAATGGGGTTCTCAAACTTTGCATGGGCTCTTCATAGACCAGGGCGAGCTCCTTCCTAGTGAAAGAGTGGAGATGCTCTTACAGTGCTAAACCATATTCAACAAGGCCATAAGTTCACAAATGTCCAAAAGGTAGGATGACCCGTTGTAGTTCCTTTGTTTGTTGCACATAATTAATTGCAATAGAACAACAAATGAGAAAGTATTCCACATGTATTTCAGATAACTTATTATTGAAAAAAAAAAAGATATCTTCTTGGTGACCACAACAAAAACATATACTTAGCTTCCCACTATTGTCCAAGGGTGAAATTCTTCTTATCTTCTTGGATGTTAATCACTAAAGGATGTTGAAAATATTTGTCCTTGCGGTGTATACTTTGTATTTTAGAATATAGACATGTATTTGAAGATGCAAGAAAGTTCCAATTGACTTGAAAGTTTTTTGTGAACTCAAAAAATATCAATGGAAATGCTACATAAAATTTATGATTTTTTGGAACTTTGCTAAGCAAATTTTCATAAAATGTTGTACTCATAGAACAAGCCAAGATGGTGCAATTCCGCATGTACTAGCACTTTGTCAAGGCATAGAACATGGAAGGTAGGTCCAAATCACTTATAGATTTTTGGGTAGCATGTATATGTTACTTGTAAGAAGGACAATGCGTTTGCTTTTGCAATAAATATTGCATGAAAATGTAGTAAATTGTTCATACTCATTGAATTTGAAAACACCATACACTTAGTTCATATAAAGAGACCGGAGTGTACATATAAGTGTCATTGTGTTGATCACGCTATAAATAGTAACCACGTGGTATTTAGAAGTGATTTTCATTCCCTTTGACTTGCACTTCATTCCTTGGGGAATGAAATTAATTTTTTGTTGTACATGAGGATAATGAGTGAATTTAGGAATGGAAGTGGTTAGTAAGTTAGAAAATGAATAATGATTACAAGCTATGCCATTCATCCTTTTGAAATACAATATCCTTGACTTGCGTATGCAGTCATATTTTAGTACTTGAATGTACCTCCATCTAATGTCATGTGTTTCAATGAAATATATTGTCCACAATACAATATATAAGCACTAAAAGAGAAAGGGGTGTTTTAAGTATAGTCCTAGTAGTATAGTCCTATAAGTAATGATCTAAAAGTGGTGTTTTTAGCAATTTATTGAAAACACATGTAATTCTAGTTAAATATTACTAAAAACACCTCTTTCAAGTCATTGCTTATAGGATTATACTACTAGGACTATACTTAAAACACCCCTTTCTCTTGTAGTGAAAACCATATAATGGGTTATAGAATACATCTTGCAACCTTGATTGTTTTTCCAAAAATTTAACAGTTTACATTAATCCATGGCAATACTATTCTAGATCATGTCAATATCCAATACAATCGTTCTCTTGTCAAATATGGATTTATATACATTTTAAGCGCTCCTTACATTGGTTTTTCATTTCTTTTAGGGGATAATGTTACTTTCTTCACTTCCTGCACAGTTATAATATTAATGCAAAAGTGTCCTTCAAGATTGAAGAATCTAATTTTATTTAGTAATACTTAATGTTCTTCATGATCAATACCAAGAAGCAAAATATTGTCTCATTGTCTTATGAAGAAAATTCAATCAAAAAATCAAGCCCTAAGAGAACTTATATAGAGAAGTTGACACAATTAAGAAGACATAAAAATAAAGACCAATGATGGCCTTGAGAAAGAATTAGACCATGCATTCAATCAAAAAATGGAATAATGATATTCTAATTGTGAGCCACCTCAAATGAAGTTTTGTTTGATTGCTTAGACTCAAACAACTCTTGTTTTTCATTGTTGAATAATGCGGTATTAAGATTCCAAATACCTTAGATGGAAATCAACCAAATTTGGGCAAATAGGTGTCCAAAGGTATTCAATGCATACAAGATATCTTTGAAAATAGTATAATTGGACCACTTGTAGTTGCAAGTCTCTTTTGCTTAACACTAAAAATTTGATAGCTGCAAAATATTCTATCATCAATTATTTATTGAAGAACCTTTTACTCAGTTTCTATATGTTCTAAACTATATTTTATAATAAACTGTTGAAAGATGACATGTGTAGTATAAGGAGCCAAAATGAAAGAGAGGTGAATTTTTGCATTCAATTGACAATGCACTATCAAAAGTATGAATTTAGAGGGATTGCAACATTTTGTCCCTAAAGTAACTGCACCTAGTTGTGACCTGTTAATGTTTCTACACCCCACCTATCCCATTCCCTGCAAATTCTTGCCAAAAATATACAATCTCTACTTATGAGAGCCTAGAATTGATTTTAAGTACACAAATTGTTTGAAACTGAAAAATTCATAGTTTATTTGATAATATAGTTTTGAAAGAATGCATTTTAGCCCCTAAAAATCTCTAAAATTCAATTGTGTTTTTAGAATTTTAGGTCAATTACTACGGCTTGCATTAGAGGATTTTTGGGCCTTTAGAAGACTACAAATTCCTAGACTATAGGAGCTCTAGGAACGTTGCCAAATCATTAGTTTGACGTGGCCGAGAGAATGTCACGTCAGATATTAATAATTAATTAATTAATTTTTTGAAAAAAAAATATTTTAAAAATATTTTTAAAAAATTAAAAAATTAAAATTATTTTTAAATTATTTTTTTATTCTGACAGCAGGGGGCTGGTTCCTAGCAATGGGAACAGCCCTGAGATAGTCTTCCACAGGCTCAAATCTCCTCTAATGAATTTATCTTCTTTATTTTCTCGAGAACAAGTTTTTTAGATGCACATTTTTGTTGCAAATCTGGAAATTTGATTTGCACCGCATGCAAGTTTGGATGCACTTTCTTTTCATCAATTAGTATTTTGACCCCAAAACTTCAATGTCTGTAATTATTGAAGGACTAATGAAGAATTTCCCCTTGGCAGGTTTTTTGACAATTGAGGCAATGGCACTTCAATTGCTCTTTGTAGACAATGGCAAGATAAACCAACTTTTTTAGCTATAAAAATAACTTTTTTTTCCAAAAAATCAATATTTTCTTCCCTCTCCTACATTTCATTAATACAACAATCTACTATTTTGTTTTTAGAACAAAGCCTTTTTTTGAAATTTTGGTGAATTTATAAATATTTCTCAATGTTTTGCTCATCACAAAGAGATTATGGTAATGCAAGGTGTATAAGTCTTCCATATATACGATAAATTCAAGTATTTTTGGTGTGGTAATTTTCAACCCCAAAAGTCTATGTCATACTAAATGATGTAAACTAAATTCTACACTCTAATACTTGAATTTTAAAGTTGATATGCACCAGCAGGTACGTAGTGGACAAAAAAACCTTTTTATACTTTGATCATATATAGGTTTTACAAATAAATAAAGAATTTCACATAAAACTTTTTGTATGGGCTCTGTATGAGAAGTTGAAATTAAGATCCTACAATTGCAATTGTCAATTTCAGCAAATTTTTCCATCTAAAAGTCTTGATCTAAAAGTATACATTTCTTGCGTATTTTGGGCTAAAAATTCAAAGGATGTTTATGGATTACAAGAAACTAGAATCTTGTTTTTACTACCAACTAATGTTGGGGGAGAATCACCAATTACTTCATTGTTAGCAAGTGCTTCTCGGAAAAATATCTGGTTGGAGTGGAAAATTAGAGGGTCCAATTAAAACCAAACAAAAAATTGGTAGGATGGGTAACCAATTGCTGTGCCAAGATAAGAGGTGGATACACTACGGGTGGATATGTAACTGTTGCTTTCATGAAATTGCCAAATTTTAGCCGCTTGCCATTTTGAATCCAAGACTAATACTTGGATTGTTAGAGGTGGGTATGTTCTTAGCTAAGATAAGTATTGTTTTAGGGTTGGTTGTGGCCGCCAACCCTTGCTCTGTCGTTCATGTCTGCCCAATGTAATCAAATTTAGAGATCAGTTTCAAAACCAACATGTCTTTGAAAGAGGAGGATTGTAGCCTTTGCAAATTTGAAGTTGATGGAAAGTGGACAATGAGAATTTGATACTTGAGGACATGAACCGGGAGATTTTGATAAGGAGAGGAATGATGCAACAGGTACCCTTCAGAAAAAAACCTAATCTCCTTCTACAAAGAGGAGGCAAATTACCAGGGCAGCTCCAAAAACTTGCTACCAACAAGACCCAGCAAAAGCTTATTAATAGGTGTTCAATAACAGGCACAGGCAATTTTATTACTCTCTGTTTCCAATCTCTGTTTTCATTTCTTTTTTTTATTGTTCTTCGCCGCACAAGTTGGCAAGCCAGCTGTCCTACTGCCAGGTCAGAGAGACAGTGAGGCTGCTCATTTGACTCTTGGTCCACGTGGCGCGCTGAAGTGCAGCCAAGTAGGTCGCTTCCTCATCCACGCCATCCAGTGTTCCCATCAGCACACACCTACGTGGCGCTTACGAGTTCCATTCAAGATTCAGTCGTCACCGCTTGTTAGTAACTTACTTGCCTCCCACCATCTCAGTGTTTTTTTGGGAGCGATTTTCTAGTTCTTACTTCTCAAAAGTTATACTGCCTTTGTTTCTGAATAAGGGAGGCAACCCATTTCTGAACACTTAAGCAAATCTAACCATCTGCAGGGTAGGTTTCTTCACTGGGGAAATTTTCCCTTGTGTAAAAGTAGAGTTTGGAAGGTTTCGATAATTTCCCAGATTTTTATTTCTCAAAACATAATTACTGTGAATTTTTCAGCGAAAGATTCTATTCCTCCCATACTGGTGATATAGGGCTTGCTATTTCCGAGCATGGGCTGAAAAGAAAATTGACAAAGGGGTGGTTGCAATATTGAGAGTCTTTGTAACCAATCAAAATGCACCACAACTGCCTCGAGAACCGTGCCATATTTAATCATTGTTCTTCTCCTCCTTCACGGAAAGAGAACAATCTACATAGCAAGAATGGGGGGAGGGGTGATCAAGAATGGGTTGCCTCCCATAATACGGAGTATCAATGTTTCCTTTGCAACATTGGAAACACTGGAATTCTTCAGAAAGTATAAATTTTTTGGGAGGGAATATTGAGCAATAGATTGTCCTATTTTCATTGGATGAAATTGCTCAAATGCTACCGACACTATCTAGTGACAACTCAGTGACAAATATCCCTCTATTTCAGATGACCTCATACCCTCTTGGATGCATACGTGTGCTTTCATCCACATTTTGTATGTTTCATCCTTGTCAATGGTACTTATGGTAGTAAATAGTTTCACTACTCCACTTGAGATCGCTTTCGGTGCCGCCTAGCAAGAATGGGAGAAAAAACAAACACTGCTCCATATATACTGAGTGTTCCAGTACTTCCGATGTGGTCCTTCTCCTCGCTTTTCCAAACGTGAGAACTAAGTTACAACTTATGAGAAGCCAGTTCAATCTTGTGGAGCCCTGTTTTTGAGCTTAGTGGCAACATCATCTCCAAATCCTGCACAGTGCACACAGTACAGTAGTACTGAGTGAGTGACTGAGTACTCTTCTTGCAATGGAATCATCTTCAATCTTTGTCATTTGCTCCCACAAAGCAAAGTAGAAAAATCCATAGAAAAGCCCAGATTTTTTCTATAGAAACTGAAGGGAGGGCCTGCTTGCCTGCAAGTGGACAGCAAACCGTACTAACACGGAAAAGAAGAACTGCAGGCACTCTCCAGCCAATTGCCTCTTGCTATTATTGAGTGGGGGCAGTACTTGCAGAATCCCCTCTCGTAATAAGGTCTGATTGCTCAAGCCAGAATCGGTTGTATAATTCTAAAATATCGTGCTTCTTGCAGAAGTATTATTTCTTCCCGTAAAAGCACCTTGCTTATTACGTAATACGTACAGGTGCAAGTCCAGGATGTGTAGGCAACATCGCAACGAGACCTTTAGGATTAGGTCCCCAAGGATAATCATAAAAATCTCACTATCCCGTACAAGTTTTGTAACGATTAATTTTTTGATTCAGTTCTCAACAAATTCGAGCTAGTGAAGTTGGAAAATTGGATCATCGATGGTCGATAACCGACTGAAGGAAGTTTTAGCGTTTTAATTTACGTCTTTGGAGAATTTTCATTCCCTTTAACGAGTCCTCTGAAGGCTCACTACCCACATGTACAGTACAAGTTGCACCTTTTTTCATTTTTATTTTTTTTATAAACAAATGAACCAATGTTGCACCTTTTGCTTACTGTACTGTACTGTACACAACATGAACCAAAGCCTTGAAATGTCGCTACGAGTGGAGTGTTGTGAGTTGTGACTGTTGTCTGCTGTTAATGTGAATGTTGCTATAGAATGAGAGTCTCTGGCTTTATTGCGTACGAAAAGGAGGAATCTTGGATGTGACTTTATTTCACATTTCACAGAAGGGCCGGAATCTCACTCATTGTTGTCCGTAATTTTTTTGGGCACATTTCGCAAACGTGGGAATCTCACTCTTTGTTGGATGAATTTAACTGAATTTTTCCACCCCCGCTTTCCACAAGGAGGAGAAATGGATATTCTAAGGAGCAAATGGATTTCTGACCGGACAAAGCTGAGAGGCTCAGAATCCTCTCGGCGCAATAGCGAACGTGACGGCTGACCCAAGCTGCAGGCGCTCTTTTATTAGAGGATCGCCACCAGTTGCCTTGGAAGGTCTCGGGAACGGCACACGGCACTTGCCATGCTTGGGTAGCGGAAAATGGCTCCACACCAACACCACGTCACGGTACTATTTTTGCCGTTTATCCTGTCACTTCTACATTTGCCCGGCAACGGAGGGCCTTTTGTAGAGGGCAATATTACACTCACGCTAATTTTGGTCAACGAAGACTATGGGCACAGTGGATGTCGACGTGGATGCGATGGAGGATAATGGGGGGTGCGAAGAAGGGGAAGAACTTTTGTGAGGATGAAGACAAGCAACTGTGCTCTTTTTTTTAGTGGATGTGCTATTCTATTCATTACATTGATTAAGCAGCTACATATGAAAGACAATTTTTATTTTTATTTTTTAGAGATGAAATCATATGTTGAATACAAGTCTAAAAAAATTCATATTATGTTCAAAAATTTTGCAATCATTGTGAATATTTGAAGGAAAAATAAAAAAATAAAAAAATAAAAAATTCAATCATAAGCTTTATTCCAATGCATAACCTTCAAGTATGTGGGGACGCTTTGGAACCAATTGTTCAACAATGCACACACCTCATACTCTTGAAAGGTGGACAAAATCCTAAGCAAAAAATAATGAAAAAAATATATAAATAAGAGTATAAGTTGTATACAAATTTATATATAAATAAAATTAAAGACTCTATAAATAATAATAAGTACGGGTATATATAATAGATATGTATAAGGTAAAGATATTTATATAAAAATAAAAATAAAGATTCTATAAATAATAATAAGTACGTGTATATGTAATAGATATGTATAAGGTAAAAGATATTTATATAAAAATAAAGATTCTATAAATAATAATAAATACGTGTATATGTAATAGATATGTATAATGTAAAAGATAAAGCTTTTATTTTTGTGAGGTAAAACTTTTGTAAGATTGATGAAAAACAACTATGACTTCAAAGAGCACTACAGTGGCAATCATTGTGACTTGGCACCTTGGTGGCAATTGAATAGTGATGGTCAATCCAATTTTAGCGGGTTGTTGGTGGGGAGCAGTGGATGACCACGGCACAACCACATCTCACGGGGTAGTTTGTACCACACCACTTAGTTGTGCTGTGGTCATTTGGAGAGCAACTGGTGGTGATGCTCTTAACTTGTTGAGTTGCCTCCCCCCAGGTGGAGATATTATTCCTCTCGAGATACTTGGGGGAAACTTAAGTTAAATCTGCTCGATATTTCATTGGCCCTGTCAGGACTATAGTCGCTGGGCTGTCAGTAAGCTTCCACACATTGGCTGGGCACGTTAACCCCTAAAGGACCAACATGCCTTTTTTGGCAACATAGAAATTTTGGGCAGGTACGTGTGGCTGGAGATTTTCATATTTTGGGCTGAAATTTTTATAGAAGGTAAGGACAAGGAATATCTTTCATATGCACCAAATTTCATGACATTTGGAAATACGAGTCAAAAGTTATGGCCGAATATGTTGTTTGTTTCTCAACTCGGGCAGTCCGGGCAGATCAGAAAAAATCGCTTTTTTCAAAAATAAAATTTTGAAATTGGTTTATTAGATTTATATATACGTGAAAAGATTTGAATCATTCCATTTTGATCAATGAGTCAAACGTTATGAGGTTTTTTAGTTTGCGGGCAATTATGGATTGTTTACTCTAAAATAAACTTTGAAATTGTTTATTTCACTCAATTTTCAATATTTTTCAAAAAAAATAAAATTGTAGGATGTATTTTGTTTATTGCAACATTGCAACCATTGGGATTGGCATTTTTCAATTCCATTATTAACTTCTTAACAATTTAGTGTTTTGAACCAATCTTTACTTCTTTCTACTTACTATTTTTTTCCTGTATGTTGTACAATTCCAAATAATCTGAAAATTTTCAAGCATGTAGCCAACTTGACCTGAAGAATGAATCCAAAGAAGTACAACCATTTTGGAATTTTTTTTATAATAATTTGACCCTGTGAAGTGCAGCTGCCCGGTTTTTCGCAGAGCCCCCAAAAGGACTTTTGCCACTTCAAACACTAATATCTTCCAATCTACATGATGGAAATTTCTGAAATTTTTTCCACATATTTTCAAACCATAGTACTATAAGATCCTATGGTTACATGTGTCCAAAAATGATATTTTTCAAAAATTTGATACTTGTACTAGAAATGGCAGTTTTGGAGCATTTTGGGTGAGAACATAGTCAAGGAACTTTAGGGGTTAAAGTTATCACTGTAGGGCTCCTGAAATCAGGGTAGCAAAAGGAAACCTCCAGCTGAAGGTAAACAATGTTATGCTTTACTTTTGGAGTGCAAATGGGTTCGGCAGGTGGTATATTCTAGGGTATTTCAGAAATTCACTTGTAATCTTCCAAAAATTCAGACATCCCAAAAAATACTTAATTTATGTCCGAATCTGACCTTACCTTCACATAGGGTGTATGAAATCTACAGTAGTTACCTATAAAAATAATGGTTGCAGTAAACCGACAGAGATAGGAACATTACCGACGAATCCGAGCACAGGCTCATTAATTTTGTGACGGAAGCATGATCCTCGTGCAACAAAAACCGCGTTCCCATTCATTGGAGACCAAAGGTCGCAGCCACGATCTCTCCCCGACCTCCAGTCGCCGACCGCGTCCTTCTGGCTCTTCCGACCGCGCTTGATTTCCTCTGTCCACACAGGTGCTTCTGCTCACCACCCACTATCGACATTGCCGTGCGTCACGCTCAGTCACCGAGCTCACATTCGTACATAGTCCCGTCCACTTCAGTGTTTTTTTCTCCACATGTGTTCAGCTACAGCAATCGAAAAACCGTGTTTTGCAGGAGTGAGCATTCCATAGCGTCTCTCGCCGCGCGTGTTCACGACAGGCGGTGAAACTCGTCGAATTGATCGACTGTTGGGAGAGAGGTTCAGTAATTAATTAATGGCAGTCCTCATGTGGGAGGTTTCGTCTGTCGCGGCGATACGCGAAGGCACGGGATTGCGTTTTCTGGGAGTGTATGAGTCGAATTTGGTTGTGCTTTGGTCGTAATTTTTGTTACGAGCGAGTTGGTTGTGAATTGGCCCAATTTCGGAGCATTTGCGAGTGACGTGAGGTTTCGAGGGGTTTTCGCGATTGAAACTTTTGGGCGATGGTGCTCGTGGGTCTGTTGGGATTGAGTCACGCCATCCGATCGATCGGCGGACATGGCCACGAGACATTTACGCCGGCGTACTCGCAGCCCTGGTGGTGGATTTGGGCCATGATTTCCGTGTTCCTGGTGCTGTTCGCTGGCATTATGTCCGGGCTCACGCTGGGGCTCATGTCGCTCGGGCTGATGGATTTGGAGGTTTTGCAACAGAGCGGCACCGACGCCGAGAAGAAGCAGGCCAGTACGTCGACAGTATTTGTCTTCCCCACCCCCCATAGCCTTGTATTAATTGTTCGGGAGCTTCTTCCAAGACGAGAGTTTCGCGTCTTTGATTGAATTCACTATTTCCACGCAATGACTGGCATTCACTACTGCAATGAGTTTGTGTTGCAAAAATTTGACGGAAGTTTGGTGAAAATTTGATGGAAAGTTGAGGATGTGTGCGTTTCCTTGTCTTATGCCAGCTAAAATCATGCCCGTGGTTCGAAAACAACACCAGCTCCTTGTTACATTGCTTCTTTGCAATGCAGCGGCTATGGAGGTTCGTGACCTTAGCCCTACTGCAGTAATACAGTAGCTGTACTTACTGCATGATGAGTGTGTGTCAGCACTGGAGGACACTGGAACTAATCGAATCTGGTTATAATAACCACAGGCTAAATTTCAGCAGAGAGTGACACATGATGCTGGCCATTGACGGTATTTTGCAAAAAATTTACAACATTTGGAAATTCCGTTTCAATGTGGTCATTAGAAGTAATCCAGTTAGGGCAATTAGAGTTTTTCTTAGCTGAGGTTTTTCGTACACTGGTTCTTCATTCGCTAAGTTGGAAGAGGCTGTTCTGGACACAAGTTTGGTCGAGCCCATTGCGTGCAAGTTCCCTCTTGTTCTGTCGGTGTGTGGTTTGAAATGTACAAACCCAGAAGAAATTTTGCCTGCAACAAGCTTGCTCAAACTTATGTCTGGAAACGGCTCTTCCAGCTCAGTAGAAAGTGAGGTTTGGAGCACCAAGTTATACGTCACAGGGTCAAGCTTGGTACTCCAAGAACTGCTCTCTCCCAGTGGCAGGCTGTCATTGATTAATCCAAACATTGACGGAATTCGGTTCTGTTATTTGTTTTGTTGACGTGGTTTAGTGGAATGTTGTTGTACGCAGGCCTTGCCCATTTTTCTAGACGACATGTTCAATGAAGTCGTGGCTGTGCTATTATCCGTAACTTTCGTCCTAGCCTTTGGAGAGGTACGAATACATTGTCCGACTGGAGAGCTTATATGAATCTTTGAAACCATACCTTGTTGCTCCAGGATCCTTTTATACTTGTCGACACTGTCGTTGCCAATTGAGCTCACTGGTTTCACGGTTGCAAGCTCACAGCCATTGCTGTGGTGCGCAGGTGATTCCTCAAGCGGTTTGCTCTAGACATGGGCTTGCCATTGGCGCCGACATGATTTGGTTGGTCCGGATTCTCATGGCTCTGTGTTGGCCTATTTCGTACCCTGTTGGCAAGGTACTAATTCTTCTCACTGTTATTCGATTATGGGATTCATTTTTGATTTTGCTATTTTGATTCGTCCGCGGTAGGCTGTAGAACGCATATATAATTCATCTCCTGTTTTCAATTGTTATTAGATTATGAAGGTTCTTTTTAATGTTTATAGCAGAATGTGTTTGTGATTTCTGTGACTGCATCGAGGGCACTGAGAGAGAGATTCATTGGTTTTTGAATGCGCAGATTCTGGATCATTTATTGGGGCATAATGACTCTGCTTTGTTTCGGCGAGCACAACTGAAGGCTTTGGTTTCGATTCACGGAAGAGAGGTAGGCTTTCTTATTTCGCACAAGCCTATGATATTTGCTACCTCTCCACTTGCAGGTTGCCAAAGGTTATCCAAAATGCCTTGTATTTTACAGACATGTACAACAATCCGGCGCAGTTTTATTTTTATTTTAGTATATAGACAACAATGTGAAGAAAAACTGTACATCTTCACTGGAAGTGCTCAACGATGAATGTTTGAAAAACTGCACTTCATTCAATTAATATTCATTGAAGAAGCTTCCCAGAGAAGAGAGTGTAATACATGTAAAGAATGCTCTTTCAGATGATATAGATATTTTAGAGGAGTAGCTAATATTTTTAATGATATTTATAAATTGTATTTACTATTTTCAATTCAAGCACAGAGGGGTTAACTCCACATTATAATATTTGTTTGTTTTAGGCTGGCAAAGGTGGGGAATTAACACGCGAGGAGACCACAATTATTCAGGGTGCTCTAGACCTGACTGCCAAGGTGTGTCCCTCTTTCTTTCTCCCTTTCATCTCATTCATGGTACATTCACACCTTGGGGCATAATTTAACCCAAAGAGGGGTAAAAGACCCACCACCACAATTGAGGATTGAGATTGGAGGGGAGTATAGTGGGGGTAATTTTGGCTTGTTGATCTTAACCCCGCCTTAAACGATATTCACTTGCCTAGAGGGCAGTCCAAAGAGGAATCAAAAATCTCCTTGAAGTAGGATATGGGTCTTGTTGCTTGCCCAAAGTTTATGCGGTCAAGGCATGTAAAAGTGAATAGTGAATAGTGCTTTGACTTTGCAGCCTATATGCGGTGCTTGGCAAGCAATATTCACTATTTGAAATGGGTCCAATAGGGTGAAACATTCTCAAATAAATACAGAAAACACTTTTTGTCAACAATTTTGTCAAAACCAAATATGAGGGGTTTAGCTTGTTGTTTAATCCTTGAAGGACGCTAAGGACCAAATGTGTCCAATGGATGACTTCATTGTTCACTGTAAAAACAAAGAATGCACCAATTGCTTCAATAATTGGAGCATTTTGGTGACTACCTTGGTCATGGGGGCTGCATCCTTCAAGACTTAAGGGTTAATGGGTTATTTTGTCCCTCTCATAGGGTCAAGATAAGACTCCCCTTTGGTGTGAATGTACCTCACTGCAACAGATTTTGCAACGCAAGCATCTCGAAATTTCTTTGCAAATATTTTACATTGTTGCTGTAGACTTATGATTGTTTATTATTGACTGGGTTTGTTCTACTGACTCGTTTCAGACTGCCCTGGACTCCATGACGCCAATTGAATCCACATTCTCACTGGATATTAATTCCAAGTTGGATTGGTATGTCCCACTCCTGACACTCAGTCAGACTCTGTTTTCTGCTTTGTAAAGTGATGTGACCAATCATATGGAGTTTGGAGTGATTTTTAAGTTGAAGTTTAATAACTCAATGATCAATCTTTGTTGACTTGAGTTACAACTTTTAAACCAAAAATAAATCACACCTTAAGTGAAAAAAAAAAAAAAAAAATGAAGGCCCACTTCATGTACAAAAGACATATATGAAGTAGAGTAGTGCCAATTGATGTCATAAGAGATAGTTGCAAGCTTGTTATTTTTGAGAATTTTACAGTTCGTCAGTTAAGAATTGTTGATGGAGTAGAAGGTTCAGAGATTATTTATAACTAATTCAAGTGTTGAAAACATACGTGTTTAGATGTGTCGAAAATCTTTTCCAATTGACAACAAATTCCAACCAAAAATTGAAGTGATATAATTATAAGTATGCTTATTTTAAATGCTTTTTCTTTTCCAGGAAGTATCATTGTTTAAATCATGTATGTTTGTCTGCTTGTTTTAATAACAGGGAGGCGATGGGGAAGATAATGGCTCGAGGACATAGCCGTGTTCCCGTGTATGAAGAAAATTCCTGCAACCTCATTGGCGTTTTACTGGTATGCAAGCTCAACTTGGCAAGACCTCCGGAGTCTTTTAATTCTGCAGAAAGATTGGTTATTATCAAGTTTTGTAGTCACTCTAAGAATTAGCTCAATGCCATTCATTTACGGTGAACTAACTGAACATTGAAAGCAAGTTTTTTTAGAAGTTTTTTGGGATGGATCTATATCTAACTCATTAAATGAGTTCGGTGCCCTACTGTTTAAGTGGAATTATTCCACCTACAGTGTCGTAAGATTTACGTGAGCGTTTTCTAATTCAATTGAAGAGTCTTAGATGCATTCAATTGATGAGTTGTTGGTCTTAGATTTGGAGGAGTGATCTCGGAATGATCTTTGTAACAAAGGCTCCTTGCTTAGTACTACTCAAGAATCTTGTATATGTGAAGCTTACTGATTACTTCCATATTTGTACTCGTACAGGTGAAGAGTCTACTAACAGTTCGGGCGGAGGCCGAAATTCCTGTTAGTGCTGTATCGATAAGGAGGATACCGAGGTAAGCTTCCTGCCCTTACACTCGTTAGAACTTCCAACTCCTTGTGTAGCTGAGCCTCCTCAATTGTTTTCAATTGTGAAGTAACAAGTTACGTAACTAGATGAGTTTAGAACAGTCACCAATGACTAGGATTTGTTAAAAGAGTTATCAAGCAGTTAGCTTCTCTTTTTGAGTCTGTATTAGTCCTATTCAAACTTCCTCCCATATTGCTCTACTCTGTCGAAGCAAAACCTCCTCGCCTTTGGTCCAGAGTCATTAAAACCTGCGAACTTTTGTTGATTTTAAATGCAACAGAGTGTCCAGTGATATGCCCTTGTACGATATCCTCAATGAGTTCCAGAAGGGTGGGAGCCACATGGCAGCCGTTACAAAAGCCAAAGGCAAGAGTAAAAGCGGTGTTTGTACGGTTGATGGCAATGAAAAGTTGAATGGGTTCCATGGCCATGAGAAGTTGGAAAGTTGGGAAAAACTAGACTTGGAAAAAGGTGTTCGAGACCCGTACTATTTCGAGGCGAGCAAGGATGAGAAGGAGAGTAAAGTTGTTGAAGATCCATTTTACTTCAATGCAAGCAAGGATGAGAAGGAGAATAAAGGTGTTGAAGATCCGTACTACTTCGATGCAAGCAAAGATGAGAAGGAGAGCAAAAGTGTTGGAGATCCGTACTGCTTCGATGCGAGCAAGGATGAGAAGGAGAGCAAAGGTGTTGAAGATCCTTACTACTTCGATGCAAGCAAGGATGAGAAGGAAAATAAAGGTGTTGAAGATCCGTACTACTTCGATGCAAGCAAGAATGACAATGGGAGTAAATTTTATGAGGAGCACACGCACGGCAAGGAGGAGCATGGCGATGTTTATCATTATCATTCCGATGGTGAGGTTATTGGCATCATAACCATGGAGGATGTGATGGAAGAGCTTCTACAAGTATAGTTTTCCCTAAACCCTTATTGCTTTTCATTCTTTTCACCATGTTGGACACGCAATGGATGATTGTAATATTGAAGGTGGAATTGGTGGAATCCTTGAGATAATAAGGCAGAGAACAAATATACACATGGAATTTTGTGCACTTATATTGGATTCGGACGTGATGGAAGTATTAATTAAGAATTTACTATTGATATATCCCTTAAGCTTTAATTAACTCCATGTTGGAAGCACTATCAGGATTTAATATTGAAGGTTGGATTATTGAATTGAAATCATTAGGCAGAGATCAAGTGCACATTTAACGATTTTGGTGCTTTTTGCTTCGGACATCCCACATTCTTTTGGGTTTGTAGGATCTTCAAGCATATCTGTTCATGACGCGTGTTGTTTACTTCCATTTTGTTTCTCTTCACAGGAGGAGATTGTGGACGAGACAGATGAATACATCGATGTACACAAGAAGTGAGTGATGCTTTCCTTGTTTCGGCTTTTGGATCTTCGGCCTTTTGGGGTTTTCAGGGTTTAGGGTTTAAGGTCTGATTATGAGTCTTTGCATTATGCATAGCAACAATACAGAGCCTTTTGTCTGACGTCGCAAAATTTTGCAGGGTTCGAGTGGTATCCGCAGCAGCTCACGTCAGAGCGGGTTCAATGCTTATTCGTCGGGTTGGAAATCCGGTAAGGCAACAATCTCATATCTTTCTAAAGCCTGAAACGACAGGTTTGGAATCTAGGTTTCTCCAGTGAAAGAGCCTCAATTCATGGGAAGGAAAAATGGTCCCATGCCTTAAAGAAGTTCAAGAATGTCACGGAGCATGATGAATGGCATGAGAATCTGCATAGAAAAACCTTCTTAAACAATCGTAATGAGTTCCGACCTCGTCCTGGACTCCTGTTTGGCGAGGCAACATGCTAAAATCACTGTTGATGAAGAGTACCGGTGAAAAATGAACTACCCTTTGCTCTGCCCTTTGCTCTGCAACATTTGAACTATGAACCATAATATCAATTCATATGAATCACTTTCTGCTAGGTCAGTTTTCGGTTCCACATTCACCAGATTCATTGTTTTCAGCTATTAAAAACTAAGGCAGACTTCTCTGTAACATCGCTAAGAGAATCTTCTTCGTCATGGTGAAGATTCCCTTCTCTTCACATGTGCGCTTCACGGTGATGTTAAGAATGCTGTTAGTGAAGGTTTTTAGGAATGTATTTTGGAAGTGCAAACAATGTTTTTTTTTTGGTGTTGCGAAAACTGAATAGTAAGAAACCCCATCAACACTCATGAGCTAACAGTTGCTTTGTTGGGTATGAGGACAGCAACTCGGGTTATCAAAACAGGGGCAGCAGGCTGTGAATAAGATCCGGCAAGTGGAGAAGGAAGCACGAGTGGAGCACCTTGCAACGCATGGTCTCAATGGGGACGTCACTTTGACAGTGCCCTTGCTGAGTAAACGTGAAGAAGAAGTAGGAAAGCGGTAGCACTTGGAGAAGGAAGCTCCCGAATTCTCACGGATCCAACTGTTGGGGCACTCCTTTGTCAGTCAGATACACTGATTTGTCCTAGTGCTGAGGGTGCAAAATTAGTGTTACTACAAAAAAATTGTTTTTTTTTTATATTGGTACAATACTGTAATATTTTAGCCCTACACTAATTGAAAAATAGTGTAATTTTGATGAATTAGTGTCATACCCTGGAATAGGTCAAATTAGTGTAGTTGGAGATGCATCCAAATGGTACTTTGACAAATTAGTGTTGTACCCTTGAATAGGACAAATCAGTGCAATTGGAGATGTATTATGTATAGTAGCATGAGGAATAGATTCTCTTTGACATTAAGTCGAATCTAATGAGAGCACTCCAATAGCCATTTTTTGTTAAATGACAATCAAAAAACTTGTTTTTTAAATTAGAAGTATCTAAAATCAAGTCCCCCCTCTTCTTCCCCCTTCCAATTATATTGTGTTGTAAGGGTCTTCGAGCATCCGACCCACCCGTCTTGCAAAATGGATGACTTGTTGTCACTGGCTTGCAGAAGTGCCCTCATTGGGCTTGCAAAGTGGATGAACTTGTTAAAAGGCTGGCCCCAAAAACTCTTAAGCTTATGGCCTGCAAAACGCGGATCTAGTTTCCAAGCCAGAGCCCGGCTTGCAAATCGTGTACGACAAGGAATCCCGCAATTTCCCTGACAAACGGCTTACTGAGGTGAATTTGTAATCGCGTACGATATTACCGAATCGCTGGTAATATTGATGTGCATAGAAGCTGCGCAGCATGGATTCATTCCATTTCCTGCGAGGATCACAGTAGATTCACGTTCTTTGCAGATTGCCGATGCAATTGAAAACAAGAAAAAAAATGAGAATTTTCATGGTGGATCGAGCTGTTGGTGTGAAAAAAAATTCTGGAAATTGTGAAAATGCATCACCCGAATTATTGCTCCACCTGGTCAAAAACAGTTGCAACGCCTTCTTCGGAGGCGAAGAACTACTGGTATCCCTCTGCAGCAAACCGTAGATCTTCGGTGCTTGGTACAAGTAGTGATTTTCGCTGCCCCAAGCCAGGATTTCCGATGTGCAGTTTACCCCTGCGGCCTTCAGCTTACGTCAGTGTGCAAGGGGTCAATTTCCTGGGCCACGCCACCTCTGGCCCATGACCTGCCTGATGGTGGAGCGGACTCCACTCCCCGTCAACCAATCACGCCACGCCACGTGTCCTGTAGCCCCCCGAGGCAAGAGCCGTGTTCTCCGAAGTGGCTACTTTACGCACGCGGTTTTGAGGAGCCCAGTGGGCGCTACCTCGGTTTGCTGAGGCCGGATTCAGGTTCCCTCTCAAATTTCGACTGTTGGGTCACGCTTACGCTTGTCGATCGAGGTGAAGTCTCCACTCTCCTTGGCTTACTGACGTGCAAATTGACGCTCTCGCCGAGATGCACGAGAGCAGCTTGTGTAGATTGTGAGTTGTTGTTGGAGTATTTGACTCGGCAGGTTTCCTCGTCTGGCGATTCGCATCATGCTCTGGGCACTTGGTCTTGGTGGTCTTGGAGTTCTGAGTTCGAGTTTCGGTTTTGATGTGCGCGAGTCGTAAGCTTGATCTTGGAGACCCATTTGTTGCGATGCTCTGTCTTGCAGAGCCGTGAAGTCACCGAGGGTTTAAGGCCTGCAAGCTCCGTTCACATTCTCACCTACAGGTTTGAGTGCGTGACTGAATTTTCCTCTTTGTCAGTATGGTTGGGATTGGGATGTCTGTCTTGATTGATTCTTGCTGAGAATAGAGTCTGCCTGAAATCAGGGCAAGGGAGTTCTGATCGCTTGTTGTCTTTCTTATTAGAGGTTTCTATGTCCATCTTTTAGCAGATTCTGCAAGGTACAACTTAGTGAGTTTGTGATTAAAGTTTGAATTCATTGTCATGCCAAGCGATTTGGTTGTAATCCGCCACAAACAACGGGTTGGGGCTATGGAAGGGTTGCGGTTGCTTTCTGTGTTTAAGTATGGCACGGTTACAAAGCATCTTGTCTATCACTTGCTCAGCGGCCTGACGAACTTTGTTTGAGCAGAGAACCCGTTTGGACAAGGGAATGGTACTTCAGTTATGTAGCTTCACCACAGATGACCCCCAATTGTTTTGTGAAACGCACCATGATTTTAAATTTGTCGGTAATGGCCTTGAATCCGGTGTTTTCTTTTTTCCAAGTACTTTTGAAAAGTTGAATATGGCACATGTGCTGTTTTGATTTGCAGGCAGTCATGACCTCTTTGTTGCAGCATACTTCGACATGGTTGTTGGCCACTGGACTCTCTTAGGTAAGGTGTGCACTTTTCAGTGTTATCAGAAGATGTCCCCACCTCCAAATTAACTCAATTTTTGAAATTCAATATTCTTGAAATGTAGTTTTATGCCCCTAAAAATCTAACGTAAATGTAGATTTTAGTGCACATAATCAATACGGTTCATAGATTTTGGAGTCTCAAATCTAACTAATATGAAGATTTTGAAAATCAATCTCATTGATTTGTACATTTCAATTTTTTTGATCTATAACCTTTCTAGATTCCAGGAATTAGAAATATTAGTATTACGTAGATTTCATTTGTTTTAACATTTTATAATTTCATATTTTATTATAAAATTTCTTAGGTTTCTAAAATATATAAACTCAAAAAATGTTAGATTTCTATGAATAGAATTCATAATCTTAAAGATTGACAACTTATAAGTCTTATGTGTTCAACCTCACAGTACCCATAACAATTGATATGGGACAATTGCATCTTGTAAAATCTACCAAATATTAGGTGGAAACAACATTGAAATGTAAGATGTGTGCAAAGTCTACCAATTTGGATTGTACAAGGGGGATTTGGAGAGAAATTATGAAAATCCGTACAAAAAAAAACCACGATTTTCTTTTGTATAGGAATTCTTTGAATATCCCTCCACGATGACGTTAGAACACCAGGAAACACATAAATTGGCAAAAATTGGCAAAAACTAGCAAGGAAAAACTACAGAATCTCCAAACTGGTTAGAGGAAATTCCAAAAAAGTCTGTTGTGATTTCATGAACACAACAAAGAAATAAAGTGGTGCATTGTATGAGCCCTCAACCTCAAGTACCAGTTGTAGCATTTGTATCATTACAAGTCAATATTTTGAGGCATGTGAGCACCTTGTAATGTGAGTGGGTTTTGTGGTGTTTGCACATATCTCTTCAACTAGTGTTATGACACTAATCTTGGTGTTATGGGTATTCAAAGTTCCAGTTTTGAGTTGCGAGACTATTTGTGCTTGACCTAGTTGCAATATTCATGTGTGGTGATGTTTTGTCTTGTAGATCCATGAAGCCATCAAGGGTATGAAGCCTTGCATTGAGTGAATGCTCAACTAAAGGTATTGGTGGCAACATCTGCATCCTTGTCATTATTTTTTGGAGTGAGATTTTTGTCTTGGTTGTTCCTAAAATGAATCTGTCTGAAATTGGTTCAAGCAAGTTTTGATTGCGTGTTATGTTCCTCTATCTTTTGCAACTTGTTGATTTTGGTTGTCTTCATTAGCAGAGTTTTCCATGTACGTCGTTTAGTAGACTGTATACTTTGGTGCTTAGCAATTTTTGATTAGAGATGACCTTGCCATGGCCAAGTTTTATAGTTTAAATCCTCCACAAACGACAATTTTGCTATATCTTCAATCATAGAAGGGTTACCAAGCATCATGTTTATGATTTGCTTAGCTTCTAGACCAGCTTAACTCTGAGTAAGAACCCATTTGTGCAAGGGAATGGTACTTCAATTCTGTAGTTTTTGCCATAGAGGACACCATTGCAGCTAGTTTGTGAATCACACCATGTGTTGTGTTTGTCTAATGAGAACTTCAACCTGGTGTTTTCTTTCTTCCAAGTACTTATGAAAAGTATAGAGCAACACATGTCCCGCTTTGTTTTGCAATCAATCATTACTTCTTTGTTGTAGTATATTTTGACTTCGTTCTGCCTAGTGTACTCTCTTAGATAAAGTGTGTTCATGTTCTTGACTTATATTTTCTTTTTTCCGCCCAAAGCATTTGTTTTTATAATTGTAGATCAAGAATGCCTTGAGAGGAGTGTTGTGCTTGTTCAATGCTTTTTACTTGTAGTGATAGGCTTTTGTGCACATGTGTGAATAGAGCGGTGCATGGTACAAATCCTCACCTTGAGATACCAGGTGCATCATTTGTAGTATTTTCAGAAATTTGAGGACTCAAGTTAAAATTAGTTCCAGTTTGTTCTATTGGCTTTTGATGTATTTGTATGTTTTGCAAAGTGTTAGTTTGGGTTGGGTTTGTAAGGATTTTCTATCAATGTGTTTGAATGCAGGGGAGTATTCATATGATTAAATACAACCAAGTGATTTATAGTTAGAACTCTTTGTAATCACACCCTTGGCATCCAAAATTGACAAGAATCTTAGCATAGGCCTTTGACTCTATAGTATAAGCAAAGGAACTAAACACTATACTCTATGATTCAATAATCTAGTGTATTGATTAATGAGATGTAGTGTTATACTATCAAAGTATACAATGAGTTATTAATGAATATGATGTATGATTTTTGATGTTGTTTCATAATTTTATTAATATTTATTGTATTAGTATTGTTGGATAATATTTTCTCATATAGGTC
Source organism: Pseudisothecium myosuroides (assembly GCA_951799445.1). Lineage (NCBI taxonomy): Eukaryota > Viridiplantae > Streptophyta > Bryopsida > Hypnales > Lembophyllaceae > Pseudisothecium > Pseudisothecium myosuroides. The sequence goes on from OX637292.1 coordinate 18,404,535, forward strand.
ATATTTTATGTCACATTTGTATGAAAAGTACCTATGATGTTTGAAAGTGTGTTAGTGACAAGTTGGAGTGAGTTTTTAATTGACTACATTGTGTTTGTAAGCTATTGCCCAATAGGAGAGGATGTGGTCTAAGGCAATGGTCTAGGATGCTTGTTGCTTTTGTTTGATTATGGAAGGTTACCATAGTGTTGTGTTTGTCACTTGCTCATCTTATATATGAGGCCATCTTGGTTTGAGCAAGGAAGTCATTTGGACAAGTGAATGGGACTTTGTCTATGTTGGTTTCACCATTGATGATGCCCATTGGTTCATGAAATATACCATTGTCAAGGTTTTTGGTTTCTTCCCTTTAAATACTTTTCAAAAGGTTAAATGTTTTTTGTGTGAATAGTTTTGTATTGCAGATATTAATTTCCCTTCTATTGTTGTGTTTGTTTTCCATTGTTAATATCCATTGGGATCACTTAGGAAAGGTGCGTTTATATAGTAGACTTGTAGTTTTGTTTTGAAGGTAATATTCCTCATAGGGTGTGGGTTACAAGAATTGCAAGCTCTTATTTCTCGGCCCCAAACTATGCTCAAGACTTCATTTGATAAACTTGCAAATGATTCTTTGAGAATGGTTTGTTCAATAATTTTGCAAAAACTTTTGATTGAGGGGTGGAATAGGCAATGTGAAGTGGAAACTATGATGTCCTTTGCCTCTTTTTGAAACTTGTGCAAGTTGAAGATTGCCTTGTTATAAGTGAGATTACATCTTGATGCGCGCAGCTTTGTTGAACACTACTTGGAATGTCACATGTGGCAACAATGACTTTTTTTTGTAACAACATTGTGATGATAGTGCTTGTAACAATTCACATGATTACTAAGCTTTATGATTGTTACAAAGTCCAAGCAAGGAGTGCAACACTTGAAGGTGTCTATTCCTTGTATATTTTTCCAAGTGTTGTGATCCATGCTTATAATAGAACTTTGTCAACGGCTTTGAAATTATGGTTTTTTGACTTCTCCCAATTTTAGTGGTTTATAATCTAAATAGTTGTTCATTCAACTAGAATCTCCACTCCAAATAGTTTACCAACAGTCTGAAGAGAGCTTGGTGGAGGTATTTTAGAAATTTTTGTTGTAAGCGGTTTTGTGAGTGTTGTAATGCTAAGTTGTTCCATTGATTTTGAAGTATGGTGGGGTCAATGGATTTTGTGAGTTTTATCTTAGATTTTGAATCTAGATTGAGCAAATTAGTCCAAATTTTCATTGAGATTGTGCTAACCTTTGCTATGAGAAAAGACTTGAGAATGACTTGTTTGGTGCATGAAATATTGTTGGATACTATCATGTGGTGCTAACCTTTACTATTGACATTGTTTGAGTCAAATTTTGATTGATTCAAGATTTCTCAGAACATACACAAGTGAAATTTTATTAGCGTATTTCATCTTCTTTAGACAATTGAGATATGATAGAACTTTGGAAGCTTGGGGATTACTTTGTGAAATTTGTTTGTTTTGTTAGATATCCATCCTTCATAATCTTAGTCATCAGTCTTGCTTGTATATGGGATCCACCTTCCATTCTATTGTTGTTAATTTTTTGAGTCATGTACAAAATTAGGAAGGTGCTTTGTAAAATTTGGAATGTAGTTTTGATTATATGTGTATTGTTGAATCAAATTAGGTTTCTTGAAAGTTGTAGTTGCTTCCACAATGAGGGAGTTGTTGCTTGTAGAAGGGTTCCATTTGGTCATATTTTACCTTTCTACTACTAGCATTATTACCTTGTAAAGGTCTTTGGTTGTTGCCCAATTGATTTGAATGGTTTTGTTATCATCATAGTATGCTTTCATGGAGCTTTTGTATGATTGGATTTTGTCTAATTTCAATCATATATGACATGCAATTTTGATGTAGTTATGTTTCTTGTAAGTTGTGTTATAACTTGAATGGTGGTAAATGTTTGATTTGGTGAGGAATGGTGAGGTGGATGTGTTTATGTACTTCTAATTGCCTTTGTGATTGACGATTTCTAATAATTTGCTTGTAATGTTTGGAGACCTTTGAATTTTGGGTTATATTAGGGCCATTTTGTTTATTCTTTAGCATACATATCAGGTTGCCCAATTTTTATTTTTTTGCATAGTTCATCATCTTTTGATTTTATAAGTTTGACCACATGTTGAAAACATTTTTTAATTTATTTTAAGCACTAATACAATCTGATTGTAGCAGATTGATAACAACTTTTGTCAAGATTCCATTTTTGGAGCATTTTTTATTATGGAGGAACCTGAGTATTTGGATGCCCAACGTCCTTCTGCAGCGATGAGACTCTTTGAAGGTAATTCTTGTACCATATGAAGCTATTTTTCCATTGCACAACCATAAAGATATTGTTGTGTATATGCACTTTGACATGTTTCTCAAGTACTATGTGATTACCATCCAAGGTCAATAGAGATGTTTGTCAATAAGTGAATGCCACTATGAATATATTCAAATGTTGATTTTATATTCTCCTTTTTGATAGCTAAAGAATATTAACTATATACAAAAAATGTGTGCAGAAGGTGTTATGAGTTTAGCGAGAGAGTTGGATACATACTCCAAACTTGTGGTTGCTTGTAATGAACGCATTCAAATGATGCATTTACTATCATTCAACAAGGAGCAATGTCAATATCTTGTTGATACTTTCAAAGAGGTTATTCAGAGTTCAAATGCAATTTTAGAGCCATCACATGGTGCACTCATTGATTCATATGCACCTACGGAATTGGAAAAATTTCTTTTAAGTATCAAGCTACTTTTTGTGTTGGCCACAAAAATTGAAAGATTCATTGGAGGATGTAGCCAAGATGCATGGGTACCAGTTGCGATGACATTGACAAACGTGTCGGAGTTTGTTTCATCCATTGGATTTCATTTGGAGTTGTGTCGGGTTGCCTTGTACAAGAAATATGAAGCGCTTGGAGGCTTAAACTTGGACCAAGTGGCCAACATCAGCAAGGATGTAAATGAAATTGTCAAAACGAAGGCCTCTATGGACAAAGAAGACCTATTGAAGAAGATTTCATTGGCTTTGCCTTCACTGCATGGAGACGAGAAAGATTTGGCAAGTTATTTGCTCCAAAGACTTCTAAGAGTGACACCAACTCCAAGCATACTTTTACCAGAATCAACATGGGTTTTCTCTCGGTATTTGACTTTGTTGAGAAGAATGTTTGAAAAAATAAACCAAGGGGTGCCTATTGGAAGAGGGTCTTCAGCAACTGTATACAAAGCCAAGTGGTTGGAAATGGAAGTTGCAATAAAGGTTTTCTATGGAGAAAATAATCCGGAATTCCAAAAAGAAGTTGATATTCTTGCTCAATTGTGCCATCCCAACATAACATCCATGTTTTGTTGCACACAAGAGAGGCGAAAGTGTTCTATTGTCATGGAATTAATGGATGGAGACCTCTTTACATTGATGCAGCAAAGACTCGAAGTACATCATGATTCTCCTCCATTCAATATTTGGGAAGCAATTGACATAATGCACCAAATAGCAGAGGGGGGAAAATACCTTCATGAGCAAGGAGTTGTGCATAGGGACTTGAAGTCGCTCAACATTCTTGTCAAAAGTGTGAAGACACCGGGTGTGGATTTGGAACATATAGAAGCCAAGGTGGCAGACTTTAATGTGTCCAAAATCAAGAAAGGTAGCACCACACACTCAGAGCAAACAATGAATGTTGGAAGCAACAGATGGATGGCACCAGAGTTGATACAACTTCAAAGTGCAGACAATCAAATGAATGTTAAGTGGAGCACTCCAAAAGCACCAAAGTACCCTAGAAAATGTGATATTTACAGCTTTGCAATGGTATGCTATGAAATCTTGACTGGAGAATTGCCATTTTCGGCCTACCCTAATTATATGACCAAGAAGATGAAGACAATGATATTGGAGGGTGATCGTCCAAAGCTTCCTACTTCCTGTCCTCCTAAGCTACGAGATTTAATTGAAAAATGTTGGAATCCAGAGCCAAAGAGTCGTCCAACTTTTGATGACATTTGTAGAGAGTTGAAGTTTGTGAAGTATTTACTAATGGCAGGTTTGTATTTGGACTTACATGGTTTTACATTCTTAAAGGTTCTATTTTTTTTGTTTTTATTGCCTTTTATTTTTAGAAGAATGTATAGTATGTGGATATATGGTCATAGTTTCTAACTGTTATTGACATGAATGCATGATATTCACATCAATTGTTTGTAGAATTTTTGTGTTTATTATTTGAATGTAGTGTATATTATTGCGTACTATCAATATTTGTTGCCCAAGGACAAGTAAATCAAAATATTGAATAATACACTTCTTAAGACCAAATGATTGTCATGTAAATCACTTTCAAGAACTTTGCAGTTTTCAACCATTGCAAGATTTGAAAGTAACTTCAATACTTTGGAAATTGCAGGTACCTCATCTACATCCAAGGTATGCTTGCAACACATTGCTAAAATTTTCATGATTACTTTGAATATAATTTATGTATGTTAGAAATCATATGATTTTAATCCATACATTTGCTTAAATGGACTTTATCCTAGAAATGCATTGTAGATTTGGATACATGTTCATGTTGAGCAAATAATAGACGTATGACTAGGTTCAAGGTCTCTATATTAAAAATAATGATCGTCTTTTGTACAAAATTGTAGATTCAAGACACTTTCGAAAAGGGACGAATAGAAATAGGTTCCAACCATACATTGAAAGAGAAAAAAGACAGATTGGATGGTAGTCACAAGACTGATGTTCACTTTTCAAATAATGCTACCTATTTGAGTGATCTTGGGGGAGTGAAGAGAACAACAAGTGAGTTTGTAGATGCATTGGAGGACTTCAACAAGGCTGATGAATTTGAGCTCAATGACGCTTCCACTTTGAAGAGTCGTGGGGAAGTGAAGAGAATGATGGGCAAGTTTGTGGATGCATTGGAGGACTTGAACAAGGCTGATGAACTTGAGCCGAATGATGCTTCCACTTTGAGGAGTCGTGGTGATGTGAAGAGAATGATGGGCAAGTTTGTGGATGCATTGGAGGACTTAAACAAGGCTAATGAACTTGAGCCGAATGATGCTTCCACTTTGAAGAGTCGTGGGGACGTGAAGAGAATGATGGGCATGTTTGTGGATGCATTGGAGGACTTGAACAAGGCTAATGAACTTGAGCCAAATGATGCCTTTACTTTGAAGAGTTGTGGGGAAGTGAAGAGAATGATGGGCAAGTTTGTGGATGCATTGGAGGACTTGAACGAGGCTAATGAACTTGAGCCTAATGATGCTTCCACTTTGAGGAGTCGTGGGGAAGTGAAGAGAATGATGGGCAAGTTTGTGGATGCATTGGAGGACTTAAACAAGGCTGATGAACTTGAGCCGAATGATGCTTCCACTTTGAGGAGCCGTGGACAAGTGAAGAGAATGATGAGCAAGTATGTGGATGCATTGGAGGACTTGAACAAGGCTGATGAACTTAAGCCTAATGATGCTTCCACTTTGAAGAGTCGTGGGGAAGTGAAGAGAATGATGGGCAAGTTTGTGGATGCATTGGAGGACTTGAACAAGGCTAATGAACTTGAGCCAAATGATGCCTTTACTTTGAGGAGTCGTGGGGAAGTGAAGAGAATAAAGCGCAAGTATGTGGATGCATTGGAGGACTTGAACAAGGTTGATGAACTTAAGCCAAATGATGCTTCCATTTTGAGGAGTCGTGGGGAAGTGAAGAGAATGACGGGAAAGTTTGTGGATGCATTGGAGGACTTCAACAAGGCTGATGAACTTGAGCCAAATGATGCCTTTACTTTGAGGAGTCGTGGGGACGTGAAGAGAATGATGGGCAAGTATGTGGATGCATTGGAGGACTTGAACAAGGCTAATGAACTTGAGCCGAATGATGCCTTTACTTTGAGGAGCCGTGGACAAGTGAAGAGAATGATGAGCAAGTATGTGGATGCATTGGAGGACTTGAACAAGGCTGATGTACTTGAACCTAATGATGCTTTCACTTTGAACAGTCGTGGGGATGTGAAGAGAATGATGGGCAAGTATGTGGATGCATTGGAGGACTTGAACAAGGCTCTTGAACTGAAGCCTGATAATATTATGACTTTGGCAATACATAGGGAAGTTGAGAAAAAGGTGGGGAAGTGAAGAGAATGATGAGCAAGTATGTGGATGCATTGGAGGACTTGAACAAGGCTCATGAACTTGAGTCCAATGTTGTTGTGACTTTAGCAAATTATGGGGAAGTTAAGGAAAGGTTGGACAAGTATGTGGATGAATTGGAGTACTTGAATAAGGCTGAAGAACTTGAATCTAATGTTGCTATGGCTTTGTCAATTTGTGAGGTAGTTATGGAAAGTCATGCAAGTGCATTATAGGACTTGACACTATTAAATACTAATGCCTCAATAAGTAGGTTTTGTTCCTTTGGAGTTTAAACGACTTGATGTAAACATGAATTAACATAGTTGTATTTTTCATACTTATTTTTGTAGATTTTGACATGTTTTTTTATCTTCAAATATCTTGATGTAGACATTATTTTCTACCAAGGTGAAGGGTGGTTGCAAGAGAGACCAGTCGTCTTATAGGAGTTTGCCAAATTGCATCTATCTTCCATTGTAAATTTTGAATCATGACCCTCATGAACTAAATTGTTTTTTGTTTGTGGATGTTTTGATTGTAATTTTATCTCTTGTTTTTTAGAAATTTTAGAAAATCATTTCATATATTAAAGTCAATTTTGCTAATTTGTCATACTTTTAAATTTAGGGGTTTTGAGTACTATTGATTACTTTAAATGAATGATCTGGAGTTGAAATTTCTTTGGTCTATTTCCAAAATAGGTGGTCATGTTCCTACCAAAGGGCATCTAAAAATACATCATTTTATGTCCTCCACGTTCATGCAAATAGGGCTTCTTGGTACGTGCACTTTTGAACATTGGAGATGGTTTTGAATTCATTCTATTGGTTAAATCTTGTCAACATCAAGTCCTCACAAATTGCCAATTTTTTAGTTTATTTTTTAATTTCACTATGGTTGATTTATTATAAATTATAACCTCAACATGCACCGTTTCTATCCACAATTCTTTATCTGAGAATATGTCTTCCAAAAGGGACATGTCATATTATTGTCTTTTAATATTAAATTGTTTTACTTGCACAATTGATCATGTTTCGTTCTTCATGCGCAATGACATTTTCCTCTAAATGTTTATGTTTATATTTATCTTGAGGTTGAAATCATGGTACAGTCATCTTTCTTTTTGTCTTGATGCACTACCTTGTTTAGCATTATAAGAAAAAAAATTCTAATTGATATTTACTACTTTGGTGTCTGACAATACTATTTATTACTTTGACATGTCTATTTTAAATAAAAATCCTTGCAGTGAGTACTCAAATCTAATCGCTCATTGCTCAACGCTTGTCACTCCCCATTCACACTCTAGCATCGATGCATTGAGCCAAAAGCACTAGATAAGATTCAAATAACATTCTTCCGTCTATAGCATATGGGTTGAATAGTGTATGATGGAAATTGTAAAAGTGTTTGACCACTTGTAGACAACGATAATTTTTGCTATAATAATTTTTAGGATTTGTTTTAGGGTTCTATTTAACATATTATTGTTATAAAACTTTGAAATGTCAAACAGTATGGTGCATGGTACCTAAGCTTATGGTAAGTCCTAGAGCGTTCTTGGTGCACCCCAATTTTTCATTTTGAATGGCTCTCACTGAGTTCTTTTCATGTTTTTTTTCCAATTGATCACTTGAACTTATATATGTGTTACATTCTCATCATTTATTGTTGTCTACAGTGATTTTTTGCACTTTTTAACCCATAAATACAAATTTTGAGCTCAAATTTGGAAAAAATCGTCCTTTAGTAGACTTATAGCTACTGTCCAAATGAATTTTAAAAAACTTATTTTTATGTGGTGTACAAGTCCGCAAAGAGAGCTCTTTTTTGCATTTTTTTTCAAAGTTATGAAACATTATTTTGGTGTGATTTTTGGTCAAAACCCATCACCAAAATTTTTTTTGAAATGGACAATTTTTAGATTTTTAAAAAAAAATCCTATTTTTTACAATTTAAAATGTCAAAATTGGTATTTTCTTCACTAGAATTTTAGACATAGAATTCACCCTAAAACCGGTGAAAAAAAATACCACTTTTGACATTTTAAATTGTAAAAAATAGGATTTTCTTTTTAAATCTAAAAATTGTCCATTTGAGAAAACTTTTTGGTGATGGATTTTGACCAAAAAACGCACCAAAATAATGTTTCATACCTTTGAAAAAAAATGCAGAAAGGAGCTCTCTTTGCGAACTTATATACCACATAAAAATAAGTATTTTTAAAAATCCTTTAGACAGTAGCTATAAGTCTACTAGAAGACCATTCTTTCCAAATTTCAGCTCAAAATTCGTTTTTTGGGGTTAAAAAAAATACAAAACCCCGCTAAATCACCCATTGTGAGAAATTATCGAGGCTGTTTAAAAATAGTAAATTATTTTTGAAAAATCTTGAAAAATCAAAAAAGGTGTATAATGGTTATGAGTAGCTTTCCTATAAATTTTGAGTCATTTGGAGCTAAAACACAGAAGTTATGGCCAAAAACAAAATCATAAACTAGGGTGTGACAAAACGCTTTAAGTGTTTCTTGCATTCACCCTAGACACTATAGCTTGCGTATTTTTTTCCTTTTGTATCATCGCCGCAATTTAGGTGGCGCCACTGCAAGGACCATTGCAATTCAGGGTGAATGCAAAAAACACCTGCTGATTTTGTTGCGTTTTGAAAGTACTCATCATTTTTTTCTACAATACTTTAAAATTAAAAAAATAAATTTTAAAAAAATAAAAAAATATGTCTAATGTATATACCTTTAAGATGAAGGTAACCACCAAAGGAAATTCATTAAAAAAATTTCTAAGCATGAGAACAAGAAAAGTGCCAAATCTCAAGAAAATGGATATTTTGATATTTTAATATTTTAATTAGTTAAAAATAGAAAAAAAAATACATAAAATAAAAATTTTCCATTTGTAAAAACTCTATAGAGATGGTCATTCATCCAAAAAAACTCCAAAATAATAATTTATATGTTACAAAATGCAAGCAGAAAGAAGCACACTTTGTGGACTTCTACACTACACACAATTAATTATTTTTAGAATTTTTTTGGACAATAGCTACGAATAAATTAGAAGACCATCCCCTCTAAATTTTAGGTCAAAATTCGGTTTTGGAGGTACTAAATAGTTCTAAAAACCTCCAAATTGGCAAGTGTGACAAAAAATTGGGGGCTAATTTTAATAATAATCTATTTTTGAAAATTACAAAAAAAATTGGCAAGATGTATAATAGTCATGAATACCTTACCTGTAAATCTTGAGTCATTTGGAGCCAAAGCGCAAAAGTTATGGCCAAAAACCAAATCAAAACACAAGGTGTGACGCAAAATAGTACAGGTATTTCTTGCATTTACCCTTCAACACTCAGACATGGACCCTAGCGTCAGAGACATTCCGGAGACCATTTTGGCAGGACCAACAAGCTACATCATCTGGGGTTATAAGGTGAAGATGATACTTATATAAAAAGGACTCTGGCGATTTGTCGAACCTTTTGATCAGCTTGTCATCGACGTCGCAACTTCATTGAGCACTGATGGGACGAAACAATCTCGAACTCACCATCAGCGGCAAAGTCACCAGTTATCATTCCAGTTACTCCCGCCGCTGTTCCTATAGTCAACACAATGACGGAGACTGAACTCCGCTATCGGACAGGGCGTATCATCATTTCTAAAGTACAAGACTCGATCTTATTGAGTATAATCCATCTTACACTACAAGAAAAACGTGTCCGCCACAACCAACTGAACTATGACTAGGTGTCCTAAATGACTATAGTACAACTGCAACTATGTAATTGTACATGCAGTGTGATCATGGGGCAGAAGACTAGTCATTATGTAGTCATATGGATGAAGACTGTGGCGGCCGTAATCAAGCACTCCTTTCATCTGGTGATTTTCAATGAGTAACTCATTCAAAGGCGTGACGTGGACCTCTGAAGCCCTGTGGTCCACCGTCTTAGTCGTAAATCAGTTGCTCCGACTGCGTAATAATTGCCTGTACCTCCGTGAACAACTACAACATCATTTGGAAATGATTGCAGAGCCCAAGTGTGAACTACCGTACTCAGGCAATCATTTTCAATCCATTTAGCAAATTTGTCTATAACTTCTGATTTGAGGCTCAAAATGTAAAATGGATTTTTGGAGATGAAAGTGAGATTGATTTTCTAACTTTCATTAGTTCAAAGTTTTTTGGAAAAAATTAATCTACTATACCTCAATGAGGTCTGAAATGTTAGTTGTAACACAACTCTTGCATTTTACATATCCCACATTGTTTGTCTTGCCTACTACTACCTCACTTCTATAAAAGGCTTGTCATTTCATCTCTTCATACTTACCCACTAAGTGGATTTGGAAGTCATGCAAGACATAAGCCAAATATGGTGTATATTGTATGATGTGTTGTATATGGTGTACTGTATTTGGTATATTGTGTATTGTATTTGATATATGGTGTATTGCTGTGAAACTTTGAATGTACTCATATGTGACTGACTGACTGTAAAATGACTAGTCCCCATCTATACTTGGAAACGACTACGAGCATCAGTTAAAAATGACTGGACAATCTTGAAAGCACATCTTACAAATGACTGAACACGTGTCAAAGCGTCATTCGTGTGGCAAAGTGGGCCCCACCAATATTACTACCTAAACCGTATATATGACTGAAGTATGACTGCAGTGACCCACATGCCACGTCAGATAGTCATTGCCATGTCGAGAGCCCCTTTGGATGAAACTATAGATGAACATATATAGTGGAAAATGGATGGTGATAGAAAAAACGTAGTCATTTGTATAAAGGACTCGTCCACAGTGACTATAGAGTCCAAAATTCTACAGCAGTCATACATGTCCACAATGACTAAAAACGTAGTCATATACACAGTCATAGAATGCCTATATTCTTGTAATGTTACCGATCCGCAGTCGATATGGCAGCATTTTAGAAACATGTGCAATGTAAGAAGTTCATCTAGGAGGTTGTCACTCAAGGAACAGTTTTACTCCTTGAAATTAGCAGAGGAAAAAGTAGTGAGCAGACACCTACACGAAAGCAACATGATTGTCACTCAACTGACCAACTTAGGAATATTTATCCCAAATGAAGATCTCATGGATCTCACCCTACATAGCTTACCTAGAAGTTGGGCAACTTTCAAACAAATACAGAAAGGTAGAAAGTGGGTACCTTTATTTCCCGAACTAGAGGGTTTTCTTCTTCAAGAAGAACTGAGTCATAATCTAGATAAACAACGCAAGGAATCAGAAGAAGTTAATTTTGTACGCACCAATCGTAATCCATCCAAAGGAGGGAACTCATCTCATAATCAATCGAGCCATGGCAGAGACTCCTATCAAGACCGCACTGGATCCGTGGCACCACAAAAAATTGGACAGCCACAATTCAACAACCAAGATCATCAACGCACCACTACACAAGATCGGAGCCAAGACCACATTTCAATTTTTTGCCACAAATGTGGTAAACCAGGGCATTGTGCTTGTGATTGCACTCGCATCATGTTAGAAGAGAGGATCAAAGCTATGCAGCTTCAACTCCACAACATACAACGAAACCAACCCCAACATCAAGTCCATCTTACTGAAGTTATTGAAGATTCTAAAGCTCATTCCAATTCCAACTTTGCTCCTCTACACATCCAAGCCTACATTGAAGCCTTCCACAATGAAGAGGACCCATCCGATGAGGTGAGCAATGCCTGTGTCACTACTACAACTACCAAAAAAAAGTGGTTCCTTGACTTGGGAGCCTCCTCCCATGTCATTGAAAACTCCCCTTTCCTTATTCAAATTACTTCAACTACCATCCCTAGCATTAGGACTATCAGCGGACAAATCATGTCGGTAGCTGGTTAGGGTTCTGTAACTACCATAGATCCTTCAGGAGAAATAAAGGAGATACATCACATTCTTTACATGCCTGGTAGCAAGACTAATCTCTTATCAGTCGGCAAACTCACTGATGTAGGATACAAGATTCTTTTTGAATCAAAGAAATGCTTTATCTATGATAAGGATAGTCCTAGCAAGATTTTTCTAGAAGGGGTCCATGACCTACGAAACAAACTTTGTAGAGTTCTCAACCTCTTTGGACAACAAGCACTAGCCGCGTACACATTGACACAACATCCATAGGGGTGTTCTCCCAGGCCAACAGACATCTCCGCCTCACCACCGAACACATCAACTCCATCATCAGCACCACTAGTTCCTGCGCATCTAGCTCCAACTCGATGCTCCATTAGCACCAACGATTCTTGTTCATCCAGACATATGCACTCATTCAACTTGTCCTTCCAACGCTGCTATCCACCTCTAGCATCAACGAATTGGACATGTCAATTATCAGTCCTTATACCATATGACTTCCCGCAACCTAGTAGCCGGAGTCCCATCCCTACCTCTCTTTAAACATGTGTACTCCTCTTGCATGTTAGAAAAACTTTCGCAAGATAGAAAACCAAAGATTTGTACAACCTACACTACCTGACCCCTTCAGTTGATACATATCGACCTCTATGACCCTTTGCCAATTCCCTCTTGTCATAGCAACAAATATATTTTAACCTTCATAGACAACTACTCTTGAAAAACTTGGATGTACTTTTTCTCAGAAAAAGCCCAGACTTTAGACTTCTTCAAACAATTTTGGGCTCCATTGAGACTCCCAACCTAAACATTGGCACTCTACACAGCGGCAGGATTGTCAAGTATTCATCTACTACATTCAACACCTATTGCTCAACACATGGCTTTCACAGACAACTGACCTCAAGGTATTCTCCCTACCAAAACAGTGTTGCTGAACAAAAAATCATACCTTATTAGAAGGTATTTGTAGGGTTGTCACTGGCACGCAAATTTCCAAAGCTTTATGGGAAGAGGTCACTCGAACCATCAACTACATCCAGAACCGTTGTCCCACCAAGGCTCTCAAGCTCCAAACACCGGAAGAAGCATTCACAGGTATTAAGCCCCATCTTGGTCACCTCCATGTCATTGGTTGCACTTCTTATTGTCACATTCTCGATAATAAGCGTCAGAAATTAGATCCAAAGGCAATTCCCACAATCCTACTTGGTTACGCTTGAGAACAGCAAGGCATACCTCTGTTATGATCCCTCCACCCGTAAAATCCTTGTCAGTCGAGACGTGCAATTTGGTGAAACTAATTTCACAATTCCTTTTCCTTGAAACTTTTCCTTGCTCACCCGCACCTGCCACCCCAACTCTAGTACACCCGATTCCCAGATGGGTGATTGCAAGAAAGACATGCATTGAAACATTGTCACAAAAGGATTGGCGAAGCTTTCTTCTGCAATAACTTTTGAAGCTTGACTTGCATGAAGTTGAAATTTTTATTGAAGATGTTTGTCTTGAGTGTTATCATATCTCATATTTTTTAGAAATTTTAAAAAATGATTTTATATTTAAAAAACAATTAAAATAATATATCACGTTTTGAGTTTTAGAGATTTTGAGTACTATGGAGTCCCCAAATTTAATGATCTAGGGCTGAAATTTCTATGGTTTGTTTTCATAGTAGGGACTAGGGAGTCATGTTTCTATTGAGGAGAATTTAAAAATATTTTAATTAATGTCCTCTACATTCATGCAAATAGGGCTCCCTTGCGCGTTCAATTCTGAATATTAAAAATGATTTCAAGACCATTATTTTGTTGAAATATCTTCATCATGAATTCTTCCCAAATTTCCAATTTTTATTTTCTTTGAAAAAAAAATTCCTATTTTTTACAAATTAAAACATCCAACTATCTATTTTCTGGCGATTTTGCACTTTTCTAGTTCTCCTACTTAATGAATTTTTTTGGACTTTTCCTTCATAAGGTACCTTCTTCTTACAAGTCTATATATTGGTCTTATTTTTTTATATTTTTTAAAAATATTTTTCTAATTTTAAAGTACTCCCGAAAAAAAAGCCCAGTATAGCCAAAGTGGAACAAAAATAGGTCATTCTTGCAATGACCCAAATTCCCTGCCCTTACCTCACTTGAGTCCAATTCTTCCCTCCCAATTGCTCCTCTTCCACCCCTTGTTCTTTGTGGCTTCGAACGCCCTCGCCGACAGAATATCAGACTTGACGGGTATGAATTATAATTGTCTACCACAAATATAGATATATGCATGGTTAGTCGGGTTCCTTCCTCACTTGATCCCATTGAATAGGACCAAGACAATATTATGTTTAAAGACAGATCCATGATGGCGCCGCGCCATGCAAGAAGAAATGGAGTCAATATGGAGGAACAATACTTAGGATCTTGAACCATTACCTCCTGGGAAGCTCGCAATCACATGCAAGTAGGTCTTCAAGACCAAACCTGGCATCAATGGACAAGCTCCCATCAAAAAAGCTCGCCTTGTCGCCCGCGGCTTCGAGCAACGTCACGGAGTTGATTTTACTAACACCTTTGCCCAAGTCATCAAATGGGCAACTCTTCGCACAACTATTGTCCTTGCAAAAACCAAAAGATGGGATATCCATCATATAGAAGTGAGAACAACATTTCTAAATGGCCTACTAAAGAAATGTGTCTGTATGGGTCAACCCCCAAGCTTCTGCATTTGTGGCAAAAAACACCTCATGTGTCGACTTTACAAATTTCTATACAAATTGAAATAGAGTCCTCGTACCTGGTACGATAGAATCAATGCCGCTCTTTGCAAAATCGAATTACAGAGAAGCAAGTTGGATGGCAATTTGTACTACTTGCATCAAGCAGGCAAAACGCTCATCTTCATGCTATATGTAGACAACTTGTTTATCACTGGCAGCTCACCTCATCTCATCATCTGGCTAAAACAAAACAACACCAAGTTTGAGATGACAAATCTTGGTAAAATTCAACACTACCTTAGAATCTCATCTAAGCACGTTGTCCTTGGGATATTTCTACATCAATGGGATTATGCTAAGTGTATACTTGAGGAGTTTGGTACGACTAACTGTAAATCAACCTCCACCCCCCTTCCTGAAGGCCTCCTCGTCACTGACATGAAAACACCCCCGATCGACTTTACATACTATTGCCGCCTTATTGGGAAATTTATTTTCCTTACAATCACAAGACCCGACATAGCCTATGCGGTGAATAGATTAAGCAGCTACATGGTGTCTCCTCAGCAATCACACCTAGACGCTATCATACATCTCATGAGATACCTTCAAGGCACTCTCGATTTTGGCATTTTGTATCGCTCAATTTCCATTTCTAGCTATACTGATGCAGATTGGGGATCATACCTGAAGACTCGCCACTCTACGGGCGCCTACATTACATGGCAAATAAATGACGGTTTACCTTCTCCTGCTCATCCATCGAATCGAAATATCACACCTTCAATGAGGAGCACAAGAAGCTGACTCATTGAAGAATTGCGCTACCCTAATTTTCCACTTGGACCTCCACGAATTTCTGCGACAAGCTCACCTACGCCTGCAACACACCTAATTACTCTCCACTGTGACAATTAAGGTGCACTCAAATTATCACACAATCTTATTTTCCATGCTCGCTCAAAACACATTGAGATACATTATCACTTCATCAAGGAGCAACTCATAGGATGTGAAATCACACTTCAATATATTCCCACAAATCTGCAATCAACAGATTGTCTTACAAAACCCTTAGGCCTTGTCAAATTTCAACAACATTGCACATTTCTAGGACTACACAATCGAGAGAGTCTACAAAGACCCCCCAAGTCTCTCAACCTATCTACAAACCCTAAAACACCTCAAGCTCAAATAAATAATTCTTGGCCTCTGCCAAGGTCCCAAAACTTTTATGCTGCAAACCTTTATACCTCGTAACCTCCCTAGAGCACTCCCCCTAGGAAAAGTATAAATCGGGCGGTCGCCCTCGTCTCACAGTATAGAATCTAGTTTTAGAAGTCGCAACTTCCCGCGCTCTGGACTGAGACTCCTGCACCTGCGATTGGACGTTTGCCAAACTCTCCACAACCGGCGCGACGTCTCCAACAATGTCATCACTCTTACAAACTTTGCAACACTCAACATCGACAGCTCGTTCTCCAACGAGCGCATCCATCGCGTCGAAGCACCAAGTCATCAACCGAGACAAGAACACACACACGAACTACAACACCAAACCTGCCAGACTAGAGAGTGACACACTGCCAACACACTCTCGCAAGACTCGCAAGATTCGACCTTCCCTGCGTGCCATTCAACTTCAACAACACTCACACACTTTGGATTTGTGTCACACAATCAACCTGTACATAAATAGTTTGAAAACACAATCTCTTGATCGAAGAGGGAGCATTCACACTGTAGTGTATACTTGTCATTAGGGTTTAATCCCCTCTACATACGGATGTTTATCATCCTATTACCAACTTATTATGTTAATCTCATTGCATATAAACCCTACCATTAGAAAAAAAATCAAACCTCGGGAGGGCTTCTTCCCTTTGCAAAGGGGTTGTGAGTTCACCGCAATGGAACTCACAGTTCCTTTGGGGAACAATGGCCACTATTCATCATCAATGATGAATAGTGGCCACAATAAAAAAATATTAAAAATATTAAAATATTAAAAAAATATAATTAAAAAATATTAAAATATTAAAACATTAAAAAAATATAATTAAAAAATATATAAATATATTTAAAAATTAATTAAAATAAAAATTAAATAATATTTCAAGCTGACGAGGATAATTTTGGCCACATCAGATTTGGAAATTTCAAAATTTTGTATTTATTTTATTAATAATGTTTTTTAAATGTTTTTTAAATTAGAATACTGAACAGTGTCGCACAATCCCGCGCAGTCTTGCGCAGATTAGGCCTTCCAATTCGCCGACTAAAACATAAAAATAAAAAAATAATTTTTATTTTTTTATTTTTTATTTTTTTTTCCTATTTATTCAACCAGCGTTCCCTGTTGTCCGGAAACTCACAACCCTCCCTAGGGCTCATTTTTCTTCTAATGTCTCACTAGGCTCAAGCATCTTCTTCTAATCTCAAGTTGATCTTATTGTTGTAAGATCACAACATTGTTTCACAACAAAGCTCCGTCAAGTAGAAAAGGAAGCACAAGAAGAGCACCTAGCAATGCATGGTCTCAATGGGGACGTTACTTTGACAGTGTCGTTGCTGAGAAAATGTGAAGAAGTAGGAAAGTAGCACTTGGAGAAGGAAGCTCCAATTTAACTTGGGGCATTTCAAATACACTGATTTGTCCTATTAATGAGGGTGCAAAATTAGTGTCGCTGCAAAAAAAATATTTTTTGGATACAATATTGATACAATGTTGTAATATTTTAGCCTACACTAACTGAAAAGCAATGTAACATTCATGAATTAGTATCATACCCTCAAATAGGACAAATCAGTGTAGTTGGAGATGTCTTGTATAATAGTAGTGAAGAATAGATTCTCTTTGCCATTAAGTTGGATCTAATGAGAGCACTCCAATAGCCATTTTTGTTAACCCCTAAAGGACCAGCATGCGTTTTTTGGCCGTATAGAAATTTTGGGCAGGTCCGTGTGACTAGAGATTTCCATATTTTAAGCTGAAATTTTAATAGAAGGTGGGCGCGAGGAATATCTTTCATATGCACTAAATTTCAGGACATTTGGAAATAGGAATCAAAAGTTATGGCCAAATATGTTACTTTTTTTCATAACTGGGCAGTCTGGGCAACAAGAAAAATTTGGAAAAAATTTGATTTTTTTTTTTTTTAATATTTTTTTCTTGTAGATTATATTTTTGTCTATCTGGAAAGCTTTGATTTATTTCATTTGGATTTTTTATGAGAAAGTTATGGACATTCTTGTTTTTTGGGCAGTTAAAGCATCTTCTTGAAAAAAATAACTTGTAGGATTCATTTCTAAATGCTATTTTTGCAATTTAAAAAAAAAAAATTCTCATGGTTTAGTTTACTTGCTAGAACAATCTCACCTTTGGGATTAGTGTATTTTAATTCCATCTAAAATATATTAATGTTTTAGATTTTCCTTCTATCTTGTACTTACTTCTACTTAACAATTTTTTTAGGAATGATAATTAAGTTTTTTTGAACATTTGTTTTTCCCCTAGACTCTCAACTCAATTCTCCACTATAAAGATTTGAAGCACAAAACTCTGTAGTGCAAAAATTTCAAGTGAAAAATGTTTAAAGTCAAAAAATCTAGTCCCGCAATGTGCTGAAATACTTGTTTTTTCCACTTTAAACGCAGATATCTTGCAATCTGAGCAGTCAAAAATTCTAAATTTTTTTCCGCACATTCTCATACTAGTTAGGTATAAGATCCTACGGTTAGATGTGCAAAAAAGACATTTTTCATTTTTTTTACTCCTTGCTATAGAAATGGCAGTTTTGATGGGTTTTGGGCAGAAAAGAGGCCTTGGGTCTTTAGGGGTTAAATGACAATCAGAAAATTTGTTTTTTTAAGTAGAAGTATCAAAAATCAGTCCCTTCTTCTTCCTCCAATTATGTTGTGTTGTTAGAAGTATGATCTTTATCCATATGATCTTTACCTTGTAACATTTGAGGACTCAGAATTTGGATTTTGAATGACATTAGAAACATGTTGGAGGATGCAAATGAGAAAGTTTGTATCCAATTTTTTGGAATAGTATATAATCTCTTCCTTATTGCTATGTATTCAAAAACTGCATTATATACCCAAGACCCCCCCTCCTAGCTTGTTTTTGTAACTCTTTTTTTATTCTCTTTTAGTGTGTGCTCATTTCTCTTCATTCTCCAGCCTTTGGCTTGGCTGTTTCATATTGTGGTTTTTTTTAATGCAATGGTTCTTCCACTTGTTCAAAAAAAAAAATGCATCATGAATGTGTTCAATAGTTTCCTATAAATTAGGATGTACATGGTACAAAAGGGCAATGAATGAAATTTTAAAAAAAACTAGACTTACATTAATGAATTGTACTTTGAATGAAAAAAGAATAGGGATATTCTTTAATTGCTATTTTTAACAACTGGTATTAAAAAATCATTTAGAAAACATGGAATAAGAAGATGAACAATGAATTAGATCAATTATATCAATTATCTTCAATCATTTCTTTGCTTTTGTTAAAGATTGTAAAGTAAATGATTAAAAGAGCTAATTTTTGAATTCCAAAATTCCAAAACTTTCACTAAAGTACCCTCAATTTCAAAGCAAATAAATGTAAATGTAAAAATCTGCCCTCAATGTGTGGAATAATTAATTTTATTTTTCATAACCTTTCTCTAGCTATTTCAAAGTCCTTGATTCCAAATTTAAAATCAAAAATCAGATAGAGACAAAAGTAGCCTACAAATAAATGCAAGTAGATGGTTATAAAGTGGCCTCCCAATAAATCATGAGAGAATATATAAATTGCATCTTGATATATCTTTTGTACCTACAATATGATAAATATTACGATGATGTTTGAATTTTTTTTAATACAACCTATCAATAAAATTAATACAAACTATCTTATTGGACATCTTTGTAACAAAAAAGTTGCAAACAAGTACTGAGTATTAAATACACCTATTGTTCCAACAAAGCTATTCAAACTTACAATCAATTGACTTATCAGTAATTGATTATTCAATCTTTTCCTAATTTTTAGCTCTCTAACTAAAGGTGAAAATATCCATTTCCATCCAATGAGAGCATTTGACATAGTTTGCACTCTCAATGATACGTCACAATATTTTTTCCATTTGGGCAATTCATAACATTGAATTTTCAAAATAATGAAATAAGAATTTTGACCAGTGCATGTGAATACTGCAATTTTCCAAAATATAGATGCTCTAGACATCCACTTCTATCACAAGCAGGAACTGAATCCAATCTTGTTCAAATCATGGCACATCCTATTGTAATTCACAACCATTTACAAGTGATGAGCATTTGAAGACTTACTGCTATTAAGCTCAATTTGGCAACATTTGCTTTGAGTTGGGTATCAAATTAACGGTCATTTGGAGCCAAATGCAATGAGACTAAATCTAACTTCTAATTCTCACAATTATACACCCTATCAAGATTCACCTTAGAAATGATGATGGTGATGACCAAGACCTTTACAGCTTACAAGCAAGTAGGATTACCCACTTACCCTAGCATAGAGCAGGATCAGAGCAACTAAAAAACCTAATTCCCAAATGCACCGGCTTCCTTCATTCTTGGTTGAAATAAATACAAATTTAGGTACGGGTTTGGAAATGGGAGTTTCCACTTTACCATAGCGCAACATAGTTCATTCAACTTCCGAGGAACTTCAGGATTTCTAATCATAGCTACTAGGTATGGAAACAGCGTTACGAAATCTGAAGCAGAACAAAGTTCAACTAACTATAGATTGGAAGATTACACTTCGCAAAATCTAGAATTGCCACCTCCAAAAACCACCCTACCTTTGTAAAGACGGCGTAGTTCCAATCACGGCCACCGCGACAAGCACAAGGCATGTACAAAGATAATCTGCCTGTGATGATTCCAGAAAATTACATCATTTACAATACAACAGAAGGAGCTTTCACTCCCTTCTGCTACAAGCCCAGAGCTTTAAATAATTGACTTAATGAACCGGCAATAGAACCACCTTCTCACAAAGAACGTACCGCAAGTTCACCTGGACATGCTCGATGATACAGTCTCTTCCTGCGTCCCCAGGGTTCGCAATAGGGGTTGTCTAACCTCACAATTCCTGCTCCACACTTCGCAGGCTCGTTACCAAATTGGGCATAACATGGTTCTTCTTTCTCCACAGTACGGGCTCCCCTTGTAGAGTTCTTCTGACACCCCTACTGTCATGGGAAAACAGGAACCCTAAACCTCGAAGCTTTCGAGATGTATATACGCCTGCTCAAACCACACCTAAAAATGCAATGACAAGGAATGGCACATGCCTTGATTCTAATAGGAAAAGGAAAAGAAAACCTAAAAAATGAGATGCAGGGTTTTAATCCCTCTTGGTGACTTTAACCTGCACACTCCGCACCAGCTCTCTCGCATCTGCCAGAAGCTCCCAGATATCCAGATTCCCAGCCATGCCATTGCACTCCCTGACCAGCTCATCCATGCCACTGTAATGCAAAATGTTCCGTCTCTTCTTCCGCACGGCAGCTGCAATCACGTACAGAAGCAAGTCCCGTGAGGGAGGCCCTAATCTGTCCCGCCTCTCGCCACATTTGTAATCAATGGCCGCCCAATCGGCCCACATGACCTCCCACAAACAAAGCGTCTGTTCAAAGCTGAGCTCGCGTCGCATGAGCACGACCACCATGCGGTAAATAAATGTACAATCCTCGCACCCTAGGGTTCCCAGATGCTGAAACAGTGGCGGATCCGACGCCTCAATGATGGAGCTCACCAAGTTGAGCTGCCGACGAATCCCTACTTCGTCCAAGCGGAAATTGTGACGCGCAAACTCCATGAATTTCACGAAACACCAAAACGCCTCGTAATCGTCGTCGATCAACGCCACAAAGGGCGACAACAAGTCACTCATCCCTTGACAGTACCCCGTCTCGGGGTCGTGCATCGTGTACGCTTCCAGAATCAGCACAAGCCTTGCGGCGTGGTGTCTGCGCGGCGGCTCCAGATGGTCGTCGTCCATCAATCCCGCGGCTTTCGACAGCCGCGCGGCTTCCTCAAACGTCACCGAGGCTTGCGTCTCCGCATACGGGATCCACTCGGCGTTCATCCGGACCGCGTCTAATCGAATGATCCGCTGCCATGTGCGGAAATCCTCTTCCTCCTTCGGGATCGTCCCCAAGGCATCCACCTTGGTGAAATCCTCCTCCTCTTCCTCCTCGTCGTTAGGGTTCTGAATTAGGGTTTCCGCGGCTTTCACACACTGCGATCGAAGCTCCCCGTACTCCTCGCTCTTCGTCAGCTTCACGACCTCGCGCTCCGCGGAGTTGCTGTCCAACTCGTAAACTCCCAGAAGAAACGGCCACACCTGGGAACGAATCGCGGGCTCAATCCCTCCCCCACGCACCTTGTGGATGAAGCGAGTGTCCAGCAAGTATCCTTCCTCGGAGTCGAAGGAGGCGATCCATTGCTCCGCGACTAAAGGCGAGTGGTGGCGCCGCGTGGAGAACGGGAGGTCGAACGAGAACGGGAGCTTGCCGTCGTTGTAGTAGAGCAATCCGCCCACGGCTGCCGCGACCGCCACGCCCGCCACGGCGGTGACGGCCACCCCGACGCCCACCGAAGCCGCATAGCTGCTGCTGGAGCTCTGCGAGGAAGAGGACGGCGACATGATCTCCCCGAGGAAGGACTCATACACCTGGAACAAAACCTGCAGCCCCGACTGCATCAAAAGCCCTTCGGCTCCCCGCCCCCTCCCAGAGAAGCGAGCAATCGAACTCCCCCAAGTGAGATTGGTGCTTCACATTGTGGGTTCTCAACAGCGGCCTGCAATTGTTGCAAACAGCATCTTCGGCAGATGGCAGTCACAATCGAACCTCACGAAGCATCGGGACCAAGGGAGAGAGACAGAGAGGACGAGTCCCCACCAGGAAGACGGAGAGGCTCGGTTGTTGGGGTGGGCGCGGGAGCCAGGTCATCCGCCACCTAGGTCCGGAGCCAGCTCAGCGCCGCTGACAAGAAAACTTAACCCTTGCGGACATTTGAGGCCGATGAATGACAAGAGAATCTCCTGTGTAGGACAGAAGTGCAACTATTCATCCTCCAAATTTTGTGGGGAAAGGGAAGATAATCTACAGTAGCTTGACTTCCAATGAGTGCTTTTGCATTATTTTAATCCAAGAATCCACATGGTGACAAAACAGATGATCACCAAGGCATTTTGCCAAAAATGATCTGATTTCTGAATCAATAGGTGCATTTTTTGTCTCACAATAATCTTGAAAGTCATTCATCGACCATTTTGGGTTGTTGCATTCAATGTCACCATCGTTAATTTTTTTTTAAATCAAACTTCCTACTATTAGGATTGCAATTATTTTGCAATCCTAATAGTATTCAATTACAATAGAGCCTCTCTAAGTTGATCCTCTCTAAGTTGATAAACCTCTGTAAACTAATCACGTCAGACCGGTCCCGGACTCGGCCACATAACAAAGGTTGTGACTAAAAATGATCCTCTCTAAGTCAATAAACCTCTATAAATCAATCTGTCAGACCGGTCTGAGACTGATCAGCTTAGAGAGGTTCTACTGTATTTTGCAATTTTTAGACTAGTTCCAACCAATATAAGCAAATAGAAATCAACAAATTGTCTTTCTTGAAATAGCATGCTTTTGTTGTGATGATGGAGAGTATGTATTAATCCTTACAGAACTAGCTGGTGATCTTAAAACTGATCATCTCTTTTGGTACCATGTGAATAATTGTTTAAAAAAACCCACAATGGTACTCATTAGAAGTCAAACTAATATACAAAACCAAACCAATCCACTTTTCACTCAAAATTTTGAGGATGAATAGTTGTATTTTTGTTGTACGTAGAAGGATTGTTTGTCATTCATCAGTTGAAAAACGGCCATAGCACCCATTAAGGGTTAAAGACTTTGAGAGCTTATAATTCCTTTTCTATTATTTGTAGCTTTATTATCCAATGTGAAAAAAATACATTATTTTTTTAAAACATTTATTATATTTCAAACATAGGAAGCTACATATAACTTAAGGTAGAAGCACCAATAACAGATCACGCCCAATACCCAACCTGTAGGATGTGCTATTTCCAACCAAGGCTGAAACTCAAGCTTGGAATGTGTGTGTTTTTGTCCTTTTCTAGGTAGGGACTAATAAGGTCATGACACATGCTTCAAAATAGTGAACAAGAAAGTAGTTTGGCTATGATCGGAATTGAAAGACTCTAGACATGGGCTATTGGTGAAGAGTACTTTTTGGCTCCCAAAATTCACAGTAATTTCAATTTTGGGAATAAGATTTTGAAAATTATGCAATCTACATATTTCTTATCTTCCTACATGGAAAAATTTCCATCACCTCATACTGCGTACAATCTGCTCCAAAATTGCTTAAATAATCAGTTACTGGTGCTTCTACCTTACATGCAGTGGCTCTCATAAGTTTTCATACACTTCAAAAATTGCGATCACCTGGTTCGTTCCCTATCCGTTCCCTTGGGGACAGATGATGTGATATTAGAGAAGGAGACATTATAGAGGTCGTATTGCTCGCTGGCTTGCCCTGCACTCAGTCCTCACTTTCATCTCGAGGCAGTTTTCGCGTGCAATTCAATCGTCGTCACCGAATTTCAGGGCGAGAAATTCATGTGCGTTCCTCTGTTTAGCAGTGTGATAGCCGTTTTCGCAGCTTCACTTGCAGGTTGTTAGTCGAGGGTGCTGCGATTCATACATACGGCCGAAGAAGGAGGAGAAGAAGAAGAAGAAGAAGATTTAGGGTTCGCGGAACACTTCATCGCGAGCAATCATGAATCCACGAAGGTTAGAAACAAACATTGACTATCTTTTTTTGTGGTTTCCTTGCATTGCCGATTCGGTCACTGGATCCGGAGTGACGCTGCAACATTTGAGCTTGTTCGGTTTGGTGTTTTCGTCCATCAAAAATCTGGACAGGGATTACAGGGCCAATCGTAGCCAGTTACTCGAGATGGAAGAAGGCGGGCTTCGAACATCGGCCCCGTATGCGTCCAGCGCTGAGATTGCGGAGCAGGAGAATGAGCGAGGCTTAGGAGAGCTTCATGATCGTGTGAATATTCTCAAGAGGGTAAGGAGTTTCTTATAGTAACGCATTGATTCCTTATTGCTTTGCCGCATTCATCAGATTTCTTTAAAATGCTTTTGCTA
This sequence comes from Pseudisothecium myosuroides, assembly GCA_951799445.1. Lineage (NCBI taxonomy): Eukaryota > Viridiplantae > Streptophyta > Bryopsida > Hypnales > Lembophyllaceae > Pseudisothecium > Pseudisothecium myosuroides. The sequence continues at coordinate 18,429,577 of OX637292.1, forward strand.
CTGTTTGGATCGAATTTGCCAGACCTCGAATTTGCCAGACCTCGACTTGAATGGCTAGTTTGTACTTCCGAGGACCTTGCATCCTCTAGGGTTTCTTCCTTCAGGCTCGATGCTTTGAAGACCCCGTAGATTAAGACCCTCATTCCTGGCTTCGCTTCTGAGTGATCTTCAAAAACCTCGTACAGCTTACTTCTCTAATTTTTTGGTGAAACCCTAATGTGGAGGTGGAACCATCATTTCTCACAATCTTGAGGTGTCAACTGTCTCGTTGTAAACATAGTATTTGTTATATAAATGGAGTTTCAAATTCGAGGGATGAGGCTGTAAATCACAAACCTATGCAGCTGCGAAGATGTACAGGCTCTACTTAATGTCTAATCAAAAATTAGAGAGAAAGGGTTTCCCTAGGGGTTAATCTAGTTAGCCTTTGGTTTTATACACTAATGTCCACTATACTTCGCCACCTTCCTTACTCTATAGAACACCTGGTTAAAGCGACAGGTCCGCTATACAACTCCTGCCCTGGACTTTATCTAAATATCATGCATGAAATGAGTCAATCACAGAATTTGGGATCAGTTTTGCGTCGTACAAGTGGATTTTATCTTTGCTACTTTCAGTTGATCCCCTGTTTGAAGCGGAGAATTAGAACTTGAAAAAGCTTTTACTGACTGGTGGAGATCATTCTTGCTTCCGTGGTTTGCTGAATATAACTGAGGCGTGGAAGGTGGTGTTGCATTCAGTTGACAGGGGATATACACGAAGAGGTGGAGGGTCACAACAAGCTGCTGGAGGGAATGGTAATCCAGTCTATTCTTCAGTGCTATTTGGATTGTCATTTTGTTGTCTCAATTTGAAAGAGAGAGACTAAGTCAACTTTGTTTTTCCAACTTTTCAATTCGTGAGGATGATATTCAGGATTGTGTGGAATGAAACTTTGAAATTCACGAATTGCTACATTCACATATACCCTTATCGTTAGCCTCTTGTTATTTGGAACGATCTTTCGGGCATGTCTATGATCTGCACTACTGCTTGGTAAGAATACTATAGGAAGGCGTAAGTTTACCCGTATCATTGTAATTAATGCAGCAGGGATAATTTGTACTGTTTTCTTCGCAGGGAAATGCCATGGATGCATCGAGGTCTTTGATGGCTGGAACTATGGATCGTTTTACACGGGTAAGAAGTTATGCGACTCTGAATCCCTTTTAATACTAAGTTAGAGGAAAGTATTTGCGTCACTTGAAGCATTTTGACATATGTAGAAGTTTGATTTGGGGGAGATCAGTGGAAAATTCTTTCGGTACCTATAGGAACCATGTCTGTGAAGATCACATTTAAGACCACAATTCAAGATCACATTTTTATCACTGTATATGAATTTCTTATGCAACTTCAAATTGGGAGGTTGTAAACCACTCTAATTGACAGTAGACAACCCGATTTCCATTCAAAGATCAGCGGTCACAGACATTTAGGCAAGTCGTGCTTTCATCCCGTGCTAACTGAAGACCATGAATAGTTGAGTTACTCTTGAAAACAGGGTCAGTTTAGGAGACGGGTTCAGGTTCTAAAGTTTTTAGTATCCTCCACTTTAGAAACTTGTCTTGATAGCAGCTTCTGTCATAGCAATGAGGTATAGAGATACATGTTCGAGAGAACTTCAGGAACTGATCAATGACTTGCCTTCGTGTGCAAGCGATGCGTCATCTGACAGAATATTACATAATGTGCAGGTTTTTGAGACCAAATCATCTCGCAACATAGCGACAATTGTTGCATCTTGTGTGGTGATCTTCCTATTGGTGTATTATTTAGCAAGATAAGCAAGTTGCGTCCATATTCTGTAATCTATGCTTCCCCATGAAGTAATGCCTCTCTGATCCTTGCTGCCTTCTGTAAATGTGGTGAGATAGGATAATGTACGCAGTTGATGATGACATTTAGCTAACTGTTTTTGACATTGAACTTCCAACTGCCGAAACTCTGTTAGTCATGAAGATAAGGGCAATCCTTTGCCCATGTGGGTTTGTAAGGCGAGACCCTGGGATGATTTTGGGTGAGCCCACTCTGTAGCAATCTCTGACTCTTAGCTGCGTCTTGTTGATTGAGGTGTTCCACTTTCAATGGAAGGCAAGCAAAAACCCTCCCCCTGTGGAGTTTTTCCTTTCTAGAAGGCTGTGAGGATTTACTTGTTTTTAAACTGGTGAAACTTCATGATTTGTGCTTAGCACGTTTTGGTTTGTGAATCTGCTAGGTTGTGCAATCATTCATAAGGGAGGCAACCCATTTCTGATCACTTAAGCAGATCTGACCATCTGCAAGGCAGGTTTCTTCACTGGGGAAATTTTCCCTTGTGCGGAAGCACAGTTTGGAAGGTTTCGATAATTTTCCAGATTTTTATTTCTCAAAACATAACTACTGTGAATTTTTTAGCGGAAGATTGTATTCCTCCCATATTGGTGATATAGGGCTTGCTATTTTCAATTATGGGCTGAAAAGAAAATTGACCAAAGGGTGGTTGCAATATTGAGTCTTGTAGCCAATCAAAATGGGCCACAACTACCTCGGAAATTGTGCCATAATTAATCACTATTATTGTCCTCCTTCACGGAAAGAGAATAATCTACATAGCAAGAATGGGGGGGGTGATTAGGAATGGGTTGCCTCCCTTATATACATGATTGAATTAGTTCCCGATGTACAAATGATGAAGCAATATTATATTTAACCCCTAAAGGACCGAGGCCTTTTTTTTGCCCAAAAAATGCTGAAAGTTGCCATTTTTATAGCAAAGAGTAAAAAAATTTGAAAAATGTTTTTTTTGCACATCTAATTGTAGGATCTTACACCTAACTAGTATAAGAATGTGTGGAATTTTTTTTAGGATTTTTGACTGCAGAAATTGCAAGATATTTACATTTAAAGTGAAAAAAACAAGTTTTTTAGCACATTGTGGGACAAGATTTTTTGACTATAAACATTTTGAACGTAAATATTTTGTACTGTAGAGTTTTGAGCTTTAAATCTTTATAGAAGAGAATTGAGTTGAGAGTCTAGCAAAAAAAAAATTCAAAAGAACTTCATTATCATTCGTAAAAAAATTGTTAAGTAGAAGTAGGTACACGATAGAAGGAAAATCTAAAATATTCATATATTTTAGATGGAATTAAAATGCACTAATCCCTATGATGAGATTTTTCTAGCAAGTAAACTAAACCATGCAAAAAAAAAATTGAAAAATTTGAAAAATTGCATTCAAAAATGAATCCTACAAGTTATTCTTTTCAAGAAGATGTTCTAATTGCTTGAAAAACAAGAATGTCTAAACCCTCATAACATATCTAAATTAAATGAATCAAGGCTTTCCAAATAGACAATAATATAATCTATGAGAAAAAAATATTAAAAAAAAAAGTTCAAATTTTTTTTTGCTAACCGGGCTGCCCCCGTCCCCTGTTTTGAGCTTATTTGGTCATAATTGTTGTTCCCGGGCACCAGTTGTGAAAAAAATTGTATTCCCACAAAGCTTATCAGTTTTTTTATCTTAAAAAAAGTTTCAATAAATTATGACAAAAATTCAGCCCATAGGTACCTTGCCCGAAATGCCATTTGTCTCCCGAAGGGACAACGGTCCTTTAAGGATTAACCATATGTAATTGCACATGATATATTAAGTGCCACATTGCCATGACCACTATCACAATTTTATCTATTTGAATGGCCATATTTACATCTTTACACATTTCCTTCCTAATTTGGAATCCAATTTAGACAAACTTGCAAAAAATACTACTAAGTATATTTCTTGTGCAAGGAGATGTTTGCAACCTTTGTACTACAATACCAGACAACTCTCAATTGTCCACCCTATTCTATTGAGTATTTTGCCATTCAAAGAATTTTGCATAACATAGAATACAATTGCCATTTTGAGTCTCACATAATTCTTATGCAATCCCAGTTAAGCATACCAAATTTGGGTTTTTTAAATGCAAAATTTGATTTTTGGTAAAAAAATTTTAATCAATTTTTCAAGGTTTTACATAATAATTTATTGAAAACAATTGGTGATGAATTTTTTTAATTCGATTGTATAAATATGTAGGAAACATCCACACGCACATCTTTCATGTTAAAAAACACCCCATTAAGTAATAATAATATGATCTATGAAGTGTTCAATGTGAGGTGTTGTATGAACAAATTTTGTAAATTGATATTTCTAGATTTTAACTAGATTTTTCTATTTGACCCTTATACTATGACTAATTTTGTACTTTTAAGTATGATGGTATAATATCACCTAAAGCAATCACAATATTTCTTAACTTGGCCACAACACAAAGGCCTTAAAAAGTCAATTTTGTAATGGATTTGTACTCAAAAGGTGCAAGTTCCTATCATAGTCACTAATTAGTCCATCACCATCATCCCAAACATTGATTGTTGCCAGTAACTCAATCTTATGTAGCCCAAATCTCACTTATTGAAAACCGGGATTGAAAAAGTTTGCCATGGATTGATGCAAAACTATAATGAGTCATTTCTTAGATGTTTCTTATGGGTGGTTTGTCCGTTACAAGCTTGTTTACCTTATAAGAAGGACGTCTTCACCCCTACTACTTACAACATAACAATGAAGTTAGTCCTTCATATCAACAAACAAAAACTTCTTGATATTTGAAGGTATATTTGATGGTATTATTTTAATTGAAACTAGTGTATCCTATGCCATTGCTACATTATTATAAAATAAAAATAATTAAAAATAATTTCTAATTTTTTAATTCACAATCACAAAACTTTGAAACTCAATAACTTTCACATTATAGGTCCAAACACCACAAAAGCAAAGCCCGTGCACCCTTCCTCATAGAGAGTTTTTTGACAATACCAAGAACGCAATTGGGGGACGTACGGTCCTAAAGAACTCACCATAACAAACAAAACAAACAAATAGCCTAACTTCAGATATAGATTATTAACTACTAGGTGACTTAAATTTCACTATTTGGCCCATTATTTTATATTTAGGCAGTTGCAATCCATTTAATTTACTTGTTTTTCATCCCACCCCACTCCCTCCAAAAAGAGTAATTTACAAAAATAAATCATCTCTAATTTTTTATTTAATTAATGCCAACCTTGAGAGCAAAGCACAATATCTATAGAATATATTCAGTGAACAAGTTTTAAGGCGCTTCAAAAATAGATGTTAAATTTGAAAGTGCCAAGCTTAAAGAGAAGGGGGGAGATGCTTTTAGGGTGTATCATTCAGGGGCAACTTAGAGAGCATATATTCAAAGTCAATGTTTAATGTACAAGTCCTACACAAAATAGTGAAATTAGGTTGCCTCAACAATTAGGTTGCCTTAGCCTACAAAAGTTCCTTTACAAGTCATCAAAATCAACAAATACTTCTATAAATATTTCCATTTGTACACATGGAGGTTCATGAGTCCCAATTATAGCAGTACTTGATTCAAAAGTAACACATTCTTGTACAATAATAATTTATATTTAAGTAGTGTCAAATGTCAAGAAATTAGTATGGGGCAACCTAATTTCACTATTTTGTGTAGTTATTTGCAGACGGATGTTTCCCCATTTAATTTATTCCCCATTCAATTTACGGAATAACTGAAGACCATAATCTCGTCTGTTGATTTCATGTGAACAAAGTCAACGGTCAAGATTACCGGTAGTCCGGTCCTCATGACTTTTTGCATAGATGGCATCTTCAAAGGCATCATCGCTAAGCATCAGGTCTGATTCCGCCACGTGCCTCCTTCTCGGGGAACCCACCTGGCACCAGCAAGGAGAACTAAAAAGCTCTCACTCCACCCATTTGCCACTGTACACCATGCAGGACGGTAAAAGTGGTCATAGGAAGTGGACCCTGCAATGGGTGGGTTTACCCCGGGGAAAACAAAGGAATTTTTTATTTGTTATCCATGATAAAATTTGGAAATTTTGAATTCTGAATTGGAATCAAGGGGCCCCTAATTATAGCTTGGGAGGATTGACCTCCTTATTGCCTTTGTATTTTACCTTTGGAAAAAATATTCAAATTTTTTATTTGCCACCCATGATAAAATTTGCAAATTCTGAATTCATATTTGCAATCAAAGGCCCCATATTAGCTAGTAGAGGTGAAGATATGCAAAATTTACATGGCGCAAAATAGGGGGTAGTTTTTATATTGCCCCTTGCTTGGAGCAATAAGGGGGTCAATCCTCCTTATTTATCTAGTTAATTATCCTCCTTAACCTTTAATTATCTAAGGGAGGTGAAGAATGTAGAATTAACAAGAGACATAATTTTTTTATAGAAGGCACAAGCTATTAAAAGGTGCCTTTTTTTCTTACAATTACTTTATAGAATACAAAATTCACTTTGTAAGATCCACTTTGTATGACCACTTTAACACCGTACGTGCACCACTTCATTAGTTCTTAGCTTCCATTTAGTAGGGGCCAGGGCAATGTGGGAAGCGAACCGTCAGTGGAATTGGGAAAAAAGTCCACTGTAATTTGAAATCATCGGGAAAAAACAGTGAGAAAATCTATAAAAATTTATAATTAGAAAAATAAAATAGATTTAAGACTTGAAGAATGGTTCAATATGGAAATTGATTGAAAATAGCTAGTAGAGGTCAAAAAATACTTCAAACGGAGAACTAGGGGAGGACAATTTTATGTAAATTTTTTTGCCATTTGGCTACAACCAAAAGACTTTGGCTATTTTTTGTAAAGGATTTTTTTTCTGATCAAAATAGCCATTTTACTATTGTATTTTTAAACCAATAGTCATACTTTACTAAGGTACAATCTAGTTTTGATATGAATGTTATTAAGTATCACCAAATATCATATGAGTATTGAAGAAATAGTTGGCTATTTTTCCAAAATAATGAAAAAAAATCCCACTAAATACCTGACTAAATAGGGGCCATGGAGAACTTACCCTTTTTCACCTTGGAAAAAAATACAATAACTTGTGGAGCATTATTTATCATGTATAGTGGCTTTTATAATTTTTTAGAGCCACTAATATGTGATCAACTTCGAGAAAGAAATGAATTTGTATTTGGAATTAACAATCCTTGAATTAGAGGCATTAGAAGGGATTTAGGGCCAAGAAAGGGCCGTTTCAAGCATGTTCCCTAATTTGTCCCCATGCTGTGAATAGTGGTATGGGCTGTCAAAAAAATTTATTTAAAAAAATGAAAAATAATAAAATAATAAAAAATACCAAATATCTCATTTAACATATATATATATATATATATATAATAAATCTAATGTGGCCAAAGTTCGGCCATGTCACCCTGCTGCAATGGCGCAGTTCTAGCAACCGGGAACTGCGCAAAACTTGTAGAGAACTTATGGGAACTCGTGGCCCTTTCGAGGGCCCAAATTCTCTCTAATGAGAGATTGAAAAATACTAAATTAACCACTATAAAATACGATATGAAGCAAATTTTGCACATTTTTCCTTAGCTAGGATAATTTGGGGTTAGTTCTTTTTGACCATCTATAGGATGATATTTTACTCCTCCTTCCTTATGCTCCTGGTTCAACTATCCACTCAAAAGGGGCAACAACAATGTAACGAAATCCATTGATTTATTTCAACACAATATCAACATATGTAAATTAGAGCATCTCTACTTGTGCACAAAATTTCATCACATCCAAAAGCCAAGACACTTGTTTGGAGTGTGGATTGCAACTTGCCATATGCTAACTTCCAACCAATTGCAAGTCTCATTATGACAAAATAATATTTGAAGGAACAAAAGTATTATTTGGTAGAATTGTCAACCCCCATCAAATAAGGTTTTGTTGAAGGTAGGTTTGAATATTAATTGTTTATTTTTCATTCCAAATTTGCCCATGTTTAGGATTTTGACATAATTTATAAGTAGCCATGCTCAAATATTTTTGAGAAGGTGTTTCTAACATTCTCTTATGTTGATTTTGATTGATGTTTTTTTATTGACAATTGTTGAATTGCTAAACAATGTGTTGTGTATGGAGATCTATAATTACACGATATAAAGGTTAGAGTGTTCATCTACATTGCTAATGAATTCATGGACACATTTCAAATGAATTCAAGAGTTTCAATAATTTTCACCAAGAAAAAGGAGATGCAATGTATGGAAGTCGTAGGGACCTTCCTCTTCCAAAAGTGTAAGAATGTTATTTATGTTAGCAACATTCACATAAGAATATGGTAATTCAATAGATGATAACAACATTTTGTAATATTCTTAAGTAAGATTAAAAGCTTTTTTACAATTGCAAAGTCCAAATTTTTATGAAAAAATCATTGTTTTAGGATGATGTTTTCTTCAAATAAATTCTCATTCATGTCCACGTAAGTCTTAAATCTTGAAACAAAACCCCTTCATTTATGACCAATTTGATGAAGTCATAACATGATTGTTCTTGAGAGCCAAAGAAAAGTGGTAGAATATATTCTATTTCTATTGCATTGATTTGTCCTATTAGTGAAGGTGGAAAATTAATTAGCATCACCTAGGAAATTAGTGAGTCACTTAAAAACAAAGAGCATTTGCATTTATTAAAAAGTATTTTGAAGGGTTGTATACCTTGGAAAAAAAAAGAATAGCGGTGCAAAAAGTACTATACATTAGAGAAATTTTTAGTCCTTTGGAGGGCAATTTGACTGCATTGAAAATGTGCAATAGGAAAAAATATCAACCCAAATGAACTCACAGAGAATCTTGCTAGTGAAAGTCAGCTCGTTTTCCTTGTCAAATTTTTAGTTTTTAATTTAATTTTTAATTTCATTGTATTTGTACATCCGCCAAAAGTCAAACTGCCTTCCATAAGGCCCAAATTTTCTCTAATGAGACACTCTATCTCATATAAGTTACAAAAAATCTCCGTTTTTACACAAATTGCAATGCAATAACCCCTAAAGGACCATTGTTCATTTGGTAGACAAAGGGATTTTGGGCAGGTACCTATGGTCTTAATTTTTGTCTTGATTTTTTGAAACTTTTTCTAAAGATAGAAAAGTTGATTAGCTTTGTGGAAATATAATTTTTTTTCCATTGGTGCTCAGTAACAAAAGTTATGCCCAAAACAAAGGAGAGGGGTCAAAAAAAAAAAATTCAAAAATTTGAATTAATTTTTTTTTCATAGATTATATTTTTGTCTGTATAGGAAATTTTGATTCATTCCATTTGGATTTGTTGTGAGAAAGTTATGGACAATCTTATTTTTTGGGCAATTAGAGCATCATTTTGAAAAAATAACTTATAGAATTCATTTCTGAATGCAATTTTTATAATTTTTTTAAAAACAAAATTTCACATTGTTTAGTTTGCTTCCTAGAACAATCTCACCATTGAAATTAGTACATTTTAATTCCACCTTAGAGATATTAATACTTTAGATTTTCCTTCTATTTCATACCTATTTCTATTTAACAATTTTTTAAAGAATAAAAATTAAGATTTTTTGAATTTTTTTCCTAGATTCTCAATTTAATTCTCCACCATAAAAATTTAAAGCTCAAAACTATGTAGTGCAAAAAATTAAAATTAAGAAGGTTTGAAGTCAAATAATCTAGTCCCGCAACGTGCTGAAAACCTCTTTTTTTTCCACTTTAAATGCAGATATCTTGCAATTTGTGTGGTTAAAATTTCTGAAAATTTTTCCATACATTCTCATACTAGTTAGGTGTAAGATCCTATAGTTAGATGTGCAGAAAAAATAATTTTCAAATTTTTAACTCTTTGCTATAGAAATGGTAGTTTGAGTGTTTTTGGGCAAAAAAAAGGCCTTGGTCCTTTAGGAGTTAAAAATTTCCAATACAAACAATGAAGTGAAGGGTTCAAATTCCATCACTTATGTGTAATCTACCTTTGGCCACTTTGGATTAGAACAAGTACTCCTGCAACAAATTAAGGCAATCCTTATAAAATTTAATTATTTACATTTAATATTTTGGCCACATTTTTCAACCATCTCTATGACATTGTTTACAGTACTTTTTTTGACTCTCTTTTTGACATTCTTTGTGAAATTGTTTTTGACACTAAAAAATGAGAAACTAAGATTTTTTGTGAGTTTTTTTTTGACATTTTAGTGTCAAAATCCTTATTGAAAGCAACACCTTCTGGAATAGTGAAATAAGGACCAATCCAAACCGAGGAACCATAAGTACTCTAATATACCCTACTTTGTTAGGTGTAACTATGCAAAGCGAGAGCCTAAGACAAAAAATAGTAATGGCACTTTGCGGCATAATCTTGGTATAAATCCAAGAGAGACTATAGCTGGGCCATATCTACTTATTATTAGATCCGACATTGTCAACCGCAAGATGAATTAAATAGATAAAATCTATAGTTGTGAGGTTTTAGCCTGTCATTGGTCTCCTAAAAATCCATTATGCGTGCCTACCTCAAAGAGATGGTTAAGAAAAAAGCTCCTAGAAACCGACTACATTATCTACTTTGGCCATGTAGGATTTCAAGTACACTTCTCATCCATGAAAAATGGCATAAGCTATGGCTAAAGTGTAAATCCAACTTGGACCATGCCTAAATATCTCTCTACCAATCATTGCTTTGGTTTGGCCTTGGTATAAATCGACCCTACGAACAATGATCAAAAATTCAACAAGCAGATGTCCTAACTTAGGTCAAGAGTGCCAAAATTGAATTTCCACATCAAATTCCAAGATGCTTGCATCATCCTCAACCAATCACAAAATGACACATAACATTCAATTTTATGTTTTTAATTACAAAAATGCCTTAAAATTGATGCCGGGAATCTGCCTTTGACGTATGCTGGTTAGCCTCATGGAGGAAGTAGCAAGCCCCAAGCAGGCAAAGTGGATGACGGGGTTGCTGCTGTGGTGCCAAGCGGACGCTCTCCGCCCAGGCGTCGCCCTCCAAACACTTGCACCCGATTCCTGCTCATCACCGACTTCGCCGTGAGCTTCCCACGCGCAGACGGATCCATCCAACACACCTCCAGAGGGTCAAACACCCTCCTGAAAGAATCAGAAACAGAGCTCACGAAACAAGTGCCAGCACAACAGAAATCCATAGATTCAGTAGACAGATGAGGTTGTAGGAGATTCGAGAGAGACAGAGTGAGTTGCGGGAGAGAGAGACACACAAACACCCTCCAGCAAGAATCAGAAACATAGCTCCCGAAACAAGTGCAAGCAAGCAGGAATCGATAGATTCAGTAGACAGGTGAGGGTGTTGGAGATTCGAGAGAGAGAGAGAGGCAGTGAGAGAGCTCAGAGAGAGATAGAGAGAGTAAGACCGACAGTGGGTTGCGGGAGAGAGAGACAGAGCTCACGAAACAAGTGCAAGCACGCAGGAATCGATAGATTCAGTAGAAAGGTGAGGGTTTTGGAGATTTGAGAGAGGGAGACAGTGAGAGAGCTCAAAGAGAGTGTGATAGAGAGAGCAAGATCGAATGGCAGCCACGACTTTGTCACACCATGTTGGGTTGCAACCCCTGCACCCCGACGTGGACGCACTTGCAAGCACGCGCAGACACATCTCCTCCAGCTGCTTGCCTATATTCCTCTCGCCCCAGACGCTCCACCTCACTTCCCCATCGAAAGCTCGCTTGCGAGTTCGAGGTGGGCGAGTGGGGTCGTTGAAGGACAGCCAGCGCGAAGTGGTGCAGGAGCAATCGAAGCCGGTGGAAAAATTAGGGTCGGATGGACATGGCTCAGCTGAGACAGAAGAAGTTGTGAATTTGTTACCCGCGAAAGCCAAGGAGGACGGTGAGGGGTCGACGGAGGATGGAGGTGGTGAGGAGGAGGAAGAAGAAGGAGTGTCGACGACTGTGAAGGGGACGATTGTGGCGACGGCGGTGTTGGTGGGTTTTGTGGCAGGGTTTGGAGTTTTGGGATTTGTGTACAAGGAGGAAATCAATGACCTTCTCACGCAATTCTCGGATTTCCTCGAAGGTTGGTTATCAGCCTCTGTCTCTTTCCTTGCGCTGCTTGAAGGTTAACTACACCCTGCAATTTCTGTGTGAGGGTACGGCACTTGCTAGCGGTGAGATAGTTTCTGGTATGAGAATGGTCAGAATCTGAGGTATGCTGGTTCGCAAAGCGAAGAAGAGGTTTATCATAGAGGATGTAAATGCTTTGGATGGATACCACTTGCGGAAGATATGAGGGTTCAAAACTTTTTTGGTAGATGAATAGAAACCAAGGTTGGTGACAATAGGGAAATTTCTGTGTAAGATTACCACACTTGCAAGCGGTGAGATAGTCTCTGTTATGAGAATGGTGAGATTTCGAGGTATTCTTCATCGCTAAGCAAAGAGGAGGTTTAGAGGATTGCAAAGGAGCAAATTCTTTGGGTTGTCGACCTTCGTTACATTTCTTTTTCTGTATGCTTCGCCACTGTGAAATTTTCTTTGTAAGTAGGAGTCTGACGAAGCGACCATTTAGGAGGAAATTGGGGAGTAGCCATTGCATTTTACGTTTTGATTTTATGTTTTAATGAGAGGCAAATTGGAAGCGAAGTGGGACGTCGTTGAATCGTGAAATTTGGGTGCTTGGTTATTTAGGTATGGTTTTTTAAGTCTTAGGGCTTTCAAGTATGTCTTCTACTCTTAAATGAAGAATTGAAAGATTCAATGTCACTCTGTGAATGCTTGTGCTGATTGTTGGTTCTTCTGTGGGCACTCGTGTATCAGGGTATGGGCCTGCTGGATATGGTCTGTTTGTGCTCGCTTATGCCGGGTTAGAGGTATGATTTCCCTCTTTTCTAAGTTATAATATTACACATGATGTTACTACAATAAGTTCGACAGTCCCGTTCTCATCACTTAACGCATTTCAGCATATATGGAGGGGAAGAATGTTGGAAATACTATTTGCTCATAAAGGGAATTGAAAATCGAAATTTGTAAAGAAAAAACGTAGCTTTTGGACTAACAATGTATTTGCTATGAATTTTCAAATGTGGAAGTGTAGGGATGCCCATCTTCATCATCTAGAAGGGGTTACTTTTACATTCAATTAATTGACTCTTAAAACTGTCACTTTTAGTAAAATCTTACAGTTTCAAGAATTCTTAGAGAACAACATAAAGAGAATATTCTTTCATGGGGAGGTCTGCCTATGGTCGCAGTAATTATATTGAGGCTTCTAAACGCAACACATAGGGAGATTTTTAAAGTGACTACAGGCAGACCTCCCTATGAATCTTGGAAATGATCTCTTGCATCATGTCTAATTTTAGTGAAAATACTGTCAAGATTAACCTTTTTCAAAGTGAGACTGAGAATGTAGTTTTTCAATCTACTCAAGTCGATTTGGTTTCATCTTCTGGAGAATTTTTAGCTCTTGTAATCATGTCGTTTAGTTTAAAACCCATTATTGTGTTCGGTAATTTGATGTTATGGTTTTTGTTGTGGTTCACTTTCAGGTGCTTGCCATTCCGGCTGTTCCTTTGACTATGTCAGCAGGGTTGCTGTTTGGTACTTTATATGGGACAATCATGGTCTCTCTGGCAGGCACGGTATGCTGATTTGTAACAACGCAACCACCTGATTTCATTTCCAGTGGCAAATTTTGAATTTTCTTGTCTTTTCCCTTACACCATCTCTTATGGATTTGCACTGAATTTTTCTTTTGTGGGCACTCTTGCAGCTTGCAGCAACAGCTTCGTTTCTCATAGCACGCTATTTTGCACGGGATCGTATACTGAAACTGGCTGAAAATAATCCCAAGTTTCTGGCAATTGATAAGGCCATTGGAGCAGATGGTTTCCGGGTGGTCACTCTGTTGCGGCTTAGTCCCTTACTTCCTTTCTCTCTTGGAAACTACCTCTACGGTCTCACTTCTGTTGAACTAGGCCCTTACGTGCTCGGAAGGTACAGCACTTAAACTCCTAAATGGTCGAAAGTGGTGGCTTCTATGTCCATCGGATTTGAAATTATTCACAATTTCACATAGAAATTTTCAAGGAAGGTGACAAATTATACCAATTGAAAGAAGTCATGTCCTACATCTTGGAATGATAATAATATGCTTTGGAAGTTACTATAATCGGTTACCAGTATAGTCTTCCAAAGTAGACTTTCTATTTTTGGCTCAGGGTCTTAGGGGTTGCGATGGAACAAAATCTAGGTTTGTTGTTATTTTCACTGTGCGTCACCCTAAAAAGTTGTGATCAACATGAAGATACCTGTTGCTGTAATGTGCCCTAAGCCATGATCTGAATATAATGTGCAGTTGGTTGGGTATGCTGCCTGGAACATGGGCATATGTAAGCGCAGGTGCCATTGGAAGGGCTTTCATAGTACGTTGCAATTCCATCCTGTACCCTCAATGTGTGTTCGAGTATTCAGATTATTTGTTGTTTGTTTACTTGTAGTGCGTATCATACACGGGTTTAAGAAAAGCTAAGCGTGTACTGTCCGTGAATAGTGATGATTCTATGTGTATTAGAATTGAATGTTAAACATTACAGCAGGCGCAACATGTTCTCTCACTATTATTGACCAGTTCTAGCAGGGTTCCTTTGAATACAGGACACTGCTAGTGAGGTGTTAGTGGGCGCTTTAATTAGAATCTTCTGGTGAGGTGCCGCGGCAGGCCTAAGGGAGGAAATCTGTTAGTTAATAAATGTCATGCTCTCGTTTTTATTGCTTATGCAGTCACTGATTGTATTTGACCAACCTAGAAAGCTTCTGACGAGTTTTTGGATTTCTCTTTGTGCAGAAGCAAGAGTCAGAGGCTCCCTTTCCAGGTGGGCCTGAAAGTTATTGGACATTGGGATTAGGACTGGTGGCGACCGTTTTTGCAGCATCGTATGTTGGTAAATTGGCCAAGGTTTGTTGCTGCCTCTCTTCATGCACCAATGAGCTTCTCTGTAACCTTCAAAAAACCCTGTAACATGTAACTTGTTCTCCTTATAAATTCTTACCTCAAATGTACACTATCTAAGCATGAGAGCGTAAGGTTGATTTTGGGTATACCTATAGTTTATGCATTTGGTGTCCAAAAAATATATGCTATGATATGTTGGAATTGTCTTTCAATTAGTAACAAGATCCGTCATTTTAGAATTAAGGCAGGATCCAAACTTATTGCTCTCTGCTTCTTTCCATGTGATGGCAGGACGCGATAAAAGATATTGAAGATGATGCGTAAGGATATAATTGTGCAGGAAGAGTCACTGTTAAAGCAGGTTAGAGACGGAAGGCCAATGCTTTATCAACAGGTCAAGTGTTACCTCTGTTGAAGATGATATTGGTATAGTCAGTATGAGTGTACATAATTCCCTTCATATGATATTTAGAATGAAACTGTGAACTAGATGTTTTCCTTTCTGCGACACGCATGTACCATGGAGCTGCTGAGTTTTGTAATATGATTTCACTATTTTTCATGTCGAATTCTCCTAAATCATCTCAAATTTTGTTTGCTCCGGAGCAAAGAGTAGGTGGTGTTGCATCAATACAGACTACATCTACCGTGAAGTGAGAAAGTTTGAGTGGATTTTTGCTAAATATCTAAACCCTAATGCCTCCCATGAAATTATCCTCTTGTAGCTTAATAGATGATTTTTTTATTCGGTAGCTGGTTGTTTTAGATTTGATGTGGAAATTATCAGTATGAGGTTGTTATTGAAAGAGAGGAGATCGGATCCATTTGGGCTATATAGCATGGAAGCTAAATAGTACTGCAGTATGTATGAGGTTTGAGATTTCTAAACAAGCTCTTAGTTCACTTCTGGTACAGTGGATCACCTCATTTGTTGATAAAAGAGTGTAAGGTATGTACAGCAAATTTCTACCTTGTGACTAAGACGTGATTCTTGCTTAAAATGGCCACTTTTGAACACGAGTGGAGGGTCGATTTGGGGTATTCCTAAATCAGCATTTTAAGAAATCATAGTTTATGCATATGGTATTCAAAATACATGCTAAGAAAAATTGAAAGTTTGAAATTATCTCTCAATTGCTAATTGGATCCAACTAAACCATTTATTAAGATATATCATTGATAGAAACCATGTATACTGTATTTGTGCAAATTTTGGTGTCGTTATCATACACCATCAACTCGTCAACTTCGCCCCGAGATCTGTGTACATAAATGTGGCTTATCCAATTTCTAGAACAAATAGTGTGTGCTAATTGACATGCTCACAATCAACATTGAAAATACAGCACTCATTTGCGAAGAAGACCGCATACGAACTTGACCAATCGAACGAGGAATTATGCTCAGCGCTAAAAGTGGCGGCTATGCATTTGCAGGTCTCAAGATATCTTTTGCAGTATACCGTAACTAAGAGTGCCTGGACTTCATATTGAAACTAGCAAACATTTGTACATCCGACAGTCGCACGCAAACTGAAAGGGCAATCGATTGGGAACGAAAGGAAAGGAAACATAACTTACCAAAACTTTGGCCTCCCAACCCCAAGTATATAAGAGGCAACTATCTCTGCATTTTGCACTTCCCTACCGGTATTCTTGATTAGAGTCTGTTTAGACTAGTCTTCCCCTCAGTTCTTCCGTTCCTTCATTTCTATTGTGTGTGCATCTCAGTCACTTGCATTGCCTTTGAGAGTATTGATTTCATGATCAGAGTCTGTTTACAGTGTTTACAGTCTTCTTCTCAGTTCTTCCGTTCCTTCATTTCTATTTCCTTTTGCATCTTAGTCACCACAAAACAAAGCCTGTGCACCTCTTCTTGCAAGAAGTTTTCTGACAGTACCAAGAACTTGACTGGAGGACACACGGTTCTGGAGATCTCAATGTAACAAACAAAAAATAGCCTCAGTTAAGGTATAGATGGCATCCACTCAGGAAATCCTCATGCCAGAGTTGTGCCGTTGCTATCGCTGCGGGGTTGAATCCACCAACAACTCATTCAAGTACTTTGACAATAAGAAGGTGGACCAGCTGCGGTACAAATGCCACCATTGCCACAAATTATTCACTTTGGGGGCGCACGAGCGCCCACAGGGCAAGACCTATGTCAAAAAGCACAACGAGGACCCTGCGGAGTTGAAGAGCTTGTCGCGCCAGTGTCGCCATTGTGGTGTCGCTGATAATGCACTATTCAAGTACTATAACAATAATAACCTCTTGCAACCATGCTTCAAATGCCTGAGTTGTGGACAATAGTTCCAAATGTGATTGTTGGGGACCAGCAAGGAAAGGCACTTAGTGTACACGTCATCCCAATATATGTTAGCCCCACGGATACATACAGTATGTATCCGGAAACAGGGTGTGCCCGAGCCATTCCCAAATGCTTCCACCAATTCTGAGGACAAAAGCTACCAACCATCTGATGGGTCATTCATGCCAGTGCCCTTTGATTCACTAATGCCCCTAGAACCCAACGCCAGGTTGATGCCGGAGATGAGTGGTGAAGACGTGCAATATTCAAATTTCCTTGAGTCCAAATTGGTACAAGAGGAGAATTATGAGGTTGATTTCATCTCTTGGATTGGCAACAATGTTTTGACAGAGGAGAATACTGAGGCTTCCAATGATGATGCCTTCTGTTCTATGACTATGCGTTGCCTTCGGTTTGGAGCAACGAAGGTGCAAACTAGTTGATAAATTTCATGGAGGCCAGTGTGAGGTACAAAGAGGCTCCGTATACTAATATGGTCTTTGAATCTACCTGAAATAATGTCGAGGTCATGAACGGGACTCTTGCGTTGGAGAGTCTTGCTGCATCTGGTTCCAAACCATGAACCTGTAATGACACATCCATGGATCAAACACGAGCTATGCGGACACTGCTACAGCTTGCTGCTGCCAGATGGATTTGGATATGGCCATCAAAAATTCTACAAAGCCGTTGACCCCAATGCAACCTTGGACTTACTAGATAGAATTTAGAAACCAAAAATTCTAGCTAGTATATATTACTAGCTAATTGCTTTTGTGTTATTGATGTATATAAAGATATAGAGACTTTACTGAACAAGAAGTAATGTTGCTCTACTACGAGCATGTTCCTATCATTTTCTCTGAAAATAAGAAACTGATGTGATCAGTTACAACGTTAGAATTAATGTGTCATGCCTTCTTGAATGGATCACTCACTGCTAATTATATGTGTGTGTTGCTGAAGATAATAGCTAACCATTTGTTAAAAAATTAATTAATTAATTTTATAAATAAAAAATAAAAAAAATAGCCATTCCAAATAAATTCGAATTGGATATAATTCAGATGCTTTCCAGAATAAGCATTAAAAGAGACATCACATACAGTAAATGGGGGTTTTAAGTATTAAATCTACTGTAAACACAAAAAATAAATTCAGATGTAAGAGTAGTAGATTCCTGAAATTTACGAAATTCTAAAATCTACTTTTACTTGGATTACTCCCTTCCGGTTTTCCCGTCGTCGGTCGGTATCAAAGGCGTTGCGACACTTCACTGCGAGCCAAATTTCGCTAACAATTTCGCAAACCCACAATTTCGCAAACAATTTGTCGTTCGTGTCCGTTCTCACAATTGCAGTTGCCTCGTCAGTCCGTGGACGATCATGACGAGAACGGGGGTTTACGTGGACGACTACCTAGAATACGCAATTTTTCAATTTTCATGTATTTTTCGTAACCAATTGCACATTTTGTTAACATCGTTGACGATGTTTTGTGTTTTTTACATCAGATAGTTGCACGCAAAAGGGCAATCGATTGGTAACGAAACAAAAGGAAACATAAGTTAGCATACACATGGCCAGGCTTACACACCAAGATTTACTCGCGCTTCACAGAACGGTGAAACTCTACAGAGCCATGGTTCTAGAATGTAGGAAATTCTCACTGACCTAAAAGCAAAACAAATATTAGGATTACCTTAGAAGGAGCAGGTTTCAACAGATTACATGCAGAATACCGTCACTATCAATACCTGGATGTCAAACGCATAGCAAACATCCGTGCATTCGACAAACTTGCGAACACAGGTTTCGGTTGCTGTAGTGAAATCTCTTCGGTGTCACAGGAAAGGCAACATAGTACACACGAATAGCAAAACCCGAAACTGCTGCAATCTTCAAGCATGTGTATGGCCAGGCTCACACCAAGAGCTGCTGGCACTTCACAGAAAGGTGAACCTCTACAAAGCATTGGATTAAGAATGTATGAAACTGTCGCTGACGAGATAAATTCAAAACAAATGTTAGGGTTGCCTTGAAGGAGCAGGCTTCAACAGATTACAGAATACCGAAACCATCACATTACAGAATACCGAAACTATCAGTATTGGACAAAGCAAACTTGCGAACACTTAGTACTGAGAACTATGGCGAAAGCACTTTGGTATCAAAATGAAAAGCAATATACTGTACACGAGTAGCAAAACCCGAAACGGCTGCAATCTTCAAGTATGCACACACCGAGAAAAGCTACAGCCCTTCCACCTCTACAAAAACTTTTTGGCTAAAGACTGTACGAAATTCTCAATGACTAGTTAAAATTAAAACAAATGTAAGGGTTGCCTTAGAAGGAGCAGGCTTCAACAAATTACATGCAGAATACCGAAACAAGCAGTGCATAGCAACGGCATAGCAAACATTTGCGGCATCGGACAAACATGCGAACACAAGGCTCGGGTGCTATGATGAAATCTCTTTGGTATAAAATGAAAGGCAACATAGTATACACGAATAGCAAACTGCCGCAATCTTCAAGTGTGCACACACCGAGATCCGCTGGCACTTCCCCCTCTAACTTACAAAAGCTTTCTCGTTTAAGAATGTACGCAACTCTAAATAAAATACAAATTAGGGTTCGTAGCCCCTGCTGCTCCTCACCCCCCGTTTCGTGGTGGATTGGAGGCTCGGATTTGCACGGGGATGGGCCGTCCCGTCCCACTGCCGCCACAGGAGTTGCAGCGCATCATCCCGGAGCCTTCGCAGGTGCTGCAGCCGACGTCGTCATCGGACCAGCGCGTGCACATGCAAGGGACGCGGCGGGAGCCGTTGCATGTGGGGCACTGAGAGAGGCCCCCCATGGGCTTCTCCTGCTCGGCGTCCATGATGGACTTGATCACCCAGGCGCCGGCTAAAGCGCCCAAGCCTTGCACCACTTGGGTCACCACTCCGGGCGACATGATAATTGCACTCCTGAAGAGGAAAACATAATGAAAATCAATCAATCGGCGCCAAACCCTAAACGACGCCAAAGAAATGCGCAATTCTGGGTTTCGGAACCCTTGTGGAATAGAAATAGAACGAGAAACTTATCAACGCCGATCACAAGTGAAACTTCGAGAAACAATTCTGAACAGCGCAATTCTGGGTTTCAGAACTTGTGGAATGGAATTTGAAGGAGAAACTTATCAACGTTGATCACAAGAGCAACGTCGAGAAGCCGTAGGGTAATTCTCACATTAAATGGTCAGATGCTCTCTCAAGCAAGGCGGCACCGAGAACTATCAAGTCAATACAATGGAGTGCCATTACCTAAGGGGGGTGGGTGGAAAACGAGTTTACTCTTGAATCCTTTCATATCCACAACCAAAACGGCCATGTGCACGTCCCCATTCAGGACCCTAAAACCTTCATTGTCGAATGCATCCCATTCCACAAACTGTGAAACCCAACGGCAGAGAAAGAATGATTATACCTTAATTCAAATGGTAGCGATGAGAGTTTTCCCGAATTCGGGCAGCAAGATCCACCTCCAGTTCTGTCTGTCCGTCACCTTACACTGCAAAATCTTCACAATCGGGTTGCAGAATTCGCAAACTTCGCAACTGAATGGGAACCCCAAATCTCCAAAATCCGAGGGCGGAACTCGTAATTGAAAGGGAACCCAAAATCTCCACAATCGGAGACTGCAATTCGAGATTGAAAGGAAACCCAAAATTTCGACAAATCTATTGAATGGAAACCCCAAATCTCAGCAATCTGGTAGCGGAATTCGCAAATGAATTGAAACCCAAAGTCTCAACAATCTGATAGCGGAAATCGAAAATGAATGGGACCCAAAATCTCAACAAACCTACAGCGAAATTTGTAATCGAATGGGAACCCCCAATCTGAACAATCTAGTAGCGGAATTCGAAAATGAATGGGAACCCAAAATGTCAACAAATTGAGAGCGGAAATCGAAATTGAATGAAACCCCAAATCTCAACAAACCTACAGCGAAATCTGTACTCAAAATGGGAACTCCAAATCCGAACAATCTTGTAGCGGAATTCGTAAATGAACGGGAACCCCAAACAAATCTGGCTAATAAGTAATGCTAAGAGGATTGGAGAGTGCGGATATCTGTTTGGCCTAGCTTGGAAGTTGGAAAAAGAGTAGTGTTGCGAAACCCCAGCTGCAAGAAATGTTGACGAATGTCAGTCTTGCCGAGAAGCGCGTTCCACGGCCGCTGCCGTTTCGGAATGGAGGGTGCGAAGTTCGCCACGACGGATCGGGTGCCTGCGACGGGCGCACTTCATGTCTTGGTCCAGAGCAAGCAAGCGCATGGGGTGGCGTGGCTTCGTGCTTGGCCAGACACGCCTCCACTCACGTCCTAACTTACTCGTAACTTACTACTCGGTGGTGAGGGTAGGTAAAAACTATTTCTAAAAATGGGAATTTGGGTCAAGAATTTTTTTTGTATGAGTGGGCTAAAAAGAAATAAATCTTCTATTTTAAAGCACATGCCAAATCACATTTTCCAAATTTTATTAATTAGAAGCTTACGACCTATTTTCAACACTTAACCCCTAAAGGACCGTTGTCCCTTCGAGGGACAAATGCATTTTGGGGCAGGTACCTACGGGCTGAAATTTTTCCTGATTTTTTTAAACTTTTTTCGGAGGTAGAAAAGCTGATTAGCTTCGTGGGAATATAATTTTTTTCACAATCGGTGCCTGGGAACAAAAGTTATGACCAAATAAGCTCAAAACAGGGGATAGGGGGCAGCCCAGGCAACAAAAAAAAAACAGCAAAAATTTGAATTTTTTTTAATATTTTTTTTCTCAGATTATATTTTTGTCTATCTGGAAAGCTTTGATTCATCTCATTTGGATTTGTTGTGAGAAAGTTATGGACATTCTTGTTTTTCGGGCAATTAGAACATCTTCTTGAAAAAAATAACTTGTAGAATTCATTTCTGAATGAAATTTTTCAATTCTTTCAATTTTTTTTTTTGCATGGTTTAGTTTACTTGCTAGAACAATCTCACCATTGGGATTAGTGCATTTTAATTCCATCTAAAATATATGAATATTTTAGATTTTCCTTCTATCTTGTACCTACTTTTACTTAACAATTTTTTTAAGAATGATAATTAAGTTTTTTTTGTTTTTTTCCCCTAGATTCTCAACTCAATTCTCCACTATAAAGATTTAAAGCTCAAAACTCTGTAGTGCAAAAATTTTAAGTTAAAAATGTTCAAAGTCAAAAAATCTAGTCCCACAATGTGCTGAAAAACTTGTTTTTTCCACTTTAAACGCAAATATCTTGCAATCTGTGCGGTCAAAAATTCTGAAATTTTTTCCACACATTCCCATACTAGTTAGGTGTAAGATCCAATGGTTAGATGTGGAAAAAAAATAATTAATTTTTTTTTAACTCTTTGCTATAGAAATGGCAGTTTTCAGTGTTTTTTGGCAGAAAAAAGGCCTCGATCCTTTAGGGGTTAAGGATTTCAGCATAGTTGCGGGCTCGATTTGGTAGAGGAAAAAAATTTCCCGTGCGGGAAAATAGACTTCAGATGGATTTGACATTTTTGGGTATTTTTTAGTCTAAGAACGAATTTACTATGAATTTTTTTGTCAAGATTCTCTGAAACCCTATTCTTATTATTGAGATATGTCTAATTCCAACCATAGGCTAGTCAAGAAATCGACTAAAAATCAATGGCTTAGAATTCATTGTAACTGTGCAGTTAACAATGGCCCACTTGAACGGAATAAAAGCTCCATAGTAAGTTGGAAATGGGGTGGTGGTTGGAAAGGGGTCGTTTACTCTATATGGAAGGGAATTCCAACCCTAAAATTATTCCATAACATTGTTAGCCCTTTTTATAGAGTTTCCTCATGAGGAGCTGACAATCAAGAGTCCTGCAATCAAAATATGGTTTTATAATTGAGATATATGTACTGTGAGTAGCTAGGGCCTTACTATGTATTGCCAATGAAGTACTCAGTCACGTATTTAGGAAGGGTTGGAAAGAATTAGGTTAAAAAGGTCATATTGGCGAACTATATTGAAGATAAATATTAAAAAAATGCCTCCTATTTTGAATTTGGTGAATTTTTGAATTTGTTTGAGCTTATGCTCTTATCTTAGGGGCAGTCACACTATCTACAGTGACTTCAACAAATTGGAAGAAGGATTCTTAGTTATTCACTCATCACCTTCTGCAAGCATTTCTTCAATCAGTTGGAGGAATGAAGGCTCTCTATTCTATTGTGACTCCTTCTACTACAATGCATTGAATTCCCTCAAATATATTTTTTACACTACCAAGTATATACACTTAACCCCTAAAGGACCGTTGTCCCTTTGGGGGACAAATGCGTTTTCGGGCAAGTACCTATGGGTTGAAATTTTGTTGTGATTTTTTGAAACTTTTTTTGGAGATAGAAAAACTGATAAGCTTTGTGGGAATATAATTTTTTTCACAATCGGTGCCCGGGAAAAAAAGTTATGACCATATAAGCTCAAAACAGGGGACGGCGGGCAGTCCGGGCAGCAAAAAAAAAATGGACAAAATTTTGAATTTTTTTTTTTTAATATTTTTTTTCTCATAGATTATATTTTTGCCTATCTGGAAATCTTTGATTCATTTCATTTGGATATGTTATGAGAAAGTTATGGACATTGATTTCTTGTTTTTTGGGCAGTTAGAGCATCTTCTTGAAAAAAATAACTTGTAGGATGCATTTTTGAATGAAATTTCTCAAATTTCTCAATTTTTTTTTTTTGCATGGTCTGATTTACTTGTTAGAACAATCTCACCATTGGGATTAGTGTATTTTAATTCCATCTAAAATATATGAATATTTTAGATTTTCCTTCTATCTTGTACCTACTTCTACTTAACAATTTTTCTAAGAATGATAATTAATTTTTTCCTAGACTCTCAACTCAATTCTCCACTGTAAAGATTTAAAGCTCAAAACTCTGTAGAGCAAAAATTTTAAGTTAAAAATGTTCAAAGTCAAAAAATCTAGTCCCGCAATGTGCTGAAAAATTTGTTTTTTCCACTTTAAACCCAGATATCTTACAATCTGTGCAGTCAAAAATTCTGAAATTTTTTCCACACACTCTCATACTAGTTAGGTGTAAGATCCTACGATTAGATGTGGAAAAAGAACAATTTTCAACTTTTTTTACTCTTTGCTATAGATATGGCAGTTTTAAGTGTTTTTTGGCAGAAAAAAGGCCTTGGTCCTTTAGGGGTTAAAGCAAAAGATCATTTTATATGCAAGCCACCATTAGAATGAAAATGAGGCTAGAGGAGGGCTACCTAAAGGTTGTTCCCTAAGTTGTGAACTACCATAGTGCTGGCCAAAATATTATATAATTAAAAAAATTTTATTTTTTTTATTTTTTTTTTAATTTTTATTTTTTTGTTTTTAAAATTATTTAATTAAATTGTCCTTCAGAATTCAAGCCTTGCAATTTGTTGGGTGGGAGGGTTTGGGGGGTTTGGCTAGTATTCCCTGTTGTTTGGGAACTCGTTGCCTCTTTCAAGCTTTATTCTTCTTCTAATGAGAACTTAGGCCACTTTACTGTTTGGATGAACATTCTTTTCTAGATACTTTGATTTTTTTCAAGTTAAATTCTTAAAGTTAAATGGTAGCCCTTTGCAATTAGTGAATAATATTATTTGGAGTATCAACAATATTTAGACATTTAAAATCAATATAAGGGCAAAAAATTGCAATTATATATTTCTAATATTCAAAAATCCTACAAAAAATCTAAGTATGAATAATAATACTCCGTAGTTGTTTATATCTAGATTTCTATAAGGAAAATTTTGAAGGCTTGAATTTTTGTTCCTACTTAGATTTCTATAGTTCAAGAATCCTACAAAAAAATCCTGAAATAAATGTCAAAATCTAATCTATAATAGAATTTTGAATTAATAATCATCTTTAAAATATTTGTATTTTATGTAATCATTGGTGATAGTATAAACATGTTTAACTATCTAGATGTAATCTATGGTTTTTAAGAAGTATTTTTATTCAAACATTTTTAATAAAATTACATTTGAAGTACAATTTTATTACAAATATTTTAAAATCATCAAATCTTTGAATATCATGTAATCTTCAAATTGTATCCTAGAAAGAAAAAGTATAGAATAATTTTTGCTATAGAAAAACAAAGAAAGTGCATTTGAATCTGAATTAAATAGGTACTTTCCTATTTTTAAGGCCTAAACATTGACCACTTTTTCTAAACTTCAACTTCAAATTCTTTTGATATAATATTATTTTTGAAAATCAATATTCTCCACTAAATAAATTTAAAATATAATTAAAATATTCAAAGAAGTCATAACCACCTTCCATATGAATTTCAACTGCATCAAAAAAAATAACTCTAAATTGTTGTGTAACATTTTAATTTAAAATGAATGATGTTTTAACTTGTAATATGTTATAAAAAAAATAGGTTTTGTATTTCTTGCCTAATAGTCAAAACTTAATTGGATGACTTTAGGTATTGTTACTTTAGCTACCATTAGTACCTCCTTTAGAAAAATAATACAATTTATAACACATACTTATAGTTTTTTTTAATGCTATTTGATTTTCAATCATCGTTGAATGTCATGCATTCCAAAGGAAAGCTTTCAAACATTATTGGAGCATACTATGTCATTTTGGAAATTTTTCTTGAGGATATATTCACTATTTTACCAAAGATCAAACCCTTGTGAACTACAATGTATGTCATAGGGATATATTCCTCTTTTTGCAATAGATGAAAATACTAAATTGCTACAAAACCTTCAGAAGTATTGTTCTTTTTTTATGAATTTGTATGCATTTGTATAAATAAATGAACTATCATCCAAATTTGGTGTATTTCATCCATATCTATAGATATACTTTTTGATTGAAGTGAAGCTAGATCACATTTTGCACTATCTTCTTCCAAATGAAATTTAAAAAAATTGGTCCCCCCATCACATTGAAGAACTATTTTAATTAAACATTGTTTTGATCTTTTGGGTTTCAATTTCCAAATTTTAATTAGATCCGGATGGAAAATAAGGGACAAGCCGAGTTTGGTGAAGTAAATACATAAGGTACAGGCATCCATTCTGAGGGTTGGTATCATGTGAGCATAGGAGTGTGAGCCCATGAGCCTAAAATACCACACACCTATGTTATAGGTGTATATACAATAGAAACCATCTACGATTATAGGGTGTATATATTACAAATACCCATATTATAGGTGTTTATGATATATACACCTTCTATAGTGTGTAGTATTTATATTATAGGTACCAATATTGTAGGCTCAGTGCTCACAAGCTCACATTCTTGGGCTTACATATTAGCACCGTTGCTTACATAACTGAATATAAAAAAACATTTGGGTGTACACCATGTATTTGAACTTCACAAATTCATAGTGTATTCATGCATATTCAAAAAATGATCCATTTTTACTATAAAAATTTATAATTGTCAATTGTCAATGTGTTAAAATAGTTCCATGTGTTGATTCCACCTCAAAGTATGCAAAACTACTTGAAGTGATGGGAATAGGTGCCTCCATCTTCCATAGTACAGAGACACATTCATCCCTCCCTCTCTCCCTCCTTACATCTACAAATCAAACCAACTCATCCATAAACATCCGTTCCTCCATCCCACCCTCCATCTACGTTAAGAGCAACCCCTTGTCGATTTGGCTGTTTTGAAGGATATATAAACATGCAAAATCGACAACAATTGTTCACTCTGGCATCGGGGCCGATTCTACCACGGAAACTTCATGGGAACGTCGTGGGAGCTACTCTTAACGCTCCGAAACGCGCCAGTGTAGGCACATTCTGCACAGGATCTCGTCCAAGAGCTCACCCTACTGGGCTTGCCCTCTGGCTCGCTCCACTGCAGAATGCACCTACACCAATATGTTCTCTAGTACATTCATTCTTCAACCTCTACATCAGGAAAGTATCCCCCCGTTGCAACAATATTGATGCGGTATAGTTTCAATGGTTATGTAATATAGTATTGAAATTATACTATTGAAGTATTGCCTTAGTATTGCTACAATATAGTTTCAATGATAAAGTGTAACATTATTGAAATTGTATTGTTGCAGTACTGCCTCAGTACTGCAACAATATAATTTCAATACTATATTGCATAACCATTGAAACTATTGAAACTATACTACTTCAGTAGTGTTGCAATGGAGGGGATTTTTTCTGATGTAATTCATCCTCTCATTTATTCATCCATCCATGACGATGCAGAGTGCAGACCAGTCTGTACGTTGTCTGTAGCGATCTCTCTCGATCGCGCGCACCCCACCCACCGGCCCACCCACCGGCCCACCCACCTCGCAATTCTCACTTCTCTCTGTCTGTCTGTCCCCCTACTCCATCCACCCTTTCAAATCCAATCCCGCAGACCCGCACTTCTCGATCTTCCCGTGTGTGTCTGTCTGTCGTGCACCTCCGACCTCGGGAGTCGCTCCACACCAGCTCATTCATCATTCACCAAGTGCGATTCGATTCAGTGGTCAACAACAATAGCTCCCTACCGGCACCACCGGCACCAACTGAACACTGACCCCCAATTTCTTTCTTTTCAGGACAACAAAATTGAAAAAGAATTCATTGCAAGGAGTATAATACACTCATCAACCATCAGCCGAAGACGGAAACCGAGCGGGCCTGATGACTGCCTGACGGGAACGACTGAGAGACCAAGCGACACCCACCCAATTTCCAAATAAGCCCCATACCCACACTCACACGGTCACACCAACTCGATCTCTTACGTACTAGACCTACAGGCCCTGTACTGTACGTCAGCTGGTTTTCAGTGGAAGTTGTACACCTCTCTTTCGATTCCATGGTCGTCGTCCTCGTCGTCCTCGGTTTCTCCGCCATGTAACAACACATCTCGTCAGAAGGACAAGAACCACATCGCCTGGATTGTTACAGACAGTAAAGACAGGAGAGGAGAGGGGGGTTGGGGGGTGATCGATCAAAGCGGCGAGACAGAAGTGTGAGATCGGATCGGATCGAATCGAATTGCAACAATTGGATTGAGTGGGATTGAGTGGGATTGAGTGGGATTGAGTGGGATTGAGTGGGATTGAGTGGGATTTAGTCGAGTCGATCGAGTTAGGGATATATTGGAGCCGATCGAGCGATGGGGTTGGAATTTGAACCCTATTTGGCATGGGTAGAGGAGGAAGCGCAAGCGAGGATAAATGTGCACAAGCAACAGCAGCAGCAGCAGCAGCAACATCAGCAGCAATGCAATGGCGAGGTGGAGAAGCAGCCAACGATTGATGAGGAGGCGATTGAAGAGGAGGAGGCGAGAGGAGACGATGGAGAAGAAGATTTGTTGGGGTGCTTGGCGGCGATGAACGGGGAGCACCGGGAGTACGCGGTGCTGGTGGCGGAGGAGGAGGACGACGACGAGAATGAGGACCAGCAGAGCTTCTTCTCCATCGTGTTGGATTACCCGCAGTTTCTAGGGCAAGGGGAGACGAAAGAAAGTGCGCTGCGGCACATCAGTCGATTGCTGCATTACGCGTTCGGAACGATGTTGGTGAAGGGGGAAGTGGTGCCGATGCCCAGCGATGGCGACCAAGTGGAGGTATGACCGCAAGTGCTTGTCGTTTTGATTTATAGGGTTTTGTTGCTTTGGGAAGGAAGGGGCGCCATTGACGCTACCGATGGAGTTTTAGGTCAGAGGAGCTTGGGTAATACCGACTTTTGTATGCTGGAGTGATTTAGACAGGGTTTTCGAAATGTATTGCTCAGGAAAACTAGCGTTGGCAGCTTGTTTGTGAAGGTCTCGCATGTCTTAAAAACAGGAAACGCAGGATTGATAGCCAAAAAACGCAATTGCACAGACGTAATGCCAAACACTGGAGCTTGGCATTGTGAGTGCGAATGCTTCATGTGTGTTAAACCCTAAACATAAGAGTGGTGAAAGCTTTTGACAAAATCAATACTCATTACCTATGGTCTTGGGCTCATTCCAATTCCATGTTACTCTCATCGGCAAGATTCTTAGGATTGCACTCGAGGAGGGTAATTGCTAGAGAATATTATGATATCTGTGGGAATGCTGTGAATGAGAGTTTCTAATAATTTATGTTGAAATCTCTTTCCTTGGGTACGGATAGAGAGCCAGGGGGTTGCAGAATTGAAATTATAAAAATTTAGGGATTAGGTGAGACCCACCTCAAGTTGCCGTGTGGTGAAGCATAGCACACGAAGTGATTTTTTTCGATGTCATCTGTCTGCTTGGTTTTTATTAGTTGGCATTTTTCGTTACTTGTTAGAACGATTTCTCCACTTTCAGATTACTGACGACTTTTTAATGTGAGGGATTTTTTGTTCTCGTGGTATGAGTACGGCATATGGGGTTTAGTTTAGTATGGATCATTCTACTACTACTGATAGTAAACATGAGGGACTGGCAGGCAAAGAAGGCGGCAATGGAAAGAGACTGGCAACTGGTGAAATTGGAAAACTTCTCCATGGAGCTTGTGCCTCTCCAATTTCAGTCTGGCATAGATTACACAGCACGTCCACCTAAAAGTGGTATGCAATATCTACTAGAACTCTACAGTGGTCAAGGAAAATATTGAATTCCCAATCACACATGTTGTTATCATTTCCATCTATTTTGCTTCCTTTCTCTTTTCAGTCAAATTTGGCATGTCCTGCTTTTAAAAGGTATGTAAACTTAAAGCATTCAAAGTAAGCATTTAAAAGCAGTCAAGTAAGAACGTTTCCTGTGATTAGATTGCCTCAATTTTTGTTCGTTCTTGTTGAAAATTGAAGTTTTAGGTTCCAAAGCATCTTAACATGTATCTCTTGGACACCAAATGAACGAACTATCAAATTTTTGATGTGCTGATTATAGATGAACCCTAGGCTCTTATGTTTGGACACTTCACGTTTTGGTCAAGAATTTTTTAGGTGTTGCTAAGATAAACGTCATGACATGCTGTTCTGTGACATTTGCAGATGGTGAGTATGAGAGCGATCATGAGGATGAAGAGTTATTCGAGCTTGAGAGTAGAATGAGCACACCATAGCTAGGGAAGGAAATTTATTGTTGAGAGATCAGTAAGCAGGCGTGGCTAAGAGTGTATCTGAATTTTGGAATTATGAGGATCTATGTAGATAGGTCTACTGAATTTTTGTGTCCTGATCGAGTGGGCAAGACTTTCAGTGACTGTACAGCAATTCTGATTGATACACATTTAGTGTTGACAGCTCAATTTTTGTTTGAAACCTGTTGGAAGATCCTTAAGAAATGATGCGGAAGGTGTCCTGTGTTGGACCAATCTGCTTATATACCTGGACCCGTTTTTTGGAGTCAGTATCATTGCATGCTTTCTTTAGCTGAAGCTGCGAGTGCACTTTCGAATGGGAAAGATCTCCAAGGATCCGCCTTGGTTAACTTTGACTGTAACTTTCAAAATATCCATTTTTGGTATTTGATTCAAAGGTCTGAATTCTGAAAGGTTTGGTGGTCCAATATTGGACGCAACATACTACATGATGGGTTTTTTTGTCTATTTGACATGGAAGTCTATACACAAGTTTGTCCACAAGTTGAATTGGATCTAGTGAGATATGGCACTTCCAATTTGGATCATTACTGCACCTCCCACATGTATGAGAATCTTCAAATTTGACACGTAGTGTACTTGTATGGTGTCATACATGGCTTTTTTTTCCCATTTTTTATAAAGTGCCAAAGTGGTGATATAAAAGGTTATAGTGGTGCTCTAAATTTCAACATTCATCCACATATTGGATAGAAAAATATCACATTAGCACATATCACATATTCATAATTCTATTTTCATCCACATGTGGCAATTTCATCCAAGATTTTTTTTTATTCTGAAGTTTTTTGGCAAAAATTTACCATTTTTTAGCCAAATTATTATTTCTAGTGCAATCTGGCATTGAAAAGAAATATAAAAAAAAAAAAAAAAAAATTAACCTAGAAAATTCACATCTGTGGAAATGACAAATTTTCACTAATAAGAGTATCAAAATTTAATTAAAGATTGTTGGGAGGAATCGAGAGCACACCAAGAATTATAAATTTTCAAGGCCTAGATAATTTCTTTGCTTATTCACAAGTTTGAAATTTGATTGATAATATCCATCAAGTTTATTAGAAAATACTAATTAGATTTTTGAGCTTACCATTTTATATAAACAATATAACTTGAATTGCATTTGATTATATTTCTTGGAATGTAAAAATATGCAATTAAAACTTTGACCTTTAGAATAGGTGAAAGGTCAAATAATGGCCGTTGGGCCTTCGGGGGTTAAAAATGGTATAGACATTATATTGGAGTATATAAGCATGCATGTCAGAAACCAAGGAATCAAGAATTAAATAATTTTCATTTAGATTATTTTACAAATAGAAATGAAGGTAACTTTAAAAAAGGATTGGTTATTGTTAGAATACATATACTCAAATCATTTTCATGAGTCATAACTTATTAAATCTTTAGTTTTTAATTTTCATATTTATTAGGATTTAGCAGCTGATATCATTGAATAGAAAATATACATGTATATACAAGAATTTTACCATGATTTTTTGCCTATTCACTACTTTACAACTTACTTTTCACGTTTCAATTATGAAATTCAAAAGAATCTTCAATTTTGAATTCCTTTTAACCCCTAAAGGACCAAGGCATTTTCTGGCTCCAAAACCACTGAAAACTGCCATTTCTGCTGCGATCACTCCCTAAACCAAAAAAAACTTTAAGAATCTAACCGTAGGATCTTGTAGTTCACTTGTCTCAAATCATGTGGTAAAAATTTCATGAAGTTTGACCGTATGGATTGGAAGATATTAGCATTTGAAGTTGGAAAAAGAAGTTTTTTTGAAGAAGATACTTAGATTGCCCGAAAAACAAGATTGCTCATAACTTTCTCATTCTGAGTCCAAATAGAATGAATCAAAGCTTCAAATATAGACAAAAACATGATCTTTCAGAAAAAAATAAAAAATAAAAAAAATTCATTTTTTTGTGGGTTTTTTTTCTGCCCGGCGAACAGCTTTTGGGGCTTAGGGTGGCATAACTTTTGCTCCTGGGCACCGATTGGAAAAAAAATTATATTTTTAGAAAGCTACTAACATTTCCTATCTTCAAAAGAAATTTTAAAAAATCAGGTCAAAATTTGAGGTCACACGAGCTTGCCCGAAATCCCGAAAGTCCCCCGAGGGGACTTTGGTCCTTAAGGGGTTAAACATAGCCCCTCTTTTTTATATTTAAGATGATTTGAAAAATAAGTAAATAATTAAATATCCCATATCAAGTTGTAAAGTACTACAATTGGTCATTCAAACATTGTAAGCCAACAAAGTGATTTGAAACCACTTTCTACTAAATATTTATATTCCTTTTTGATTCCTAAATGAAAAATGGACACTGTAATGGAGTCATGAATGGGGCTATAGGAATAAAAGTAACAACTTTAATCAATTAATGGCAAAAAAATTGGATGATTCCATATTGTATTCTACTTGAAGCAAGCAAATTTGTATTCAAATTAAGTATTTATAGTAAGATTTGTAATTTAATCTACATTAAAAAAAAGAATTTCACTGAATTTTATTGCAGGACGACGTTTATGGGGTACCTCAAGCATGCTTATACATACCCATTGCTATATTACTTGCTTGAATCTTGAAAATCCAAATGTGTACATTTCGATTGATTGCAAGTTTCAAATTCAACAAAAAGATTGCAAGTTTCTCCTTTTCACATTTCAAACAGTTGTATGAATAAACATTGAATTTTTTAAATGTCGCACTACAAGAAAAAAGTGTCCAAATTGACACGTCCTAATTGACTGAAATGTTCGAAATGACATAATTATGTCAAAAAAATGTCCGAATTGACAGAAAATTGACAAATAAATGTCCGAATTGACATTGCTCCCTTGTAGTGTTCGTCAATTTTAGACATAGCAAAATTCTACCCTAAGCTCTCATGTTTCTAAAGTATACATTTTAGACAAGAATCCACACCGGTTGATTCTGCAAAGAAGTGTAAGATAGACACACCTAAAAGTGCCACTTTTTCTATTGTGAACAATTTTTATTATTAGACTAGTGAAATATTTGTATTTTCTCATTGGCAAGTAGTAGGAGCTTTCAATGCACCAAAAAATGCATCATTTTTATACCATAAATGCACAAGTTTATGAAGTGTCAAAGCTTTATGGAAGATGTTTTAAAACAATTTCTTCAAGAATAGGTACATATTGATTTAGGAGATTTGTGCACATTGAGCATCTTAGAAAGTGGTGCTTTAAGGCATGGTGCAATTTTGGGAGGGGCTACCTTAGTTACTATAGAAATTCAAGGCCAAACAGAAGCTTTATAGGCTCTAGAGACTGCAAACGTGTGATAATGCTTCCACGGAGCCCCAGTTCAAACGTATATGATATTTCAGTCAAAAAGGTCTAATTTCAAATCTAACTATGACATGTACGGAATAGTGTGTCAAAGTATTGGAATATCACCAATTTAACAAATTCAATGCATACAAAAGTGTGCAATTGATCTAAAGAATTAAGAAAAAAAGCTAGTTAGGGACGCTTTACACCCAGAGGCTGGGCCGTTCTCCTTGAGGCTGAATGCACAAAATTCAGCCTTTTGTCCAATCCGACAAGTGAGGATTTCGAGCCTCTTACACAACAAATTGGCCCAGCCTCTAGGTGTAAAGTGTCCCTTATTCTTGCTTGATATCCAATACCGCAAGGATTCATTCATTGATCATCAAACAGGTTGGCAAATTAAACTTCATATGTTTCAAAGAGAGCATTGTTGAGTGAAGCAAGGGAGAAATTATCATGGATCAATACTATCCTCACTGATACTAACCATGCGGCAAAACTGTTCTGCAGATACTACTACTCAGAAACCATGATACTGTAAATCCTAACTTATTGGATAGGATCTGCAAATTGTTGCAATGCTCAGCTACAGTAGTAGTGAACCAGAGATGAGGGTTTCCGCCAGGCCACCTGTGGCTGCTGGTCTGTTTTTTTCTCTTGCAACAGAATTCTGTTTCATTTGCTTTAAAAAAACAAAAAACAAAAAAACAGAGATGAGGGCTGTACACTGTACAGTACAATGCGAGACAGAATCCGCCTTGGCTTCTACAACTTTCAATCTTTTTTTCTTTCTTTTTTTCCTTGAAACTGACATGGACAATTTCTTTCAATCTTTCTTTCGTTGCACATTCACTCTAATTTCTGAGAATCAGTCATACCGACTGAACATATACAGTATGATTGAAAAACTTTGAGATGTCAAGTTGTGAATATATATATGTGATGCATTTAGAAACTAATTACAGTATACCCAACAGCAGTGTCATTAGACAGACAAGCTCCGATAATTATGTCCACGGTGTTTTGCACATAAACAGTAGCAGTCTCAATCAATCAATCAATCAATCAATGGTTTTTCATTTTTTTGGTTAAGACACCCAATTATGGCAAAACGTTTCATAATATTTTTTTTTATATTTGGAAGTTCCAATACAATTTTTAATGATTGGTAACAACAGTTTTGTTCTAATGCAGCAATGAACATTGTTGCATTTTCTCTCTTAAATTTCTATTTTTGTCTACACCCAAAAAATTGTCAAAATCTAGCATTCTTTACCCACCCCACTCACCCAAAAAAAGAATACGTGGCTGGTCAAAGCAAGCTGGTGGTGCTCAGTCTTCATAGCCGCATAATTATTGTTTTGCAGAGCTGTGTTGCAGAGTCGGAAGGTAAGAGGGTGACCTGAGGTGGGCAGTGCCCACCAAAAAGCCACTTTTAGCTACTGTGCCTATTTACTATTATTAGACTGGTCAAATGTTTATATTTTCTTGTTGGCAAGTGAAAGGAGGTCCTAACGCACCAAAGAAGACAATTTTTTTTTTTTTTCAAATACATGGAAAATTTCCATTGATAGAGGAAACTGTACAGCTAACCAAGGCAAGAATCCCCGGTGACAATTTTTTATTGCATTTTCTAACCCAATATCAACTTTTTAACTTTTTAAGACCTACTAATGAAGCCAACACTTGGAATTTTGAATACCATATGCAAAAGTTATGAAGGGTAAAAGTTTTTTTGGTAGAGGTTTTAAAATTGTTTCTTCCACATAGGTAGATATTGATTTTGGAGATGTATAGAGAGTGATGATGGCGGTTTTGGGTCAATGGTGCATGTTGGGGTGTCCACCTTAACCTTACAAGGACACCATGGACACTAAGCATGTGATGGATGACTTCACCTAAGATTGTAGGATGGAAAAAAAATGTTTTTTCATTCAATAATTTTTTTGGAAGTTGCTTGAGGACATTTTCAGCGAGTAGTATTGCAAATTCAATTATTATTGACTTTTCTTAAAAAACAAGATGCTTAATCCATGGATCACCCTTGTAGTGTATTTTGGCCATTTCTTGCTATTTACTCTTGATGTGAGTTTTAGCCATAAGAATAATCCTTTTTGAATTTGAGTCCACCTAACAAAACATAGCTTATCAAATTTAGTTTCTACTCTAATTGGAAATTTTGAAAAATTCCTAAGTTTTGATATTTTATAACAATATGAACTTTGGGCAAATAACCATGGTTTGTTGATTTTCTAAATTTGTTGTGACACAATAACTTCAATGGTTTATATGACGTTATTGTGCACTGTAATATACACCCATGGTGAAAATTTCAGATTTCTCAAGTACATAGTGTATTTCATATGAATTTTCTTTGTTTCTTTCTAAAAAAATTCACAGTAATTTCAAATTTCCCCCAAAAAAACTTGAAAATTTCATGATTTGTAGTAGACCCATTTATTCATCTCTGAAAAGTAAATACGGAGTATAAAATTCTTCATTCATATCTACTTGCAAAATGGCACCAAACAAAGGGATGGATTGAAATTGAAAGCAGTGGTCGTAGGCCATTCCTTGGGAGGGATAATTAAAAGGCAGTGTGTTCATTTCAACTCAAGTGAGGTTGCCTTTGTGTACACGAGGATTGTCCATTGTGGATTCCATGATCCCTTGGGCAACTTTGACAGTGATGAGAGCTCTTTCAGTTGCATTTCCAGCTCTCACTGAGTGCCGCACCGGCTAAAGTTGGTCTATGGGAGGGGGCTGTAAAAGTGACCTGCCTCCAAAAGCGATTTGGTACATTTTACCTCTAACATGTACCAGAAGTGTACATTTCAGGAGGGGGTTGCTTTTAGAAACCACTGTGTTTTCAACTTCAAAAATTCATAGCTAATTCCATGAAGGTCCAAGAAATATGAAACAACTTGGGTTAAATGCCAATTCTATTTTTCTTACCACGAAAATTTATTGAAAATTGTTTTAAAGAGTTTAGCTTCTCCCAAATATGCAATCAGCTCTTAAAGGGTTGCTTTTACAACCCCCTCCCATATCCGCAGCTGATTCTCTCCAATGGCATCACTTATCACAAAATTCATACTCCATTTGACATCAAAAATCCAAGCTACACGGATTTGTATACAAAGGCCAAAACATCCAAACCTGGCAAAATAGGCAATTTCAACATAGTTGGAGGCACATTTTTCAAGAAAAAAAACAACAACATTATTTTAATTATAGCAATTGAAAATCATGAATCTTCAAAAAAAATACTCCGTAATAGATTTCAATCCATTTATTCCCCTTCCATTGATAGTTTTGGCTACACTATATTCCAAAATTCATACCCCAAAGCACTTGGTTTTTCGGGGGGGGGGGCGGGGGGGCAATTAAATGCCCAATTTTTTCCAAAAAAATAGACAACTTCAAGCCTAAAAGGAAAAAAAGAAAAGATAAATGTGTTAAAAAAATGCTAGACTATACCGTAATCATGACCTTGCACATTGTTGCCACAATATTTCTAAAACCTCATTTCATTTGTCATGCAAAGCCAGCACATACAAAAATTGCATAAAAGAATGACATACTCAAAATTACATACTCAAAATTCAGTTGGCCTCATTCAATTCAAGCTCCCAAAATGAAGGAGCCATAAAACTCAGAACCTTCTTGAAACAAAGGCCACATAACCATTGGTTCGGAAACCAAGAAAAAACACTGCCCCAAAGTGCCCAAACTCCCAAACCTGCATCTAATCTACTACAACAATGCTGCACAATAGGCACTGTAGAGTACAGTAAGATATGCTGAGTTGCTGACATGGAGGAAATCTTGAACTCCTTTGACTTGATATTCACAAGACTTCAGTTAACTTACTGCCAGCAGATTATTTAGCAGAATATTGTATTATAGTCACAGTCTAATAAGGTAAGGTAGGGGGCTGTAAAAGCGACCCTTTAAGAGCTGATTGCATATTTGGGAGAAGCTAAACTCCTTAAAACAATTTTCAGTAAATTTTCGTGGTAATAAAAATGGAATTGGCATTTAACCCCTAACGTCTGGATTCATCTCCAAAATTGATGATTTGAGAAAAAACCATTATAAACTACAATTTGGAAGAATATTTTGGAATTGGTATACAAATGAAAGCTGTAGATTTTGATTTTTAAATTCTATCCGTACGGTTAGATCTACTAATGCTATCACCAATCTTTTTCTATAAATTTTGAAAAGAAAATTTCAGAATTCCTTCTAAATTCAATTACAAGTAAAATATTATCATTTTTTTGAATAAAACTTGTTGGAATGGATTTGAAATAAGGTTCTCTTCATGTGGTGATTTTTTGAAATTTTTGTGACCTTTACATCTTTGACCTCATTTTTGCACATCTAGTTTTGAACTAAAGTCAATGCAAATTGACCACTTGACATACTTCCACATTTGTAATTTTAGAAATGTATATATTCTAGTAACACCAAATCCAACCGATGGATAAGACAACAACTTGATAAAGTATCACCAGAAATTAGGATGACTTTCATTTAAGCAGGAATGAGACAGAAACAAGGATCTGAATGTGTTCATCGTCTAGAAAATGGACGTCGGAGCGCTCTGGGGTTAACCCAAGTCGTTTCATATTTCTTGGACCTTCATGGAATTAGTTATGAATTTTTGAAGTTGAAAAGAGAGTGGTTTCTAAAAGCACCCCCCTCCTGAAATGTACACTTCTGGTACATGTTAGAGGTAAAATGTTCCAAATCGCTTTTGGAGACAGGTCGCTTTTACAACCCCCTACCTTAGTCTGCTCCTATGAAGAGTTGATTGCATTTGGGGGAAACTTGAAACTCCTTCAAACAATTTTCAGTAAATTTTTGTAGGAAGAAAAATGGAATTGGCATCTAATCCAAGTCGTTTCATATATTTGGAACCTTTGTGAAACTAGTTACAATTTTTTGAAGTTGAAACGTAGTGGTCAATATAAATGACCACCTCTTGAAATGTACACTATTGGTACATTGAAAAAAGTAAAATGTACTTTTGTACTAGTAGTCTCTTTTAGAGCACCGTACCTTATAGTTGTTCACAAAGCCTACTCAGAAAGGCGAACAACATCTAATTATCTTATAAAATTATGAGTACTGCTGGAATATTTA
The DNA here is from genome assembly GCA_951799445.1 of Pseudisothecium myosuroides. NCBI lineage: Eukaryota > Viridiplantae > Streptophyta > Bryopsida > Hypnales > Lembophyllaceae > Pseudisothecium > Pseudisothecium myosuroides. The sequence continues at coordinate 18,468,382 of OX637292.1, forward strand.
AATATAGTGCACTACTTCAATTCTATTGTTAGTATCTAGAGGGACTAAGGTAAACCAACTTATGACAGGCATAATGATTGGTTTGCCCTATTGGCATTGTTGAAAATTTTAGAAAAAAATTCTATATAAAGACAAATGACTTGTGAGAAATGGAAAAAACAATTGAATTTTTATTTTTTTGGACAAAGTATGAATTTTTAATGAATTTTTTAATGAATTTTTGAAGTGCATTCCCAATTAACTTCAAAGAGTCTCTAAACTACCACCAAATGAATAAAGAGTGTATCCATAGTAGTCGCAAGTCACTTCATATGATAAATTTACATTAAAAATGTGGAAGTTTCTATTTTAGTCACTAATCACTCCATTACCATCATCCAAGACATTGATTGTTGACACTAACTCAATCTAATGTAGTCCAAATCTCATTTATTAAAAAAATCTATCATGAGTTGATGCAAGAATGAAATGAGTCATTCCCTAGGTGTCCATCACGGGTGATTTGCATATCATGGGTTGATATATCTTAATGTCAATACATTTTTTTTTGCAAAGATTGGTACTTAACAATTTAGTTACTTTATAGCTAGTGTAGGTGACTTCGGTAAGTAAGTGTCACACACGCACACGCACTAATAAGACAAATGAATGTATAGTTATATGTAGATGGTTAGTAAACTAATAGTTTACTTTGTTCAATGTGCTTAATGGGAAAGTTCAATGAATGACTTTTGTAGGGGATGAACAAAACGTTTAGGGAGAAATATGATTGTTCATATCATTTATTTTGGGCAATGCAAAAAACGATTTTCGTAGGAGTGATTAAGCTAATTACATCCCAAGCTGAAGATGAATTATAGAAATATGGATAAAATATCATATATTCATTAAAAAATACCATTTGTATAATTTGTCATAGCTTCTATACTTTTGTCAATTAACTAGATTCAAATGGGGTCTAATTTAGTTGTCCAATACCAAATTTTATTTAATTTTAATTTTAATTTTTAATATTTTTAATTTGCTTCTAATGATAATACATTTTGAAGTCCTAATTCCACACCGTTGATAGCTTATACTCCCTCTGTTTCTGAAAAAGACATGTGTTTCCTTTGTGTTTTATAAAGGTAACATGGAGCTTTTTCAAGAAACAGAGGAAGTAATATTTTTGCTGGGCTATTTTGCAGTGTAAATTGAAGATCATCTATTGTAGTGGTAGTGGTTAACCATGAGTTTTTTATACATGATTTTTTGCTAGTTTGCTACAACCAAAAGACATTGGCTATTTTTTTTTGTAAAAGAAGGTTTGATTTTTTGGGTCAAAATAGCTAGATTATTGCTATTGCTATATTTTAAGACCAATAGCCAAATTTTACCTAGGTATCACCTAATATTGATATAGATATCACCAACTATCACCCCAAAATGGCGGGTTTGGGGGGGTACCAGCTTACCCACCTTCTGCCGGCTCACAATCAGGTCCAATGTGACGTGCGAAATGACCAATATGGAAGCAACTCACAAGAAAGAGACCGGGCACTGACTGGATGCCACGGTATATACACCCGGGGACACGGTATATCGTCACAAAGTTTAGACCCTACGATTTGGCAACAATTATCGTGCGGTTATCGTTGTTTCATGGGTTCGTACCATAATCGCACTGACTCAGTGTACTTTTACGCACTGAATCAGTGCGAAAACAATGAATATCAATAGCGTACGGTTTATGTACTTTAACTATACAATTGTTGTGTCAAAACTGCACAGCAATCATATAGTTAAAGTACATAAACCGCACGCTATTGATATTCATTGTTTTTGCACTGATTCAGTGCGTAAAAATACACTGAGTCAGTGCGATTATGGTACAAACCCATGAAACAACGATAATCGCACGATAATCGTTGCCAAATCGTAGGGTCTAAACTTTGTGATGATGTCCCCAGGGACTCTATAAATGCAGCAACTAAATGTGGCTGTCGAGGGGTTGCCTGGCCTGGGATTGACGACACTTGGATCTGGACATTCTTTTTTAGGCTACTTATTATTAGATTCTTACAATATTTGGGTCCATTTGTAAGCTTCTAAAAAAGAAATGTAATTATTTAGCACTTAAAAGCAAATGAAAATGGTTCTAAATTGTACTTGATAATATTCAACGATAGATCTAGCAGGTATCCTCTGAGTCCATGCAATTAAGATAATTTAACCCCTCACTGCTTCGACGCCCAAAATTTGGACAATGAGCAAAGGGGTTCCCAAGGCTTTTTTGACCATAGAACTTCTCATTCATCCAAACTAATGCTTGGCTTTTTAAAAATCACACTACCTATATGAAGAATTTGATGAATCAAGGTAAATGATATATATATATATATATATATATATATATATATATATAAATAAATATATATATATATATATATATATATATATAAATATATATATATATATAAATATATATATATATATAAATATATATATATATATATTCACATGCATACATACATACACACACATATACACACATACATCTATATATGAAAATAAAAAGATATAAGCAAAAATATGCAAAAATTCAAGAAAGGGCTCAAGCATTAAGGGGTTAAACAAAGATAAGACTACAATGCTTGGTGGTCAAGGGTGCCATTCCTTGGTGAATAATTAGTTAAAGTTGGCAAATGTGATTGGACAAATGTTTTCCTCAACACCATTTGTTTTAAGTGAAAATAAATATCTCAAAAGTTCCAAAAAAAAATTTAGAAAAATTTAGAGGCTACAACAAATCATGAATAATGAAAGGAAATTCATGAAAACTGTGCGGCATATATGCATCATTTGTTGTGCCATTTCCATGATATTTTTTTCTTGGGCATAATTTGTCTTGGCATCCGATATTTTTAGAAGTTGATGTACCTCTAATTTGAGTGTATTTTCAATCATTCAATATTCAAATTATCTTGAATTCTTTTGGCCAATTAATTTAATCTTGTGATATACTTTTAATAAACCAATTTCATCTTCAAACTCCATGAAAATTTTAATTTTTACTAGACTAAGTTGGTGGTGACTACAAAAATAATTCAACAATGAGCCAAGGAATACTTTTCCATTGATTTTGCCAAAAACTACCTTCAAACAACATATGTTGAAAAGAAGATGAAATGGAAATTATAAATTTTTCCATCTCATCCCCAATATCATAATGTTCCACATATTCCACACGTGGAATTTTAGGAGGAGAGATTTGACATATAGGTTCTCACAATTTTTTTAACTGCCTGCTATCATTCAATTTTGATGTCCCCTAATATTTAGTGAATGATAAAAATAAGATATTGTACCATTGATGGTGCTTATAAAATAAACACTTATAATATATGTATATCTATAATGTAGTTACACTATAATCATGGAAGGTTTTTATAATGTAGGCATTTACAATATAGGTGTATAGGCCTTTTAGGCTCATGGCATGGGCTCAGGTTCCTCGGCTCACACAATAGCAACCCTTGTGTGATTATCAATTGATTATTTATGGGACATTTTTGGTAAGCAAGAGTGGACGACAATAATTTTGAGGGCTCTTCAAAATTAGATGTAAACTTTTAGCACGTCATATTTAACGCATATGGGTATAGACACTCTAAGATCATCTTTTCAAGTAATCCAAGGGACAAGCTTGAAGGCCAAGAAAATGACGAGGGAGTGATTTTTGTAAGAGAAATTGTACCTCAATAACATTGGGTTTGCCCCAGCCTCGCCTTACGCGTTTATAGCTCACCAAATCCATTGATTTTGCTAGATTTGTAGAAAGACACACCAAATATATTGCATCCAATCTATGCTTGTTACGACACTTAAAGTGGCAGATGAGGTAGGAAGAAGAGCAACTAATATGGAGTTGCTTACACGTAAACAAGTGATGTTTAACCATTAAAGGACATTTTGTGTCCCTTGGGCCTTTTGACTAGGGAATAACAAGAATTGTGGGAGCTATATAAAGTAAACAACTCTTTTCAAAAATTGCATCATTCTCCCCTTCCTCTTCGTGGACATAGAATGCGGTTACACTGCTTTGAAATTTTCATCGCCACAGTATGTGAGAGCGCTGTGGATTGGGAGGTGCTTAGGTAGGGAGGCACTTCTTTGCAAGGTTGCTTGAAAAGAAAGAGACATTCAATTCAAAATGGAATTGAGTGTAGGGCCATTTGCCGTTTGCCTACAAATCCAGTTCTCCTATTTGCATTGTCTGAAATCATTGTGGCAAATTCCTTGGACTGCCCTTTCAAGAACAAGAATGTCCTTTAAAGGTTAACTAAGCGGACCGCTTGTGAAGAGTTATGTTTTTCCGGATCCATCTTTTTTCTAGTGCTGCTTAGCCTGCAATTTACCAGCCTGAATGCAGGGACAGACGATTGGAAATGCTCTAAGAAATATATATATATATATATATATATATATATATTTTTTTTGACACAAGCGTGTTGAACAATACACTGCAAGGGTTTTCCGTCAATTGATTTCACGCCAGATAAACACAACCTGTTGCCGCTAAGTATTGTACCCACATCTACGCCATTTGATTTGGATACCTTTCTACCATCATCCGATAGTTTAGGGTCATCTTGGACGAATGCTCTAAGATTTCGGCGACGAAGAAAATCACTGAAATTCGTCTCCCGAGGTTCACCCTCCCTCTGATAACACGCATGGCGGGCCAGACCGGACCCAGTCCCCCACCAGCCCAGCCGAGCCCGCGCCCGCGCCCGCGCCTGCTTCACCCTCCCGAGTCTGCCCGCTTGCTCGCGTGGCGTTGGACACACCCTGACACCTGCACCCGCTCTTCTCTCTCTCTCCCTCTCATCATCGTCGTCCTGCCCTGGGCCCTGGCTCGTCGTGCTGCTGCTGCGAAATTATTATCTCCTCTGTTGCAAATTATTATTTCCTCTGTGTTCTTAATTGTTCTCATTCCCATTCCCCTGTCTCACACTCCCCTGCTGGCTGCCCCAGCTCTGCTCGTTGGTTGCAACTCCGGTAGCCCCGAATCCCCACTCGAAGTTTCGGGTCTTCGTAGGGGCCACGACAGATCAGGCCGCGTTGAGTTCGGATGAATTCGATTCATACTCGTGGAGCTTGTTGGTGATCCGAAGAATCACGCGTGGAAGTGATGGTCGTGGAGCGCAGCTTGTGACGGTCTGCGCAGGCAGGTGCGAGCTCGGAATGATTTGGGTTGGGGATGCAGAATTTTAGGGGGATACGGGAGTTATGCAGATGGGGAAAAGAAAATTTCAAGTTTTGTGGATTGTGAAGGTGGTATTTCGTGTTTTGGCGTTGGAGAATGATGTGTGAATGAGCGCCGGATTGGATTGGATTGGATTGGATTGGAAGGGAAGGGAAGAGAGGGCGAGGCTCGAATGATCGGATGTAGATGATGGGTCTGAGTCATTAGTGGATTGGTGTTTCTGGCCCTCGAGAAACGAGCCTTGATATTGGAATGGGTCTTCTTCGCCTCTGCTCAGTGTTGTCAGAATGCCCCGCTTTTTTTCTTTCTTTCTGCTCCGGAGTTCAGTTTTGGAGCTTTGGGAACTTGCGGCCATGGCCTCGAGATCGACACTGAGAGTCCGTTTTGAGCTTCACCTGGTTTCTTGGGGGCTTATGATTCTGGCAAGCGCTCCGCCATTGGTTGAACTTGTGTGCTTCGCGGAGTTGATTGATTCGTTGGAGACGCTGGATTGGCGTGTATTAGTAGCCTGCATTTGTAGAGCTTTGATCTACTCGTAAATTCAGCAGGATTACATTACCGTAGTTCATCAAGATTACATTACCTAAATTCATCACGATTATATGAGTCTTTTAATTTGAGCATGTTTACTTTAATGGCAGATTTTAATGTGGTTTTCGGAGTTGTTATCTTGGGGTGAGCCAAAAGCTTTGAAAACTAGAATAGGTTTAGATTTCAGAGGGTGAATAGGTGTTCAGATCTTCGTCAGAGTCGGCGTTGGAGTGGCGAAATTTGAAGAAATGGGCACTCCTTCTGGAAGCTGAGATCTGTATCAGTCCCGGCTTTTAGATTGTTTCTAGAGCTCTTTGCAGTTGAATGTCACAATTTCGGTGCTTCGGAACACGCCACTTTAGCGAATGTGACTATTGAGAATGCTCGTGCAGATCGTACATTTGAAAATTTTGTTGGGGTAGATTTTATCACTTCAGTTCCTTCTGCTCAGACACTGGAGAGTGCGAGTCTCAATTATTGTCTTTTGGTTAAGTAGGTAGTTTCAACAGTTTCACTTTTTTGGAAGTACTTGCAGCGAACTACTTACGTGAGTTTTTTAATGTTTTTAGTTTTTAAATTTTTTTTCCTCCTCCCCCCCCGACTCTGAATCTTCTACAGAGGTGTGCAATTGAGCTCTGACCGTTGCTAATTTTATTTGAAATTAATTTTAAAAATGAACCAAAAAGCACTCTTGGACATCTCGATTCAATAGTACAATTGTACAACTTTGCATTATGTCGTACAACCTTCTTGAGCCTTCACATTCTAGTACAGTCGTATAAAGGTTTTAGGGTTAAATAGGAATATTTTTTCATTTTTTCGTTTTTCTGTTTTTCGTTTTTTCGTTTTTCCCTTTAAATGGGTGCAAGTCAACAGGAAAGCTCTGCTTCCCGTGTAGCAAATCGTTTTGTACATCTGTGTCCTGGTCGTGTCATGAGCTAAGATTTATTTTGTCATGCCCTCTTCACCTATTATTTTTTCGTAAGTACAAACCCCGGGACTTATGCAAGGAAAGGGTACTGGGTACGTAGAAGTACGATCAGCCCAGTACTGTACTGCACTTGGATTCAATCCCCCGCTCTCGGGTGTCGCTACGAATGTGTCACTCAGATTTTCTACACGTGCTGAGACCTGGATAGGATCTGGGTGAATTCGTGCACTCGAGTTCACATTCATTTAGGGAATGTCTAGATGAATTTTTTTTAGGGTTGCAGGATTTCAGCTCTGGCTTCATGATTCTGATTTACCTCCTCTTTCATGTCTAGACTGAGTGTCAATTTCGGTCAATTTTGTTATATTGGCACGATTCACAGTCGCAAAATGGTGGCCTTCAATTGCATAATGCTTTACGAACTAGAATTGGTTCAAGAACTAGGCCAGTGTAGATTTAGGTTTCCAGACGCTGGTTTGGGAATAGTACCAATTTCGTGAATTTTGGCCAGTATAATGAAGTTAACGGTATTGGGTACTTGTGCTGTGGGAATGTGGAGTTCCAGTGCCCACTGTAACGAGTAGAATCTTTTTCATGTCCAGGATGAGTGTCAATTTCGGTCAATTTTGTTTACATTGGCATGCTTCAGAGTGTCAAAATGGTGACATTCATCGCACAAGCGTTAAGAACTAGGACTTGCATAGATTCAAGCTTCCAGACGCTGGTTTAGAAAAGTACCAATGTCACGAATTTTTGTCAATAGAATGAAGTTGATAGTAATTGGTACTTGTGAAATGGGAACTTCCGAGTTCTAGTGCCGACCGGAAAATGGAGAATGATTATCATTTCTAGGTTGAAGGTATGTTCCGACTTGGGGTTAAAAGTGATGTTAACAAGGATGTTGACAACTACTTCGAACTAACTTTCAACTAGGTTCACTTTTCTAATGCCACTCCTAAGCACCAAGTGCGAACATACCTTCAGTCCCAATTGCAATTTATTTTAGTGGAATTTCAATCATTTTCTATCAATTTCCGTTACGAATTAGGACTGGTATGGATCTAAGTTTTCCAGATAGACACCGATGTCGTGATTTCAGTTTCGCCAATATAATGAAGTTGTCGGGAATGAATAACTTGTGCAGTGGGAACCTGGTGAGTTCCAGTGCCCACTGTAAAGAGGAGAAAGAGTTTATGTGTGGACCGATGATGTGGATGTCACATGAGACTGATGTCCGGCCAACTGATGGTGACTACTTCAATCAGTAGCACTGTCCTAATAATATGATTGCGAGCTCATTGGTATCGTTCCCGAATGAAACGCTTGTGTGCCCCGCTTTCTTGAGTTTCCTCGTAGCCGTGATCTTTTTGTGTGGGTACTCCGTAGCTCAATAATCAGATCTCCTCCCCGTGCCATTTCTCACGCCTGGTACTGATGATCATTGAGAAATGGTACCCTTATTTTTCGTCAAAATGGCAAAATTTACAGAAATTGGCACTTCTCTTGAAGCTCGGATCTACTCCAGTCTGAGATTTTGCACTTGAATTTTACAATTATGGTGCTTTGAAACGTGCCATGTAAACAAGTACGACTTTTGGTGGGTCTGGAATCTCAGATCTATACCAGTCCTAGTGTCTTAACTGTGTGGCCTCCATTTTCCAGGACCGTGTCCCATGCGGCGATCAAGCTTTCGCAGGGTGGCAGCAGGGTGATGCCTAGCTACTAATCAATGGGGTGCTGGAAAGTGATGGACTTACGGGTCCGCCTCTGGCTCCCCTGGACGATCCTGCTCGTCACCGCGCTTCTCTCCTACGGCTACTACCAGTTCCTCGACCCCGAGAATTGCGCCAACCTCTACTTCGGCTGCACCATCAACAGCTTCGCCCTCAACACTCGCAACCACAGCTCCTCCATACCAAAGTCTTCGGCCCCGCCGCCACCCTGGGTGCCGCCCCAACCGTACAAGACCCTCTACAACGACACGCGCAGGATTGCCGTGTGCTTGGTGGGCGGCGCGCGCATGTTCGAGCTCACGGGACTGACGCTGCGGAGACATTTGTTGGATCCGTACCCGAATACAGACGTGTTTCTGCACTCGCCGCTCGATAGGGATAGTCACAAATTCTCGCTCCTTGCGGGGAGTCGGAACTTGAGAGTGGCGAAGATCTTCACGCCGACACCGATCGCGCAGACGACCGTGACGAACGAGGTGATCACGGCGTGGGGATCGCCGCATGGGATGCAGGGGTTGCTGCAGTATTTCAACCTCGTGGAAGGGTGCTACGGGCTGGTGAAGCAGTGAGTTTCTTTCTGGGCTCGGAGTTTTAGTTGGGGTTTAGGGTTGGGATTGATTTCAGTTTTGATAAAACGGGTGGTGATTTTATACAGTGGGTTGATGTTTTTGTGAAATTGTTTCGTTTTCGTACACTGAGGTAATTTATGCACCTAAAAAAAGGGACAGGACACCTAATGGCAACCCGTACCTAATTGCATATGAGCAGCTAGGGTTGCCATTCTTCTCTTAGTCATGTGGTGCAAAACAAACGGAGACAAGGATGACTATCTTAAAATTTAGGTTCTGAAATGAAGAACGGGTGTACATATTGATGTGATTAAGTGGGCTTTCCTTAATTGTGATCCGTTTGTAAAATGTTTTACTTGTGATTCCAGGTACGAGGTCCGTCACCAATTCAAGTATGATTGGATCATCCGCACACGAGTGGATGGCTACTGGCGAGGGCCCATTCCAAATATCATGGAGTTGGATCCCACACATTACTATGTTGCATCTGGAAACGACTTTAATGGGTTGAATGACCGGTTTGGAATGGGGAATGCGCACACGAGCCGCGCCGCAAATGCGCGACTGAGCTTATTGCCGTTGATGCACCAACGTGGCTTGCGTGGGTTGAATTCAGAGTCCGCCTACAAAGCTCAGTTACAAATCTCAGGAGTGCCGTATGCACGCATCCAGGTTGGTCATTTTCTTCTTCAAACTTTTTTGAGAGAATATTTCGTAGGCTATAAATTCCCCATTTTCGAGAGGGTGGAATCGTTGAAATATGCTGCAAGGCAAGGTTTCTAAGTTTCTGGGCAATCAATACAACATATTGGACAATCATTTTGTGACACTCCCTCCAATATATTGAAACATGAGTGGTTCTCCTGTAGACTGTATTGCCTACATGAGAAGTTCCACTGTGCGACACTCCTTCCAACATAAAGGCATGTAAGTGGATATCTTGTAGGTTGTATTGCCTAAAATATAATCTCTTCTCTGAAATCTATGTTATATACGATATTGTTATATTTTAAATTAATTTTAAGTACATGCTTGTCAATTCCACCATTGTTCTATACATTTCATCCATGGATGTATGCAATGTTGAGGTGCGTAATTGAGGCATGTATCTAAATTTGACACCCTAATATCTCGCACCGGTGATAATTGGTACATTCATTAATTTTGAAAAAGTACACTATGTTAATATAATAATTGTGTTGATTGTAGGTCATATGCTAATGAAACCTTTGAACAATGGAGTAATATTTACGTTTCGTTCCGAATAACGCATTCTTTGGTGCATTGGAATCCGATTCTAAGAACTGAAACTTGAACAACAATTCCTCGCCGTGGCCTCGAGCCTCATCTTTTTCCGTTGAATTTGATTGCCTTGTTCGTTTCGAAGATCGAAATTGCAACTGAAAAATGAAATAATAACGTTACGAACTTGCCCTGCCAGAATTGAAGCTTGAATCTTGACGATTTGAAGTAACATACCATTGTTATACCTTTGTTGCCCGGCCACGAACTGAAAACTGAAAGCAAGATGGACTGGTTTTATTCCCTCTGCAGGTGCCATTTTGCATTATGACGCTGCGGCGAGAGGCATACCCGCCCCCTCCCTACGGCCTTCTCATGCTGTCCATGGCTTCCGAGGGTCCGATGAGCGGGACGTACTGCCGGCCTTGCGACCTGGAGTCGAACAGCACAACGTCCAAGTTCATAGTGGACCAGTGTATGCGCAACTGGGACTGGCCAGGGGTGGCCGGGAGCAAAGTGACGGTGTGCAACGGCACCCAGCCGTGGGCCAGCAACTGGCGAGAGATTGCCGACCCCGTGTACAGAGAGGACGCCGGAGATGCCCAGGGGATCCCCAACTTCGACAAGCGGGAGTTTGAGGATTGCGTTCGGGATTTGCGGGAGTTTCAGGTCGGGTGGGACGTCTGGAACTCACCGCCTGTGGACCTCATCTGCAGGCGTGCTAGCTCGTCCAAATAAGGAATCAATCCGAAACCCCGAAACCCGAAACCCGAATTCCTATAATCCCCGAAACCCTAATCTCCAAACCCTATTCCCTCAACCTGATCGATCTTTTACGTGAGATCAATTCAATTCATTTTGCATTGGACCTGCTGAGTTCTAGAGTTACAGAGAATGATGGATCATTAGAGTGCATATATGTATGTATTTTCCCGGTTAGATTGTTTCATGAGGTAAGTAGCCTTTCGATCGATGCGAGTGTAAATTATCGGATTTCGAATTCTTAGTTCAGATGATAGATAGCATTCAGTCAGATTCTTGAAGGAGTACCATACAAAAGGAGCATTGGTAGACCACTCCATTGGACCACCCCTTCGTTCTAGCTCGGTTCCATTTGACCCACCTTCAATAAGAGCTCATGAATAATCCAGCTTTGAGCACACCACACTGGCGTCTCCACTTTCTATCGAACGTCTTTTGATCAAGTGTTCATGAAGTTGAAGCAGCATTGCGTAACCATTGGTGCTACACTATTCTGGACTTATACTCTGTGAGAGCTGCGATGCTGGAGAAGTCTTTGAATTTGTGGGTTTTGAGCTGGTCAAAGGAGCTAGTTATGAGTTACTGAAGGTTTCAGGTACACAATGGTTACGAATCGAATGTTCGTGAAAATTAAGGTCGAGTCGAGTTGAATTATCTATTACATATATAACCATGCAGTAGCAGAACGACCGTTCCTTGAATTCTGTTGAAATTAATCAACATTTGTCGGATTTTCATCCTACCTCCTGCAATTTGTCTTATAGTTTGACGAACTGCTCTAGGAGTTGCCTAAATTCAACTCGATTCGAGCTGATTTTAAGGAGACTGAGCTGCCAGCATTTAAGGTAGTGATTGCTGCAAAAATTTGATTCAGAAACTACTGAGGATCAGTTCGGTTCGAACTGAATTTGAAGAGGACATGCCTCTACCTCTGATGAAGCAGAGATGATCAGTCCGATTCGAGCTGAATCAGCTCCAACTACGATAAACATGTTCAGCGGGGTTAAGAATCAGCAAGTGTGATACCCGATAAACGTAGTGCAGTTGTGACGCAATGTAATCCAGCGGGAGCAAGCAAAATGAAAGGAACGATTCTGTAAATGAACGCAATTACAGTGAATGAGGAAACACTACTGCTTTTCATTCACTGAAATAGCGACAAAATCTGGGGTGAGTGAAAAGAGTCACAAACTACAAAACGTGGGGCCGACTTGACTACTAGCAATAGATAATTTTCAGTGAGAAGCGACAGATATTCAGATCTCCCAACCACATATTCAGATCTCCCAAATGAAAAACGACAGGTTTCACTCTAGTTAAATGCAGAGAATCGTGATCAATATGGTAACGAAACTGAATAACAAAAACAGAAAACTGTCTCAAAATCACCCGTAGAAACAAAAAACAACACCGACAGAAACAAAAAAACTCAAAGGGGAAGACTGAAAGTCGTACCTGAAGACCCTTGTAAGTTAGCTGTGGAACCTTTATTAGAAGCAACCTGAAGCACCCACCTCCCAGCAGCAACCATCTCTTGACCAACCGGAGAGTGACTCTTACTGTAGTTCAGTCTGCTTGAAACTTGCCTGGCGCTTGCAATGATACACAGTAACATTATTAACCCCACAAGGACGAGCTGGTCACTGTGGAAATCAGCCTTTTTGGTACTACCGTGTGAAGCATTTGCTTTAACCCTTAAACGACGGGCTCATAACCGTGGAAATCATCTGTTTTGTCACCGTGTGGATTGTTGGATTAAAATAATGCAAAAGCACTCATTGGAAGTCAAGCTACTGTAGATTATCCTCCCTTTCCCCACAAAATTTGGAGGATGAATAGTTACACTTCTGTCCTACACAGGAGATTCTCTTGTCATTCATCGGACGCCAAAGGTCCTCCGCGTCGTTCAAGGGTTAAAGAACACCAAGACTGAGCATTCATTGACGGCCAAACTAGTGTGCAAGACTTCCCCTTTTCACACAAAATTCCAAGGGTGAACAATTACATAATGAGGTAGGTACACCCAAATGTGCCACTGACCTTAATCCCTACAGGACCGTTGTCCCTTCAAGGGACAAATGTGTTTTTGGGCAGGTACCTATGGGCTGAATTTTTGTCATGATTTGTTAAAACTTTTTTTGTAGATAGAAAAACTGATAAGCTTTGCGGGAATATAATTTTTTCACAATCGGTGCTCGGAAACAACAATTATGACCAAATAAGCTCAAAATAGGGGACGGGGGGCAGCCCGGGCATCAAAAAAAAATTTGCAAAAATTTGAATTTTTTTTCTTAATATTTTTTTTTCTGATAGATTATATTTTTGTCTATCTGGAAAGCTTTGATTCTTTTCATTTGGATTTGTTATGAGAAAGTTATGGACATTCTTGTTTTTCGGGCAGTTAGAGCATCTTCTTGAAAAAAATAACTTGTAGGATTCATTTCTGAATGCAATTCTTCAAAAAAATTTAATTTTGTTTTTGCATGGTTTAGTTTACTTGATAGAACAATCTCACCATTGGGATTAGTGCATTTTAATTCCATCTAAAATATATTAATATTTTAGATTTTCCTTCTATCTTGTACCTACTTCTACTTAATAATTTTTTTAAGAACGATAATTAAGTTTTTTTGAATTTTTTTCCCCTAGACTCTCAACTCAATTCTCCACTATAAAGATTTAAAGCTCAAAACTCTGTAGTGCAAAAATTTTAAGTTAAAAGTGTTCAAAGTCAAAAAATTTGGTCCCGCAATGTGCTGAAAAACTTATTTTTTTTACTTTAAACGTGAATATCTTGCAATTTGTGCGGTCAAAAATTCTGAAATTTTTCCCACACTCTCATACTAGTTAGGTGTAAGATCCTATGGTTAGATGTGAAAAAAAAACAATTTAATTTTTTTTTTACTTTTTGCTATAGAAATGGCAATTTTGAGTGTTTTGGGGTAGAAAAAAGGCCTCGGTCCTATAGGAATAAAACCACCATCTATACCCTCAATACATCTCCAAAATCAATTATGTACCTATCTGCTTTTAGAACCAAACTTTGTTCTTTAATAACTTTTGCATACAGTATCCAAATGTTGTATTCCATAGCATTCCTTGAGGCTACCTTTTCCTCTATGGAGTTCTTATTAACGAAATTCATCCATACGTCATTATTGTAAGCTCTGTATTGAGATAGTGGCTGAACATTTCTGATGTGCTTCATTTCTTTTGGCTAATTCTAGGACCAAACATACAAATTAACAAATAATTTAAAAAAAAGATGGTTTTCCAAAAACCCAAAGAATCCATTGAATAATTCTCCAATGCAATCTCACCATATTCCATCCATATCTTATATAGGAATTTCAAGTGTAAAGTGAAGCTCTTTATATACACACGGGTTGGTAGGAGGTAGAACAACCCATGTGGGATAAGTAAATTAGAACTTGTAGTCTCTCAACCACTCATAGGTTAAGTCGAAAGTAGGAATTGTGTTTAAAGTAGAATTTCAGACCTCATTTAGGCATAGTAGAATAAATTTTTTTTTAAAACTTTGAACTAAAAAAAGTTGGTAATTGAAGACAAATTTCATTTCCAAAAATCCGTTTGAGATTTTAAGCCTCCAATCAAAAGTTATAGACAAAATTCAAAGAGGATTTTTGAAAATGTCCTAAAAAATGTCCCTTTCAACCCCTCTCTGAAATTTGTCCATATTTTTTATTGGAGGCTTGAAATCTCAAATGGATTTTTGGAGATGAAAGTTGTCTTGATTTATCAACGTTTCTTAGTTAAAGGTTTTTTGAAAAAAATTATATTACTATACCTAAATGAGGTCTGAAATTCGACTTCAAATACAATTTTTGCTTTAATTTGACATAACTTAGTGAGCGGTTGAGCTCCTACTCCAATTCTAATTTTAATATCCCACATTTTTTGTTTCACCTCCTACCACCTAATATATAAATAAATAAATAAATAAATATATATATATAAAGAATTGTCTTCATCGTTCTAAAACACAAGAAGTAAATGATTTGCAAAGCAAAGCAAAGATGTGGTTCACTACCATGTTCTCTACGAATTTTTTGCTTACTAATTTAAAGTTTAATTTTAAATTCCCGATGCTTCCCTTTGTATTTGGATTCAATGTGGAGCACTGCAGTATTAATGTTCGATGGTGTTGACAAGTTTTTTTTTTTTTTTTGCTACAATAATAAGCAGCTTGCGACCCATGCATCCCATTTGCAGTTCTCAAATAGATTATTATTAGTTACTGATTGCATGTCAAATATACCACATCATTCTATCCAACAGGAGGTAGTACCAAAACAAGCTACTGAATGTTATGTCTCTGGTGCGTTGGAATCTCCTTTCATTTGGCAACAAGAACATATGAAAATTTAACCAGTCTAATAATAGTAAATAGGTTTAGTAGCAAAAAGTGACGGTTTTGGGTGTACCCATTTTAGAAGGATTCTCTGTCAGCCATCGGACACTTAATGTTTGATATCTTCTACTAGGGTTAAGCAATAGTGGGGTCCTTTTAATTTGTGGGCTACCTTGGAATTTTCATTAAAAGACTTCCTCACAACCCATAAGGTGCACTATAGAATGGAAGGATTTAGCCACTTATCACTACAAGAAAAAAGAGTGTTTTAAGTGAGTTTTTAGGTATAGTCCTAGACATAAGATTTTAAGCAATGACCTTTAAGGAAAATTTCAGCAAAATTTTACTTAAAACACACGTATTTTAAGTAAAATTTTGCTGAAATTCTCCTTATAGGTCATTACTTAAAATGTTTTGTCTAGGACTATACTTAAAAACTCACTTAAAAAACCCCTTTCTCTTGTAGTGCATGCATACGGAATTAAATGAAAGTCACAATAAAAGGTATCTATGTGGAGGGATATACCTTCCAGTAAGGGGAAGCCTTACTTAAGGGGATCATGCAATGTTATGTAATGTTTGACCCCACAAGATTCTAAGACTCTATCGAGATTCTTTATAAAAAGGGATTTTACCTTTAGTCCACTAGTAGAAAACTGGGCCCAATCTGTTGATGATCAACGCGACCAAAACAACAAATCGGGCCGGATTTTCTACTAGTGGTCCAAGATTTTGACTATTTGGGGTTTTGTTAAGGTTAATTGGAGAAAGAAGTAGAGTATGTCACAATTGAAATTTCAATAGAATCTACTTTGCATGTCAAGGAAGGCAAAACAACCCCTCCTTAAAGCAGTTAAGAATGGTATGAACATTAGGGGGCATCATAGTAGATTTGTTTGAACTTCGACCTTGTTTTCTTGGCACAACATTTTGAAGTCATAAGGAGTCATATTTATTGAAAAGCTATTTCTTGAAGCAATAAAAATGGAACATTCAAGTGCTCAACTTGTTTCTTAAAATTTAAGTTCAAATTGGTATAGATTCAAGGTTTTGAATAGTTGTATGGAAAAATGCAAGTTTCTTGAATTTTTTTTTCATTTTTACAAATATGGCACTAGAGTTAGGTGACAAGGTCTATTGCATTTTTCATGCAATTTTTTTTGTCTTTCATGTTGTGTTTATAATACTCAACAAATTGAGTTCCAACTCGTTCATTGAAAAGGAGGCAATGGTGACCCCATTCATTCAGGCAACCACTTCATTGTGGCAAAGAAGGGTGCTAGTGTGTGAGTCAAAAGGAGAAGGTGAAAGGACACAATTTTTAATTTTCTTTTCTTATCTCTTCATGGACCAAAGTTTTTGTGGTATTCTCACTCCTCTTTTTGTACATAAACCTTCCATATTCATTTAATGCCAATCCTACAAATTCTTGTCTAGTGTTGAACCTAGGATTAATTTAGGATTCACATATTTTAGCACATGATTGAAAATTTGTAATTTATTCACACCATGTCCAAAAAATCCATGCTAAGAAGATCTAAATCCACATTTGACTTTAAAAAGAACCCAACAAAAACTTATTTAGTTTTATAAGAAGATCTCTATTTGAATACTTATTAGGACAATTTTGGGTGTAATTTTAGCTTATGATAGTTGTTGCAATCAAGTTCTTCACATATTCAACATGCAACTCCAATTCATGCTTTCCCATTAGAAGAGATTCGGGGGCAAAACAAGATTGCAAATTCCCGAACTGTGGGAACGCCTTGGAAACTACAATTTGACATGGCCGAGAGAGTGCCACATTAGAAATTAATATTTAATTTATATATATATATATATATATATATAATTTTTTTATAATTTTTTTTTATATTAAAATATTCTAACTATTCCCAGCAAGGAGAACAAGCCTAAAACGTATCTTCAAATCTCCCCTAATGACACTGGCATTAGATAATTGAATAGCATTAGGCCATTAAGTGAGGATTTTGAAAAGCACCTTGTATCAATTAACTTAAGATACAGGGACCTTATTTAGATTTATACACGGACTTTTGGCTATGAAAATTGATGTAATGAATCTAGACCAATGAAGTTGGATGTCAATACAACACATCGTCCGTGGAATGTTTTTTTTTTGGACAATTTAAGGTTGTGTAGATGTTGAGTTTATTGCATAAAATTAAGTTGGAAAGAAGTTAGTTGGAAATAGTTGATTATTTTTAAGTTTCCTTTTGTCCACTATAGTAGTACGTATATTGAGTATTGTATTACGATGTTTCTAAATAATGTGGTCAATTGAGTTTTGTATTGCAATATTTCTAAATAATGTGGTCAATTGAGTTTTGTATTGCAATGTTTCTAAATAATGTGGTCAATCCATACTAACATCTCCTTATGACTCTTTACGGGTTGTTCGAGGCATCGTTAAAAGAAGCAAAAAATAAATAAATGAATGACCGACCATCGTTCAGAGTAAATTTTCATCCATGCAATTCCCATGGATGAAACCCTAAGTTTATCACTTCTCCCTTCTCCCCCAAGCTGTCTGTGAGAGTCTGCCTTTGCCCATGAATCAAATTTTTTTGTGAGCTCGTTGCTTGAGCCCTCCTTGTCTCTGTCGCCATGGCGATGGAGCTGGAGTACAGGGGGAAGCACATTCTCGCGCCGATGGTCCGAGTGGGCGGTCTCCCGTTCCGCATGCTGGCAGCCGACTACGGAGCGGACATCACTTACGGCGAGGAGATCGTGGACCACAAGATGGTGCGGTGCAAACGTGTGTTGAACGAGCCCCTCGGAACGGTCGATTTCGTGGAGACCGGCGGCAACAGCAGCAGCCACGAAGAAGTCGTGTTTCGCACCTGCGAGGGGGAGAAGCACCGCGTCGTGTTCCAGGTCGGGACGGCGGATGCCGTGCGGTGTTTGAAAGTCGCCACGATGGTGGCGGGCGACGTGGCGGCGTTCGATGTTAACATGGGATGCCCGAAGAGCTTTTCCACGAGTGGAGGCATGGGCGCGGCGCTTCTAGGGAAGCCCGAGCTGATTCATGACATCTTGACGACTTTGAAGCGGAATTTAAACATTCCTGTGACGTGCAAGATTAGGTCAGTTCTGGTGTTATTCACATTGAACTCTTTATAGATCATATTATTGTTGTTTTCAAAATTAGTGACACTGCTAAAACCTTAAAAAATAGAAATTTCATGTGGATCTCCAGATATGATTGCCTTGCTAACGCTATTTGAAACCCTAGGCAGAAATCAATCTTCAATTGGCATGGCAATTGCAAGACTGAAAATTGGAACATGGCTCATGGCTTGTTAGAAGGGGCATAGTTCATAGCTTTCCAGTAAGATCTCACGATTTTTCTCTGAGTTAAGCAAGAAATCTCAAAAAAGAAACTGCATTTTGGCTCTGCATTTTGACTTCCTAGAAGTTTTTTGGAACATCAGTAGCACTCCTTAAATGGATTTCTTTGATTTTAATACGGTGAGTTAGGGGAGCTCATTAGAAGCGTATTTTCATTAGCTTTCTAACTAGATATCACTCAAAACATTTGGTTAAGAAACAATCTTGAATTACCAGGACATTTGTATTCTGCACTCTGGTTTGACATCAGGAATGTTCTTTCGATACTCTTCAATACTTTTGGAGCAACTATTTGATACGTTTTGGCTCATTTGGCATTTTTAGTAGCACCGTCCATATTTTTGGTTAATTGGTCCAGTATTTCCTTTAATGAATTTAGCCAAGAATGTTCTCTTCCAGCCTAAAATCTGTGCACAAAATTTCTCTGGATTAGGTTGCTGAAGACGTATGGAGAGACTGTGGAGTTGGCGCGGCGGATTGAGAAGACAGGGGTTTCGGCCCTGGCGGTGCACGGCAGGAGAGTGGCCGATAGGACACATCGAGATCCAGCTCAATGGGACGGGATTGAGGAGGTAGCGTCGGCGCTCTCCATCCCCATAATAGCAAACGGGGATGTGTTTGAGTACTCCGATTTTCAGCGCGTCAAGGACGCCACCGGCGCCTCTTCCGTGATGGTGGCCCGAGGCGCCATGTGGAATGCGTCGGTATTCCGGCCCGAAGGAACGCTGTTCTGGGAGGATGTGAAGAAGGAGTATGTTCGGAAGTGTATTGAATGGGACAACGATGTGAAATGGACAAAACACACGTTGAAGGAGATGATCATGCATCACTCTTGCTTGGAATTTGCGGAGGGCAAGGCTTTGAATCGCTGCAGAACCTTGGTGGACGTCGCAGACATGTATGAATTGCATAGCTATTACAAGGAGTTAGATGACTCTCGCAATGAACGTTCTTATGCACAAGATTGTTTTTAGGGCCTGTTCGGGTCAAATTTCATTCGACTGGGACATCATTTTGAGGAGCTGGAGCGCCAGCTGGAAGATTGAATTTGTCACCAATCAGTGACACATGGTGTTGCAGGTATCTTTTGACTTTTTGATTTTTTCTTCAGTTAATTTTGTGTTTTGTTTTGGCAATCGATGTAATATCTCCAACTTTTTGACGTTAAACCTCACCGATATGCGACACTTTAAGCGCTGAGCATAATTACGATTATAAGAATGGTAACTTTTTTAATATTCTTGTTAGCAAATTAAAGAGGATTTCAACGCAGCAGAGAACGTTATCAATTGGATATAATATGCTGTAGCTACAGGGGTTCAAAGTTTTACTGACAGGTGACCTAAGACGACATGTGTCCGATGCTAAGGTGGTCAAAATCATTATGTACTCATTTTGTAAGATTTTGGGGTGTTGCGCTACCTCTAGGTTTTGCAATTACCTCTAACCTAGGTTGTGTATTTGAGGTTTATGTTGTGTTGAGAATCTCATCTGTTGGAAATTATGAAATTGTCAGGGTATCTATACTCTGGAGCATGGTGCAGTTTTCTTCTGGCCAGGTAAAGTGGACATTTGCAACCACTTTATCCTGCACACGTTTGGAGGTGAAACTTTTCAAATCAGGTCTCAAAGGCTTATGTGGTTCAAGTTGTTGGCTGCTAGTGGTTTGAACGTTTTATTTTCGACCCAGTGTGAGACAGGAGAGCTTGTGTTGCTCAAAAATCTTTAGCTGGACTTCGAAGGTTGTGGATATTACCACATCATTACGGGATATATCAAAAATGAACTACCAAGTTGTCGCTTTAGTTGCTTATATGACTCCGGTGGAAAGTGAGCTTCTCTTCACTTGTGATCACTTCTCGATAATGTTCTTTTTCATTATAGAGCTATCCAAGAGCTACCCAAAATGGATGAAGTCCATCTTAGCATATCGAAAATAGAATTTTTTTTTCTACTTCAATGATGTGACAAGCTCGGTCACTTGGTACGCAGTGCATTTTGTGCAAGGTTATGTGACAAGCTTTGTTAGTTGGTACCAGGTTTTTTTTTCATTTTTTATAAAGTGCCAAAGTGGGTATTTAAAATGTTATAGTGGTGCTCCAAATTTCAACATTCTTCCACATATTGGATTGAGAATATTGTATTAGCACATATCACATATTCATAATTATATTTTCATATACAATTTGGTGATGCACAATTTTTTGAATTTTTTTGGCAAAAAACTTCATGATTTTGTCATTCTTTAGCTAAATTATTTTTTTCTAGTGTAATTTGGAACCATAAATCCCCCCCAAAGACCATGGTTGGTATGCAGTGTGCTTTGTGCAAGGTTATGAATCGATTCACCTTTAGAATAAAAAAAAGAAAAATCTGTAAACATAAAGATTTTCCACCTAGATTCTTTTCAAGCTATAATTCATTGTTCCTCAAAGTTCTTTTGAAAGTTACATTTTGGTTACCTCGTATAAATGAAAGTCTACATCATGTTTCCCTCATTTATGAAAATAGGTCATCCTATCGCCAATAGGTCATTTAATTTTGTTTACCTTGAATGATTGAAACTCCACATCATATTCCCCTCATTCATGAAAATAGGTCATTTTATCTTGCACAAATGGGGACTTGGTCAGAAACATATTGTATATCTTAATGATAATAGTAGGCATCATATTCAACAATCATTAAGATATAAAACCTTAACATATTAATTTCTAGTTTCTTGTTTTATTTGATTTATATACCACCATAGCCAATTTTTAGTTTTGTTTTTCTTAGAAATAGGTTTGCCTATACATCAACAAGTCAAACTATAATCTACATTTCTTTAATTTCTACTAATTCCAAACTTAAATGAAAAACTTACAAAAAAAATTGCAATCTTCACTATTTCTATTATGCGACTAGAGAAAATGATCCCCACCACCATTGTTCATTATCCCCACCACCACATATGCTAAAATGCTTAACATAGACAAAAATAGGTCATATACCTTAATGCAAATCCATTTAATTACTGATATATTTCAACAATCAAATTTCCAAACAAGGTAGCCATTGTTTCTATCCATGGAAAAATTGTTGTCTCATTAGTATGTCATCTTATTTTGATTAACCCCTAAAGGACCGGACTGCTTTTTTTGGCCGTATAGAAATTTTGGGCAGGTCCGTGTGATTAGAGATTTCCATATTTTAAGCTGAAATTTTAATAGAAGGTGGGCGCGAGGAATATCTTTCATATACACTAAATTTCAGGACATTTGGAAATAGGAGTCAAAAGTTATGGCCAAATATGTTACTTTTTTTCGTAACTGGGCAGTCCGGGCAGCAAGAAAAATTTGGCAAAAATTTGCTTTTTATTTTTAATATTTTTTTTTCTTGTAGATTATATTTTTGTCTATCTGGAAAGCTTTGATTCATTTCATTTGGATTTGTTATGAGAAAGTTATGGATATTCTTGTTTTTTGGGCAGTTAGAGCATCTTCTTGAAAAAAATAACTTGTAGGATTCATTTCGAAATGCTATTTTTGCAATTTAAAAAAAAAAAAAAATTTCATGGTTTAGTTTACTTGCTAGAACAATCTCACCATTGGGATTAGTGTATTTTAATTCCATCTAAAATATATTAATGTTTTAGATTTTCCTTCTATCTCGTACCTACTTCTACTTAATAATTTTTTTAGGAATGATAATTAAGTTTTTTTGAATATTATTTTTTTTCCTAGACTCTCAACTCAATTCTCCACTATAAAGATTTGAAGCACAAAACTTTGTCGTGCAAAAATTTTAAGTGCAAAATGTTTAAAGTCAAAAAATCTAGTCCCGCAATGTGCTGAAATACTTGTTTTTTCCACTTTAATCGCAGATATCTTGCAATCTGAGCGGTCAAAAATTCTGAAATTTTTTCCACACATTCTCATACTAGTTAGGTGTAAGATCCTACGATTAGATGTGAAAAAAAAAACATTTTTCATTTTTTTTTACTCCTTGCTATAGATATGGCAGTTTTGATGGTTTTTTGGCAGAAAAAAGGGCTTAGGCCTTTAGGGGTTAAGGGCCGCTTCACACTATGCCCGACCAAGTCGAGAGTCCGTGGAAGTGAGAGTCCAAACTTTGGTGAGAGTCCATGGAAATTGGCAATAAATAGGCCCCAAAATTTAGGAATTGGAGCCTTTGGCCGGCCATAGTGTGAAGCCTCCAAAGGCCAAGTCCAAAGTCCAAACCTCACCCATGTGTCAATTTTTTCAAGTAAAAGATAAAAAAAAACATGAGAAAGGAGTCCAAAATGGCCTTGGAAAAAAAATCACAGCACATGGTCTTCTCAATCAAACAAGGAATATGAAGGATATAAATGGAATAAAAGGTGCCATTGATCATTGAAGGAAAGTAGGTTAAGGGAAGTAGGTTCATTGAATGCAAAGACTCTCCATTGTCATGGTGGAGACTAGGTTTCAAACCCCAACGACAAATAACAAATAACAAATAACAAATAACAAAAGGGGTGTACTACCTAAAAACTGCAAATCCAGTCTTGTCATTTCTGACATTTTTTTGAAAAAAATTCGACGAACTCTCGATTAGAGTTTGGGTCGGCCAAAAATGGAGACCCAAACTCTAATCGAGAGTCCGTCGCCATGTAGGCATTTCTCTGCTATGTAGGCAGTTTTCAGGGCGACGGACTCTCAACCTTGGGGCATAATGTGAAGGGTCGAGAGTCCAAACTCTTGATTTCCTGAATTTTCATTGGTGGAAACCGACGGACTCTCAACCTTGGGGCATAATGTGAAGGGTCGAGAGTCCAAACTCTTGATTTCCTGAATTTTCATTGGTGGAAACCGACGGACTCTCGACCTTTGGACATAGTGTGAAGCGGCCCTAAGTTACCTTGACTGAATCATTAGTATGTCATCTTATTTTGATGAAGTTACCTTGAATGAATAAAAGTCCACATGAAAATAGGTCACCCTATCATTTACATCACATTTCCCTCATGCATGAAAAGAGATCACCCTATCTTGCAGAATCTAATTGTGAGTTGAACTCGACAGAGTCCTCAGACGAAACATCAATTCAGTCTACAAGGATATAGGAACTGGCTGAGGCCTCTTTCAGCTCACTCATACATAAAACAGTACACACAAGGAATTAGGTCACCATAACATCCAGGAACCCAATCTACTCACATCGAAGCTGCACCCATCATAATCGATTCAGCACAACTCCACACACACACACAGTAACCCAAAACAGAAACGAGGTAGAGTCACATGCGAAGGCGACAATCACTCCAGTCTATTTCACATAGGAAGCAGTCGAAATGAAACAAATGAAACAGGACTCACGACCAAATGAAACAGTCGAAAGTACCATCAGCATACAAATGTGGAACATTCGAGTCAAAGAAACAGGGAATGGGAAACCGGAGTGCACTGAAGCAACCAGCCCTAAAATTTCAAGGAACCACATCAAACCCTAAACAGAAACCCACAGCATTCGAGTGAATTCACAGAAGCTCTTTATTGTCTTGCCGACCTGAGAGGACATAGCTCCACAAACTAAAGACCTTCACACTCCGCTCAAAACCCTAAACCCTAATGCACGTGACGGGAAAGACCTTTGCTGCCAATGCCTTCACTTCTTCTTCTCGGCTCCTCCGGTGGCGCGCATCTTCCTTAGGACGCCGGTCATCTCTTCTCTCTTGCGCTTGGCCCGCAAGTGCGTGCCCAACTTCCGCTTGGCGACCTTGAGGGCGCGCTTGTCCTTGCCCACCTTGAGCAGCTCCGTGATGCGCTTCTCGTAGGGGGCGAAGCCGGCGACCTCGCGGATGAGCTTGCGCACCAGCGAAGTGCGCTTGCCGAGCTTGCCCTTGCTGGCGGAGGGGCGCTTGGCGATGTCGCGCTTGGTGACTTGGTGACCTCGGTGAAGACCCACGGCGATGCCGTTGCTCACCACGGATGGCGCCATCGCTGCTGTTGCTACTGCTGCGGCTGCAATTTCACGAGTAAGCGTGCCCGAAAGAGCGCTCCCTGTCCCTGCTCCTGCGGGAAATGGATGAATGTCTCCGTCGATGTGATGAATAAGTGTACAAGGGTCCATCACCTGCCCAGTCAGAAATTGATATTGTAAGGTAGGAGGTCCATGAAGCGATCATCTAAGCGCTGAAACTGAATTTTGGGGAGGTAAAGCATCTTGAAATATTTTTCAGTAAATTTTCCTAGAAAGACAAGAGGAAATGACATCTAACCCAAGTTGTTTCATATTTTTTGGAGCTTTGGATATTTTCATAATTAGTTATGAAAATTTGAAGTTGAAATGCCATAAGGCTCTAAAAGCGACCACCTCCTAGAATGTACACTGTTTGTACATTTTGATAAATTGAAGAAAGCAAAATGTATCTCTGTGTCATGTTCAGTTCAAAATGCCCAGTCGGAGTTCGAGCCTCCCACCTTACCTTTGTTATATCCGCTCATCACACTACAGGGCACTCAGTCCTTGCCAAGCATGTTCCCAAGAAATCTATTGTACGGTAACTACACCTAACTGTAAAATCACATAGTTAAGCTATGTGGCATGACCAATATGCTCTAGAAAATGAACAACAATTTTTGTATATATATGAAAGACTATATATCAATACGCAAGTGGTTCCATAATTTTTGAATGCATTGTGAATTAGTTACAAACTTTCAAAGATACAAGTGTAGGGTGCTAAAAGTGTCATCTAGGTGATGCCATAAACAATTTGATGCATATGAAGAAATGTCAAAGAGAAGAGATTAATCCAACAGAAAGTGTACCCAAAATGGGCCACTTGTGAGGTTGCCACCTCTACAATTCTATTGATAGAGCTGCACTCTACTTGAAATGGGCCTTAACTCCATCTTACATTTGTCCTTTAGTGTGTGCCATTTTGGGTATCCTCTCAATTCATTTTTCCTTCAGAAATAGGGGTCAATTTTGAAGAGCGGTATTTGACACTATATAAATATTTACTATTACCTTATTATAAAAGAATGCACTACTTTTGAATTAGGTATTGTTGTATTTAGAATTGACGAACTTCTATTTGTACAAATGGAAATATTTGTAGAAGTATTTGTTGACGTTGATGGCTTATAAAATAACTTTCTTGGATAAGGCAACTTAATTGTGAAGGCAACCTAATTTTACTATTTTGTGTAGCTACTGAATAGATGTTTAAGGTAGGAATACCTAAATGTAACATGATTCGGTTATGGACCCCCTTAGAGTAAGCCCTATAATAAGGCGCAAGTGGATGCCAAGCAAACATGTGGTTTACATGAATGTGTCACGGTCATAGAGGCGGGTTTGTATTTGCCAATTTCTTGCGCATGATGCAAGCTTACAGACTATTGCTTTTGGATGTTTCCCTACCCCTTGTATGTTAGTCTACGGTCCACACTAGGTCCATCAAGCACACATCGTTTATTTTTGGATGCACCTTCTGGATCAAGAGATCCACAATAAGTGTCATATTTAAGCACTTCTACTTTACTTTTCAATAAACATTGTTCAAAATTTGGCCATTCAAATTTGGAACTATGCATCAGCAATAAGCCCATAGTGCCTGAATTTTTTCTTAAATTTTTGCATTCTTTATAATCATATATTATTTACCTCAATTTTATCAAATTCATCATACAAAAAGTGTTTTTCAAGCATTGGTTTGGATGAATGAGAAATTGTGTGGTCAAAAAAATCCTTGGAACCTTTTTGTTCATCATTTAGATTTTGGACATCAAGCGCTAAGGGAATAAGGGCCTCTTTATATTAGGGTCCAATTTCAAAAACCATCAAAATCAACCTTAAATCCTTAAATTGAGCCATCTATTGGGCCCAAAGGCTTTATATTGAAAGTTAGATCAATTTTCTTAATTATATATCACATAATCATTTATGTGGAAGTGTTTTGGTGCCAAAAATTTGGACCCAAGTGCAAAAAATTGAGTGGCCTTATATCCTAAACCCATTTTTTTCACTTGGGCTTGATTTGAGTTGGTCCTAGTTTGTAAACTTGGCCAATTTGCCAAAATTGGGTCTAGGCTCTAATATATATAAAGTTGCCCTAAGTCTATGTTACATAGAAATGCAATGTGACAAATGTCATGGGGTTAAATAATGTGACAAATTGATGAATGTAAAAAAATACTTGTTGGGTGTTAAACAAAGTGAGAAGCTTCACCCGTCTTGCATATTGTGTGACTACCCGCTAGTATCAAGCTTTGTCCTCCCCCCTTGCCATATCACCTAAGACATATTCCCAAGACAATACCCGGCTATACAATATTCAAAATAAGAACATCATGATTAGGGCACAAATTTAAAAAATCTAACTATATAACTTTAACTTATTGTATCATAAATATCATAGTTAAACATCATATTTATATTTAGAGATTTGGCTTTGTAACAATTATAGTGGTATAAGGGTACGTTCACACCGCGCAGTTACTGAGGGATTATGGGGCGCTGGTAGAGCAACTTAGAAGGTGCTGTCCAGACCGGCGTTCCTTTGTGAAAGCCGAACCGACGTGGAACCGCATCTGTCAAGGCGGAAAAGCGGTGCTGACTACCGAGGCAAGACTTGGACTTTTCTAAGTGTGTACCTGTCCGGCGGGCTTTAAATAACAGAGAGAACTCTTGAATACGTAGATTTGAGGCAAGGAGCAGCGCTTCTACTTAAATGGGGTCCGTGAGGGCGATTACGCTAATACGGCGTGTTAAGGTTAATTTAATCTTAAATTACGTAATCAAGACGAGAACATTGCGGCCATGCCATGCACATTACGAACGTGGAACTTCGGAAGTGACATTGAATTCCGACGGCTGCTCTAGCACCGCCATTGCACTACAAATTGCACATTTCATTGCAAAGGAAGCCCTGTGCAATCATCTGAGCACATTGGTCTTAGAATTCTACACTGATTTCACTAGATCAGAGAGTTGTTGTTTTCCTGCAGCTATTCGAGCATAGCCTGGACGTCGACTTGTTGTGGAGTTGTGCACTTCAGTGACGGTCAGTATTTGTCAGAGTCCACGAGGATCAGTTACGGTGTCTGTGACGACTGGAAATGGCGACCCGGCTTGGTGGTCGATCAGGAGCAGGTCAGGTTGCATCGAATGCCGGTCGAAGTGCTGGTACGTTCTGCCAAGACCTTCTTTCATTTTCTCTGCGGTGACCACGTGCTGTCTGTCGTCCGAGTTGAATTCACAACGTGTGTTTATCAAGTCACTGACACTTTCGCACAAGTTTTATGCCCGCAGCACCGCCAACATCCCAGGCCAGCGAAATTCACGTCACTTCTCGTGAAATTCTAAACTGACAGACAAGAAATTAGTCTCCTCGGAGATGCAGAAGGGAAGGTCTGAGGCTACGGAGAAAACTCTGGAACTTGAGAATGGAGTCACTCACCTGTGAATGAAGCTCTGAATCCTGTGAGTGATGTCCTCTCTTCGTTGCATGCGGCGCTCCTCCAGGCTCCGTCACTTGCAACTGCGAGCACAGCCACTCACTCCCACTCGTCGACCACGATCACGGAACTCGTGAATTTCCCTCCGAAGGAATCGCAAATTAGGTTACACACTCATATTCTCCACAGCAGAGCTCGCGATTTTGCTAACAATTTCAACTGCCGACCTGTCCAAACGCCTGAACACGAACACACTCGTCACTCTGAACGCACTCGTCACTCTGAGGAACTTGTGCAATCGACGGGGTGGCCGACAAAGAGTTGTAAAGCACGCTTTTGGTGTGAAAACCCCGACAGATGTTTTTCGTCTTTACCGAGAAAACCTCTCCTAAAAACAATTCACTCCGGCTTGTGCGAACAGGGCGCTCATTAGTGTCCTCCAAACTACCCCCGTGTGTCACGGACGTGGATCCAGCCACCTTACGTCAGCACCACGCCTACGGTCTACGCAGTTTGACTACTTTACCTTCTTGCCACCGGTGTTTCGCAACAGCTGGTGTGAACGTACCCTAATTGTGATAATACAATTTGAATTCTTCTTAATCACAATTTCTAAGATCACACCGTCTCACGTGCAATTTGGTTGCTCTTCATTTAATTACAATGAATTTATACTGTAAATATCCAACTTGCAGTTGCAATTTGTTGATTAATATTAAGAATATTTTGAGAAGTATAAATTGGTTTAGAAACTACTGTAGATATAGTCAATTTAATTTTACATCTAATTGGGTTAGATGCCAATTCCATTTTTCTTCCAACAAAAATGTACTGAAAATTGTTTCAACAGAAATTTAGCTTCCCTGAAAAGGCAATGAGCTCTGAAATCAGGTCGCTTTGAGAGCAGACTCCTGAACTTTGTAGTCCGCCGTCTCACATGTAAATTCTAGATCTGTCACTCCTTTGAGTAAAACATCTGCTTCAATCAGCACATTGCAAGTCTCGTCACTTCCTTCAGAGTCAGTCTGAGAATCGCAGCTAATTTTCGCCTTAAGTTTTTCACTCTTCCCAAAGTGTGATTGCATAGTGTGAGGTGCTCCTCTCTCTCTCTCGGCTTCGAAGTTGCTGATTTTGGAAGCAGAGCAACGTGGTATGAATGCAATGTGAATTATACCAAATGCAGTTCGTTACTTTCGTGCTTTGATTGAATAGATGTCTCTGTTGCACAAACTTGGCTTTTGGAAGACTCCATAACACTGAGGTATGATGGTCGGAAAGGTTCGACTAATTTTCTCAGTATCCCAGTATCCCAGTATGCTGCCTGATTTCTTCAAGCAGTTTCAACTAAATTGGCAGTTTCCTACTGCCGAAAATGAGATTCACAAGCGCTCTTCCATTAATATCAGTGACTGATATAGATTTAGGTTTAGTACAGAATGCCATCTTTGCAAGTTCCTGCAAGTTCCTTTGAAGCTTTCGAGATCCCCACTGACAAAAAATCTGAACTCTGTCTCAGGGTCCTCCTTAGCTTTGGAGCAGAGCAAGTAGGGTTTGTGAGAAGGCTAGAGTGGTTGCTATGCAATGCAATCTGTCCTGCATTGGGTTTAGTAATGGTTTTACAAACAGGGGTCCTTAGCGATTGATAAGATTGACCTACAGTTTTCATAAGAACACGAGAGTCCTCTATACTTTGGATGTAGCCTTCCACAGTGACCCCGTAGATTGTCAGGTTCAATGAAAATTTGGAACGTTGTTTGTTTTTGCAGGCACGAGAAGGAGGAGCTTGTAGTATGGAAATCTCCACCAAGAAAACCCTAGATGGAAAGCGAGACTATCTTCGAGTAGCACGCTCATTGCGAGACAAGCTGGATGGGCTGATCACATCAGGAGCCACGGATCTCGGGACTCAGAGGAAAATTCTTTTAGACGTATCACAAGAATTGGACCTTGTTCTGGCTAACAAAGCCACCCATGGCTACGATGAGATTTCCACTCGCGCACATTCATGCTACGAACATGAGCAGGTCCTGAACCCTGCCCTCTGGAGCACGCTGCCCATGGAGCTTCTGCAGCGCGTGTTTGCGAAGCTGCCCTTCCCCAACATCTGCCGCCTCAAATCCCTTTCCAAGGAATGGCAGTTGAGCTTGGAATCTTCCTCCTCGGAGTTCACCCTAGCATTGAAAGAGTCCTCTCTCAGGGTATTGGCACGAGTCACTTGGGGGGAAGATTTTAATTTTAAACTGCATATTTCGGATGAGAGAAACAATCGATGGCATAAATTGCATGTCTCTAATGCCCGTGTCGTTGCAAACCGCAGGTGCAGTGCTGACTCATTTTTTTTTCAAATTACTTCAGTCTTGGAACTTTTGATCGCCATTTTTGGTAGAACATTCTAGACTTTAACATTTTCGGCTCATCTTGGTATTTTTGTGGTAAATCCTTCACTTTTGGCTAATTGTCCCAGTCGAATAAAATTTTGTGCAGACTGATGGTTTCATCATTAGACTGGTGGGTGCGCGAGTGGTGGCACATGGAAGGCGCGGCGGATGCAGGGCTGGCATGTTACGTTCGCAGGAACTTTGAAACAGGTTTGAATAGTATATATGTGCTCAATCCAATGACTGGAGTCGTCAATCCACTCCCGAATTTGAGCTTGTTGACGTATTCGAAGCTTACCATGATGCGGATCGTCGTGGACCGCAACACATATCACTACAAGGTCATTGTAGTGAAGCATGCTCCGCCGGTGCAAGCCGAAGTTTACGACTCTGAGGTCCAACAGTGGACCAAGCCGAAGCCATCACTGGGTCGCATTTTTGGCATTGCACACGATTGGAGTTGGAGTCAGTATAAAGACTTTTGGGTCGCAAACAAATCAGGTCCCTGTGCATATGACTGCCGTGACGGAAAGTTCTATGGTTTTGGACAGGATCAGGAGAAGTGGTTGAGGGAGAAGGTGATCTCATATGCCCTCATGAAGGACCATCTCTTTGTACTGTACTGGAAGGAAAAAGAGTTTGCACCTTTTATCTCAGAGTACTGTGTTCCAGATAATGCGATATCATGGGTGAAGGAGGAAACGCACAGTTGCCCACACATTTCTTGGCAGCCGAATGTGTCTGGGCTGTTTAGCAGGATTCATGCTTGCAGTGGCTTCCTGTTTATAGAGGGTGTACGGGTTTCTGACCCCCAAAGGACGCATGAGAATGGATGGGTTTACGATTTGGCTACCTGTGAGTGGCGTGCACTTCCTCCGGGTCCTTGGGGGTCTACTATTCATTCGCAGTACACTTTTTCGATAAATGTGATGTGCGAGCTTCACTGGAATATTCGACCGTAACAGGTTGGAATTCGTGAGAACTTTCTGTTTTTTGGAGAGAAATGACTAGTGTTGTGGCTAGAGATGATGTTGCCTTTTACATCTTGTAAAATTTTGAACGAACTGGAATGCGGACTTTCATGCATCGTAAACTGGTATGGATTAAGTGCGAAGTGATATCACATGTTTTTGACCATGTGTTTCTTACAAATTAGGCCTCAGATTGTGAGTTCAGACTGTGAGTTCAGACTGTGAGTACAGTGAAATGGTATTTACCCAAAGTTCTGAATGAATTAGTAAATTCAAAATTTGTTACCGGTAACTGATTTGAAACCATTTAGTACAACCATTGATGATTGAGTCTTAAACCTTCAACTAGAAAAAATGGTCCAAGTCTTATATCCATGGCTTCATCTCGGCTACCCATGTCATTGTTGCGGTAGGCATGATGTCAACGCTTCAGTGCACGATGCAAGCATTTGCTTCAGTAGCATGTTCTGTAATTCAGCAGCAGCAACCACCCTTAGCCAGTGGAATTCGTCATTCATGACAGAGAGCATACGGTGACCGAACAGCCTGACCGTTACATGACTGACATCGCCAACAGAAGCCTTGAACTACCGTGTAAGAGCATCTCCACTCTTGCCCTGGATTGCCCCTTGGCCGCTCAAATCCAGGGCCCCCACTCTTGTCCTGGAATTCAAAAGATAAAGCCCGGCCTCGCTCAAATCACTCATCAACCCGGAATCCTCACGGGCCCGCTCTCCTTCTCTCCAAGCTTGGATTCTCCTTCTCTGACAATGTTTTTGTCTCTTTTTAACAAAGTTGGACCACTATAGCAATTCCCACCAATGAGAATGCAAAGTTAGTGGAGATATGGAGAGCAAGGGTGAGGAACTACTTAGAAGGTGGAGCCCGGAAGGAGAATGGAGCCCGCAAAAAGCCATTTTGCGAGGCTAGTTTTCAGAGCAAGAGTGGAGATGCTCTAAGCTCCTGTCGTAATCAGTCGCTATGTACCTGCTACTGCAATACTCCGCGCCTGTTTTATTCACAGTTTCTTTACATGTCTTCATAACCGTTTTCAAGCTTACCGAGCTTGCGCATGAAAGTCCTCACTGACCGTTCATCTTCTCAAAACGAAGTGACTCGTCTGGAAGCAAAAATTAGTGGCATCAATGACGGCCTGCTAAGGTGGACTATAACACGTGTATTGGCAGATGAAGTTCGTGCCTTGCAGAGGGTTTGCAGATGCTACTTTGTACTACATGCTGCTCTTGCAAGATGCAGTATTGAATGTGCAAAGCAACAAAAAAATGCTTAGTTCATACCCATGTAAGTTATTGTGTAGAGGTAGGCGTCACAATTTTCTCAGACGCCCTAGCTTGTACGCAGTGCCGTCGATGAAGTTCTTCAATTCCCAGGTGTGTGCATTGAAGAGGCAGCCGGCAATGTCCTCAATTCAAAACTCGAAATGGACACACTCACTCCAAAGTCACAAGTGTGATCTGGTTTTGCCTTGCCGCCTACACTTTCTCTTCACACATTATCGTACCGCTGTAATAGTTCAATATTATATAAGACGTGCATCAATAATTATATCAAGCGCACGCCAGTGAGGGAAGCATACGTACAACTACTGTAAATTCAACCGCAGCCCATGAACAAAATAACAAACTTCCATATTTTCTGTAACTTGAATGCTCTCAACAGTGTGCAAAGGAAAATTTCAACATTTCCAGACACCTCTCGCCTTCCCCATTTAACTTACCCAGAAATACTCACGTCGTATTTGGAGGAGGGCTTTTCTATTTTCGAACTCACAGATACAACAATTACCACATACACAAATTTCCCTGATGTAATCCAAGAAGACTCCATAATCGTATCGTCAAGTAACCCAATCCACTCAAATCGAAGCTGCATCTGTCAAATTATTCCAACAACCTTCAACAACAAAATCCACCAACAAGTAGACTACTTCCAGTAATCGATGACGCAGTCACATGAGAACGAGACAGAAACATGACGCCAGTGATCCCAGAACTAGTTTATGGAATTTAGTGCAATATGCTACCTTCAAGACAAACATGCATCAACTTTGGTTACTTTGAGAGTGAGTTGCATTGAAAAAAATAGAAAAGAAAGGATTTTGCAAGTTGTAAACGGAATGATTTGGGAGTACTATAACCCAAAATTGACTTAAATAGATGCTAATTCCTATGTGGAGGAAGTAACAAATTGGTTATCAAATTCTTTTGGTTGTTGTAGTCTTGGCTAAAATCTAATTTTTCAAGGATTTTCTCCAATGTACATTTAGCTAGTGAAAGTTTTAAGTAGTAATAGAGCAAATTTTAGCCAGTGATGGCACATGTGAAACTGTCGAAAAGACCACAAAATTAGAGAGGTGGAACATTCCAGTTGAAGACGACACAGAGAATGAGGAGCCGGAATGCACACTGAGGCAACCAACCCTAAAATTTCAAAAAAAACAATCCAGACCCTAAAAAGAATTCCCCAGCATTTGATTGAGTATTATTGATTATGAATGTCAAGTAGTGCAAATATCAATATGTTTATCAAGACTTATACTCCATAATTAGTTGAGTTTCATATTTTTTACTACTATCAAAACAAGGAAGTGGATTTGGATGACATTATTTGTAAGGATATTTATAAGGAGTGCCATTTGTAAGATTATCTATGTAATATTGTTTACCTTATGACACCAAATACATTTTTTAGGCTTAGGGGGTGCACTCCCATTTTTTTTATTGGATACGTGCAATCAAATGAAGGGCTATTATAATTACCTTGGTCTAAAATTTTAAACATGGCTTGAAAGTAAATTAGCATCCTCATAATGGGGTTAGGGTCTTTATAAATAATGAAGGGTAGGGGATAATAATGAGTTTTATCTTTCTTTTTATTTATACAATAGTCTTGCCTCCAAAAAGTAAAAAATAAAAACTTTTTAGAAGTACTTCAGCTACATTGTAAATGGCGTGTCCCATTTTTATTTGTAGAAAATAGGAAAAATAATTTTGAACAAAACTAAAAATTGGCCATTTGAGAGGACTTCTTGGTGATGAGATTTGACCAAAAAAATGAAGTCAAAACCATTTCTATTGTTCACAAGTGCGCACACAAGGGAGGCCTATTTGCACAACTGTGGAGGATATAAAATAATGTATTTTTAAATGATCTTTGGCAGGAATATGTCTACCTACTAGGAAAATATACCATAGAAATTTCAACTAAAAATCATTAATATAAACCGCTCAATAGTACTATAACCCCCTGAACGTCAAAGTGTGACAAATTAGCAAAATTGAATTTTAAATATAAATTGATTTTTTTTAATTTTTGAAAAATAAGGGATATAATTACAATCAGGACATCTAGGAAGCATTTTTTTGGTTTTGGCATTGAACCTATAAATCAAAGGTTATAGCAAAAGTTATAGCGGTCCAAAAAAAAATGCAACCAGACAGTACAGGTGTTTTGTGCAATCACCCTTGTCTAGAATGAAGACATTGATTTTGAGTATGTACAAGGTTTAAACATTAGAACTTTGTATCAATTCATGGTACACTTATCACTAGATTTTTGCTTCTCTTTTTGTTCAAACCCCATTTGCTTTCTTCTACCTTAGTGAATGTGTATATTCACTAAATTGAGTACATGGGAATTGAGGTTCTCTCACAATGTTATTGTTTGAATTTTGCTCCAACCTTTCTAACATGTTCCAAGAATAATGAGGTTGTTTTGTAGTTATGCCATTAATTCTTAGAAGGTACACCAAATAAATATTAAAACATTCCAAATGACAAATTCTAGGCAGGTACTCATATATGGTATTGTATCGGATATTTTGTTTCTTTTGTTGCTAAAAATTTGCTAGTTCTTATAGAAAAGAGATTTTATTTTCTCCTTCAATGATTCTTGAATCAATTGAAGGAAGACATCAAAAATATTCACATGAGAGTGATGTGGGCAATAACCAATGTTATTTTATGCATTATTTTTGCTAGTTGACTATAGCCAAAACACATTGGCTTTTTTTTGTAAAGGAAATTTTCATTGTTTGTAGTCAAAATACCATACATTAAGGTCAGATTTGGCACCTTGGTATCAAAAGAATTTAATCTTGGCATTTGGACAATTTGGCAACTTGATCCAATTTTCTTGGCTTTCGGCATGTTGCTCTTCTTAATTTTCCAACACTTTGATGAAATGATTTTATTTTTTCTATTCATGCATGAATGTGTTCTTTTTTTCTAAATTTTCTCAAGAATAATTTTTGAATATTCAAAATTTTCAACAATAAAATTTTCTTGACTTTTCAAAACTACTTGTATAATTTTTCATATTTTAGACATATTTTCATATTCAAATACTTGGTGGAAACTTATGAGACTTATGTCATCACTTTCATATTATTTTGAGGTTAATTTGAAAAATGAAGCAAATAGTAGTAGTAGACTGAGTCAACATTCACAATTTCAATAGTATCCCTAGCAAATAGGAAGAAAAGTCTTGGGAGGTGCACTCTTTTTTTTTTTGAATTGGCTTTGTAACAATTATACTGGTGTTATCGTGATACTACAATTTGAATTCTTCTTGATCACAATTTCTAAGATCACACCATCTCATATGCAATTTGGTTGCTCTTCATTTAACTACAATGAATTTTTATAGTGAATATCCAACTTGCAGTTGCAATAAGTTGATTTATATTAGAAATATTTTGAGAAGTAATAATTGGTTTAGAAACTACACTGAATAGTGAAATTAGGTTGCCCCACACTAATTTCTCAACATTCTACACTAAATCAATATGTACAGTTACTTTACAAGAATGCAATAATGTAAGAACTTTCCTATGTGAAGGTTAGATTCGGACATAAATTAGGTATTTTTTGGGATGTCTGAATCTTTGATAATATTACAAGTGAAATTTTGGGAAGATTATGAGTGAATTTCTAAAATATCCTAGGATATTGCACTTGCCGAACCCATCTGCGAGCCAAAAGTAAAGTTTTTTGGCACTCAAGTGCCAAGAGCAGACCTTCATGTACGGTATGTGTGTGACATGAGTTGGTGCAATGGTTCATGGCTCGGGATTAGAGATTGGCATGTGCTTCCATCTGGACAAGCATTAGCCATGAGGTAACTTCTCTGGGATAAGGCAACCTACCCTACGTGAAGGTCAGATTCGGACATGAATTAAGTATTTTTTGGGATCTTTGAATTTTTGAAAATATTATAAGTGAAATTTTTGGAAGATTACAAGTGAATTTCTGGAATATAGTAGAATATACCACCTGCCGAACCCATCTGCACGCCAAAAGTAAAGTTTTTTGGCACTCAGGTGCTAGATTAGACCTTGATGTACGGTAATTGTCAAGGCAACCCAATTTCACTATTCAGTGTAGATATAGTCAATTTCATTTTATATCTAATTGGGTCAGATGCCAATTCCATTTTTTTCTTCCTACAAATATTTACTGAAAATTGGTTCAAGAAAAGTTTAGCTTCCCCCACAAGGCAACCAGCTCTTGAATGGTCGCTGTAAGAGCAGACTTCCTTACTCCTAGAGCTTTGTGGTCCGTCTCACATGTAAATAAGCTTAGATCTGTCACTCCTGTGAGTAAGCTAAAACATCTGCTTCAGCCTATTGCAAGTCTCGTCACTCCTGTTCAGAGTAAAACATCGGCTTCAGCTGTTCAGCACATTGCAAGTCCAGTCACTTGGCTCGCTTCCTTCAGGCTAAGAGTCTGAGAATCGCGGGTAAGTTTCTCACTCTTCACAAAGTGTGATTGCATAGGTTCTCCTTCTCTCTCTCGGCTTCGAAGTTGCTGATTTTGGAAGCACGAGGTATGAATGCAATGTGAATTAAACCAAATGAAGTTCGACACTTTCGTGCTCTGATTGAATAGATGCTCTCTGTTGCATACACTTGGCTTCTCGAAGACTCCATGAAGCCCTAACACTGAAGTATGATGGTCGGAAAGTTTGACTAATTTGCACTACAGTGGAGTTATCCTAGTATGCTATCTGGTTTTTCCAAGCAGTTTCAACAAAATTGGCAATTTCCTACTGCCGAAAATGAGACTCACAAGCGCTCTTCCATTAATATCTGTGACCGATATAGATTTACAATATGCCATTTTAATTGAAGCTTGCCAAGTTACTGGAATTTCCTTTGAAGCTTTAGAGATCCCCCCAGACAAAAATCCCGAACCCTGTCTCAGGGTCCGCCTCCCACTTTGAAGCAGAGCAAGTAGGGTTTGTGAGAAGGCTAGAATGGTTGTTATGCAATGCAATCCGTCCTGCATAGGGTTTAGTAATCGTTTTGCAAACAGGGGTCCTGGCATTTTGATATCATTGACCTACAGTTTTCATAAGGACACGAGAGTCCTCTATACTTTGGATGTACAGTAGCCTTCCATAGTTACCCCGGTGATTGCCAGGTTCACTGAAAATTTGGAATGTTGCTTGTTTTTGCAGGCACTAGAACGAGAAGCTTGTAGCATGAAACTCGTCGCCAAGAAAACCCTAAATAGGAAGCGTTACTACCTTCGAGTAGCACGCACATTGCGAGACAAGCTGGATGGGCTGATCACATTAGGAGTCACGGATCTCGGGACTCAGAAGAAAATCCTTTCAGATGTATCACAAGAATTGGACCTTGTTCTGGCTAACAAAGCCACCCATCGATGTGATGAGATTTCCACTTGCACACATTCATGCTCCAAACATGAGCAGGTCCTGAACCCTGCCCTCTGGAGCACGCTGCCCATGGAGCTTCTGCAGCGCGTGTTTGAGAAGCTGCCCTTTCCCAACATCTGCCGCCTCAAATCCCTTTCCAGAATATGGAAGTTGAGCTTGCAATTTTCCTCCTCGGAGTTCACCCTAGCATTGAAAGAGTCCTCTCCCAGGGTATTGGCACGAGTCAGTTTGGGGGAAGTGGGTTTTTTGCTGCATGTTTTGGATGGGAGAAACAATCGGTGGCATGAACTGCGTGTCTATGTTGCAGATCGCCCCGCAGACCGCCCTGCAGAATTCAGGTGCAGTGCTGGTCCCATGCTTTTTCAAATTACTTCAGTTTTGAACTTTTGATCGCCTTTTTTGGTAGAACATTCTCGTCTTTCCAATTGCATTTTCGGGTGACTTCAACATTTTCGGCTCATCTTGGTATTTTTTTGTGGTAAATCCGTTACTTTTGGCTAATTGTCCTAGTCGGATAAAATTTTGTGCAGACTGATCCCGATAGAAAATTCAGTAGACATGTGGGTGCACATGAATGGCGCGACGGATGCAGGGCTGGTGTGTTACGTTGAAAGGGACTTCGAAACAGACTTTTCAAATTGTATATATGTGGTCAATCCAATGACTGGAGTCCTTAAGCAACTCCCAATTATGAACTTGTTGAAGCATTCGATGCTTACCATGATGCGGATCGTCGTGGACCACAACACATATCACTACAAGGTCATTGCAGTGGATCATGCTCCGCTGGTGGAAGCAGAAGTATACGACTCTGAGGTCCAACAGTGGACCAAGCCGAAGCCATCTCTGGGTCGCATTTTTGGCATTGCACACTATTGGAGTCGGGAGAAACCCCGGGATGAACAGTCAGTCTGGAGAGTACATAAATTAGGTCCCTGTGCATATGACTGCCGGGATGGAAAGTACTATGACTTCGAACAGGATAAGGAGAAGTGGTCGGGGAAGAAGGTGATCTCTTATACCCTCGTCAAGGACCGTCTCTTTGTACTGCATTGGAAGGCGGGAGAGTTCGCACCTCTTATCTCGGAGTACTGTGTTCCAGAAAATGCGACATCATGGGTGGAGGAGAAAACGCACAGTTGTTTCCCACGGTTTGTTCGGAAGCCGCGGATGCGTGAGTTGACTGGCAGGATTCATGCTTGCAGTGGTTTCTTGTTTGTGTCTCTTCTGAAGAAAGAGGATGGATGGTTTTTTGACGCCGACCCCCACAAGAAGCATGAATATGGATGGGTTTACGATTTAGCTACTTGTGAGGGGCGTGCCCTTCCTCCAGTTCCTTGGAGGTCAGAGTCTTTCATGACAAATATGATGTGTGAGCTTCACTGGAATAGTCGACCATAACACGTTTTAATTTTGCCTGAGCTTTGGAATTCGTCGGAACTTTCTGGTTTTCAGAGAGAAATGACTGGTGTCGTACGTGGCTAGAGATGATGTTGCTTTTTACATCTTTGCAAAATTTTGAGTGAACTGTTATGCAAAACTTCACGCATCGTTTACTGGCATGGATTAAGTGCTAAGCGATGTCACATGTTTTCATCCATGTGTCTGTTACAAATTACGCCTTAGATTGGGAGTTTAGACTGTGAGTATGTTCAGACTGTGAGTAGAATGGTATTGACTCCATTGATTGACTGTAATGTGAGTTCAGACACATTGTGAATTAGGAGTTTCGGACTGTAAGATTGTGAGTTCAGACTGTGAGCACAGGGAAATGGTATTGACCCCAAGTTCTGAATGAATTTGTAAATTAAATTTTTTGTTACCGGTAACTGATTTGAAACCACTTAGTACAACCATTGATGATTGAGTCTTAAACCTTCAACTAGAAAAAATGGTTCAAGTCTTACATACATGGCTCCATCTCGGCTACCCATGTCATTGTTGCGGTAGGCATGATCTCAACGCTTCAGTGCACGATGCAAGCGTTTGCTTCACTAGCATGTTCGGTAATTCAGCAGCAGCAATATCAATAATTATTTATTCAAGCGCAGTGACGGAAGCATACGTACAATTACCGTAAAATCAACCGCAGCCCACAAACAAAATAAAAAACTTCCATATTTTCTGTAAGGTAACTACACCCAAAATCGCACAGTTAAGCTCTGCAGCATGATCCGTATGCTCTAGAAAATGAACAACAATTTTTGAATATACGTGAAGGACTATGAATCAAAATGCAAGTGGTTTCATAATTTTTGGATGCATTGTGAATTAGTTACAAATTTTCAAAGATACAAGGTGTAGGGTGTTAAAAGTGTCACCTAGGTGATGCCAAAATCAATTTGATGCACATGAAGAACTGTCAAAGACAAGAAGTTAAACGAACGAAAAGTGTATTCAAAATGGACCACTTGGGAGAGGCAGATTAGTCACCATTTCATTGGATAGTCAGAAAACGTTATAACTTGTAACACAACCTTCTTTCTACGCCCTTAGCTTTGGGAAAAGTACAGATATGGACGTCTGTGATGAACTATTAGACTTGGCACTTGACATTATGTCCCATAATGCTCTC
Organism: Pseudisothecium myosuroides; assembly: GCA_951799445.1. NCBI lineage: Eukaryota > Viridiplantae > Streptophyta > Bryopsida > Hypnales > Lembophyllaceae > Pseudisothecium > Pseudisothecium myosuroides. Next base: position 18,509,199 of record OX637292.1, read on the forward strand.
AAGCCTCCTCGGCTCTTGAGCATAATCTAATCCATTTCCAGACACCTCTTGCCTTCCCCATTTTACCCCAAAATACTCACGTCGTATTTGGAGAAGGGATTTTCTATTTTCGATCTCACAGATACAAGAATTACCACATACACAAATTTCACTGATGCAATCCAAGTAGCCAAGTAGACTCCATAATTGTAGCGTCAGGTAACCCAATCCACTCAAATCGAAGCTGCATCTGTCAAATTGCTCCAACAACCTTCAACAACAAAATCCACCAACAAGTAGACTACTTCCAGTAATCGATGACGCAGTCCCGTGAGAACGAGACAGAAATGTGGAACATGTGAAACTGTCGAAAATAGCACAAAATTAGAGAGGTGGAACAATTCAGTTGAAGACGACACAGAGAATGAGGAGCCGGAATGCACACCGAGGGTAACCAACCCTAAAAATTTACAAGGACCAATCCAAACTCTAAGAAGAAATCCCCAGCATTTGATTAAGTATTATTGATTATGAATGTCAAGTAGTGTAAATATCAATATGTTTGTTAAGAATTACACTCCATAATTAGTTGAGTTTCATATTTTTTACTGCTATTATCAATGTTTTTAATAACAAGATAGTCAGCGGATTCGGATGACATCATTTGTAAGGATATCTACAAGAAGTGACACTTCTAAGGTTATCTAGTATGTGATATTGTTTACCTTATGACACTAAACACATTTTTTAGTCTCGGGGAATGCAATCTTATTTTTTATTGGATATGTGCAATCAAATGAAGGGTTATTATAATTACCTTGATCCTAAATTTTACACATGGCTTGAAAGTAAATTAGCACCCTAATAAATAACTTTTTAGAAGTACTTCTGTAATGTTGTAATTAATGTATAACTTTGTAAGTAGTATCCCAAGCGGGATCCTATCCCAAGTAGGATCCAATCCCAATGGTTGCAATGTTGTTCTAAGTTGTTGTGCTTGGTTTTGACGTTGGTGGTGCACTCCTAATGGTTGCACTTTCAACCCACAATAGTTCCTTCCAAATTTTGATCTTTTAACCCCTAAAGGACCATTGTCCCTTCGGAGACCATTGTCCCTTCGGAGACCATTGTCCCTTCGGAAAACAAATGGGATTTTGGATAGGTACCTATAGGCTAAAATTTTGTCCTGATTTTTTGAAACTTTTTTCTAAGATAGAAAAGCTGATTAGCTTTGTGGGAATATAATTTTTTTGTCAATCGGTGCCCCGGAACAAACTTATGCCCAAATAAGTTCAAAACAGGGCAGAAGGGGCTGCAAAAAAAAATTCAAAAATTGAAATTAATTTTTTTTTCCTCATAGATTATATTTTTATCTACTTGGGAAGCTCTGATTTATTCCATTTGGATTTTTTGTGAGAAAGTAATGAGCAATCTTGTTTTGGGGGCAATTAGAGCATCTTCTTGGAAAAACAACTTGTAGGCTTCATTTCTGAATGCAATTTTTACAATTAAAAACAAGACATGTGGGCCCTAAAGAATCACCCACAAAATCAATATTATATGTTTAACTTATAGCATAAGTTAAAAAACGAGGAGACGTAGAATTAGGGTTTGACCAACGTGTTGGCACACCCACTCAAAATGTAAAATACTCTCGTTGCTATACCATGCCACAACTTTTCAGTTTACTAAAGAACAAAATCATCTAATTTGCATTCCAATGAAGAATTCCACTTCTCTCCTAGAGTGCAAGTTCCTTCTACCCAGTTGATTATAAGACTATCTATGTAACTTTCACTAAGCCTGAAACAAAATTCTCATTAAAATAAGCTTGACAAATCATCCATTGTGGCAAAGCAAAACCATGAGTATCATTCTTTAGTTTGGAAAGACTATCCAAGCAACCATGTCCATGCAGTAAAACATTTCTTTAAGATAGGTCTAATGGGAGTTACTTTACGAGGTCAACTTTGTTTCTCCAACCATGGCGTTGTATCTACATTTGCATAAAACTTTACTCACATCACAAAAGTTCCTATCTACTAATGATCAATCTCTTTAAGATTTCTCGCTTTTTTTGTTTTTGTTTTTCCTCCAATTTTCGGCTCTCCTGAAATCATAGCTTTATATATTTGGATAGTTGTTGCACACGACTATCCTCTTGGCTTGCTTCGTGCTTTGTGCTTTGTCCATTTTATGTACTTCTGGTGATTCATTTTAGCACTTGAATTCCGATTGAGTTGCATCAATCAGAATTCAAGTGCTAAAACGAATCAAATTGTAGATTGTTGTCTTGATTTTTGCAAAATAGTGTTTCTATTGGTAGCCCCTCGCACTTGCGCGTGTTTATCAAACACCGGTTTACTTGCTAGGAAATGTCATAGACCAACTATGAACACATGATGCTTCAATTTTCTATAATCCGATGTCTCAATATATGTGACAAAGCTGCAAACTGAATTTGAACACATAATTTCAAAAGTTTCAAACCCTCAACCTACACTGTGCACATCCCAATCCTTACTACTGCCTCCAAGGAATGTAAGGATAATTCAGCACTCCATAGACAATTTTGTTTCAAAATGGCAAAGCTTCAGTGGTTTGTGAGAACAATGCAAGATACGCTACTCAGTGATTCATCGGGGAAGAAAAAGAGATGTGCATTATTGCATAGAAAACCCTATTAAATGCCTCTTTTATCTAATTTTTTCTCAATAGACGCTTATGTAAATATAAAATACAAATCACCATGATAAACAATAGATATTACGCAATCAATCAGAAAGTAACATTCATATTGATGCAGCATTCTAAAACCCTAATCCCACCATCACATTCCTAAACTGAGTAAGGATTGCAACAACGGGGAAGCTCAAATATCCACCTTGAAATTTTCACAGCTCTAGTGGCTTCAACTCGTCTCCTTTGAAAATCACTTTTTCTTACTACAGGAATTGCAATGAGCTCATTTCAAGACAGACAGACTATGGCGAAGGGCCGAAGCCCGAAAGATGTGTGGAGAAGTGATTTTCGAGCATCTGCCAACTTGCACGACACCATACTCAAAGTCGCTTCTACAACAAAGCGTTGATTCCTAAAGAAAAACTACGAACATGCTTAAGAGAGACACAAAATTCACAGGAAGAATTGTTCTAAAGACTCAAATCTCGAATACTTCAGGCCAAACAAAAGACCCGCAAGACCTTATGGAATTGCATCATTTGTTTCTCCGCATGAAACTTTCACAGGATAAATTCTCATGAACATACTCTCTAATCCCAAATACTTTGCCAAATCTTAACTCAACTAATATAAAAAAAAACTAAATCAAAATCCCAGCAACATTGCCGATTCGCCTCAAACCAAAGATTTTTCCCAGCAGCATTACAAATCACCTGCTGCACCCAACTTGACCACCCAAGTCATTGATTCTACAATGCATGCACCAACCCTAATTCCGATGATTTCCTACTGCTGGCTGGCACAAGTTGATTTTCGAATTTTCCTAGCAGCATTACAAATCTGAGCACTTACTCACCCCCCCCCCATTCCAGCCACGAACTCAAAGCTTCGAGCGTTGTCAGAGACAGGAACGAGAAGCACACCATGCGGACCACGCAAATGACATGCACACTTCTACAGATCAAATTAGGTTAAATTTCACTAAGAGAGGTTTATGCATATGGAGAAAGCCTAACGTGGCTTCTAACTACATGGCCTCCAACCACATGGCTTCTAATTACAAGGCCTCCAACCACTGTTTAGCAATAAAGGCTTCAAAGTACAGTCTCTCTTAGTGCATATTATGCACTACCAAAGTATGCACTAAGAGAGGTTTTATTATATAGATATTGCAATGTCAAAGGAAATGCGTTCACAAATTGTATAATATAAATATTTCTAGATTGAAATTCAATTTTGTTAATTGACACTTGTATTTTGACTAAAATTGTACATTTGGCACTATGGTTCAATTAGTTACCAAGACCCATTTTATTGTAGTATAGAAAATTTTATTTTGCAATTTTTTATTGGTAATACATTGAAGTTGAATTATCTAGAGTGATTTTTTTGGCCTTGGTAACATTGTAATCCTCTAAAATAAAGATTTACAAGCACATTAATGATTTATACATACATTCAAAATATAAATTTGACAATTTCATCACTAATGTTTTTTGATCAATTGTTTATTTTTTTTATAAATGATCAAAAATGGATTTTTTTGTTTGAAAGTGGAATTTGATGTTTTGATTGAGATTGCATAAAAGAATAAATTTCAGAGGTTAGTTTTGAAAAAATAAGGCTTTGAGGGTCAAATTTTGAATGCTATCCCTCTCTAGCTTAAAACTGGGGCTGCATTACATTTTTCTTGATGTTGTATACTATACTAATAATAATATTTAGTATAAAATACACTAATTAATTTATAAATGCAAAGACTTTCTACTCTTGAAGAATCTTTTTATCAAATAAGTTTGCAGAGATCCCCTCTATGAATAATATAGATTTTTGTGCTCCTGATAAAATCTTGGGTGATTGCAAGAAACACTTGTATTATATTGCGTCACACCTTGCATGTTGATTTGTTTTTTGGGCATAACTTCTGTATTCTAAATCCAAATGACTTAAGATTTATAGGGAAGGTGCTCATGACCATTATGCACCTTGCCTGATTTTTTTGCAATTTTCAAAAATGCTTTACTATCCAAAAATAGCCCCCAATTTCATGTCACACTTGCCAATTTAGGATTTTTTAGTAATATTTAGTACCCAAAAAAACAAATGTGGAGCTGAAATTTGGAGTAAATATTCTTCAAGCAGACTTGTAGCTATGCATGAAAGGCATTCTAAAAATAGTTAATTTTGTATTGTGTGGAAGTCTATGAAGAGAGCTTCTTTCTTCTTACATTTTAGAATACATAAAATATTATTTTGGTGGGTTTTTTGTGAATGCCCATCTCCACAGAGTTATTACAAATGACCATTTTTTATTTTTTTTATTTAATTTTTTTCTATTTAATTTTTTTCTATTTTTAACTAATTAAAGCATCAAAGTGTCTATTTTCTTGAAATTTGACACTTTTCTAGTTCTCCCACTTAGAGAATTTTTCTATGCTTTTCCTTCCCTGGATATCTTCATCTTAAAGGTATATACATTGGCTTTATTTTTTTTAAATTTTAAATTTATTCTTCTAATTTTAAAGTACTCCACAAGAAAAAGTGTGATTACTGTGAAAACTCAACGAAATTGGCAAGTGTTTCTTGCAATCACCCTCTTCATCAAAAATAAAAACTTAATAGTATTTTCAAATCAATTATTGCGATTACACTAAATATCACTATCAATGTAATTTACATAAGTATGTACATATTTATTGGGCACTACACCTTGAAAGGGGCCTCTATTGCCTCAATGTCCAAAATTGCCCTTAGTTGCTATTTCAATGCAAAGTTTCACTAGCATCACACTAGCACAAAATTTTCTATTTGTACTTGTAAGGTATGTAAAAAATCATCATTCACCAAAAACCATCACAATCATCTAGATTCTTGTTTAGAATGAAGACATTGATTTTGAGAATGTATAAGGTTTAAACATTAGAACTTTGTATCAATTCATGGTACACTTATCACTTGACTTTTGCTTCTCTTTTTATTCTAATCCCATTTGCTTTCTTCTACCTTACTGAATGTGTAGATTTACTAAATTGAGTGTATGGGAAATTGAGGTTTCTTCACAATGTTATAGTTTTGATTTTGCTCTGACCTTTGATTCTAACATGTTCCAAGAATAATGAGGTTGTTTTGTAGTTATGCCATTAGTTTTTAGAGGGTCACAAATTGGGGTTGAAGGGGATTACAAACAAAGTCTTCCATTTTGTCTATAATATAGTGCACTTTTGTTTTTGTGTCATAACATGTAAATCTTAAATACCAAAAAATACCATACACCAAATAAATATTAAAACATTTCAAATGACAAATTATGGACATGTACCCTTCTACGATATTTGTACCAGATATCTTGTTTCTTTTGTTGTTGAAAATTTGCTAGTTCTTACAAAAAAGAGCTTTTATTTTCACCTTCAAAGATTCTTAAATCAACTGAAAGAATAGATCACATATATTCACATGAGAGTGACGTGGGCAATAACCAAATGTTTTTTTGTGCATTATTTTTGCTAGTTGACTATAGCAAAAAAACATTCGCTATTTTTTGTAAAGGAAATTTTCATTATTTGGGGTCAAAATACTATTAATACTTTAAGGTTAGATTTGGCACCTTGGTATCCAAAAATTTTAATCTTGGCATTTGGACAATTTGGTAACTTGATCCAATTTTCTTAGCTTTCGGCATGTTGCTCTTCTTAATTTTCCAACACTTTGATGAAATGATTTGATTTTTTCTATTCATGCGTGAATGTGTTCCTTTTTTCTAAAAAAATTCAAGAATAATTTTTGAATATTCAGAACTTTCAACAATGGAATTCTCTCAAATTTTCAAAAATATTTGTCCAATTTGTCATATTTTAGACACACTCCAATTTTTTTATAATCTTTTGCAAAACTGACCTATACGTAGAGTAGTCAGATTATTGCTATATTATAAAACTAGTGGCCAAATTCTATCTACTTTTGATTTAAACATCACCCAAATATTGCATGAATATTGAAGAAATATGTGCCCAATTCTCCAAAATGATAAAAAAAACCTAGTGTCAATAACATGCACTGACATAAATTACAAGATACTAAATCCTTCCCATGAAGTGGGACCAACAAGGTAAATTTTGTGTTTTGCAGGGTAAATGTAAAAAAAAAAATCTTATTTTGGGCTGTATTTATTTCTAAATGTCCCAAACACCACTTTTTGGCAATATAGCAATTTTAAGCAACTCTCTACAAACAGAAATTTTATTTTTTTCTTTGAAATTTTCATACAACATGTGCTCAAGGAGTAGCTTTAATTCTTAACCCCTAAATGCCCAAGCCTTTTCAAGAATGTTTTGACTATGAAAAAAGAGCATGGGCTTATAGTTAACCCCAACGAAGCAAATTGTATTTTTTTCAAAATCTAACCGTATAGATGTTTGAAGAGCTTGATTATTAGTATGCATACCAATTTTGAGTGCGAAATTGCATAGGAGTTGTGAGATTATAACAAGAGAAATGTATGCTTTCTATTTTTAGTATGCTGCCATGTTTTAGAAATTTGCATATAAAAGTTTTTTGAGATGGGAAGTGACATGAATGACTACAAATAATGTTAGCACACTAAAATGCACTTTCAAAAAACTTAATTTCACATGAAAAGCTATCAAACTTATTACACAATCCACCTTGCAATTGGTGAAATGCAATTTTTTTTATAAGTATAAATCGCAAATAACTCCAAATCAACACTTGCATGTTTAAATTTTCAATGGTGAAAATCATGAAAACAATTTACTCTTTCCATTGGGACCATTTTCAAAGCAAATGGATAAGTACAAGTTTTTAGATCTCAAATCAAGTGAAATTGGCAAAAGTTGGGAAATGAAGTAAAATTAGGAAATTTTACTCTTCCACTTTGGGACATATATGGCTTTGAAGACCTCTCAAAAATCAAATGTTTACCTTTTGCAGTGAAAAATGAAAGTTTTCAATAGTTAACCCTAAAAACTGCCCGAAATTTTTTTTAAAACGGTCAAACGAATTTAACTGCCCATACCAAAATGAGCCTGAAATTTCAGCTCGAACATATATGGTCGCTGAGGCAGTTAACCCTTAGACGTGACTTGTTTCAAGCCATTTAAAGTAGCTTTTAGAGCCTATCGTGACAAATGGACTACTGAACATGTTGGAAAATCCCCTGTGAAAGAAGACTTCGCTGCTTGGGTTGCTTTTGCACTTCGAAAAGCCCTCACTAAGGATAACATCAGGAAGGGTTTTAGAACAACTGGCATTTACCCACTAGACAGAACAGCCATGGATGCGAAAATAGGACCCAGTCTTACTTTCACAAGGGAGGATGGAGAGAACAGTTGCCATCATGAGAACATAGCTGATGTAGGAGCTTCCCACGGAGTGAATGATGAAGGTCTGCAACAGTGGCAAATTCAAGAAATATACGAGGAAGATGTTAGTTCCCTCCCTCAATGTGACCAATACTATGTCGATGTGGGAAGTGAGAATGATAGCATGACTGACGATAGTGAAGGAGGACAGGAAGAAGAAGGACCAGCAATGGAAGAGAATTTTTTTGAACTGCCAAAAATAGTATTACCCAATGTGAAGAAAACTCCAAAGGATGGCAAACCTTGCATTGATTATTCGAAGTCAATCTGGATGACTCAGGCCGATTACTTGAACTCCTTGGAACAAATCGCCAATCGGAAGGAAGAAGCTACACAAGAGAAGGAGAGAAGGAGGTTAGAGGTAGAAAAAAATAAAGTGAAAAAACAAGCAGAGAAAAGACAGAAAGAGATAGCAAAGAAGGAGAGGCAGTCAATGATGAAATTAAAGAAGATACACAATGAAGCATGGTCAGCAAAGGCTGTGACTGCCTGTGGTGAGAAGTTGCATGCCCTAATCAAAGCTGACACAATCACCTTATTGTGGATTTCCTCCACCAATCTGTAAGGAAAATCAGAGGAGAGCCATAGCAAAGAGAGAAGCTAGAAGAAGGGGAGAGTGTACTGATCACTTACCTCAACCCTTGGAAGTCCCTAAGCCATGGCTATGTGAGAATCCGAGTCTCTCATTCTTCTATCAGCAGTGGCTGCATTCCAGTGGATATAGTGCTCTACCATTTGGGCAGGGGAGCATTCCTCCAATGAACTCTGTCTTCAGCCAGGACTTCACATCAGGGAATTCGAATCTGCCAACAACAGGACTTTTTTAGAAACAGCTGATTACGAACAGGCTTCAGAGCTTTTTAGGGATAGCTGGTTAAAAACAAGCTTGGTAGCAAGAAAACGAGGAGGGTGAAGGACTTGAACCTGAGTTGCAGGAAAGACGACGTGGATGAGCGCTGCCGTCCACCACCTGCCCCTGCATCATGACATTGACGATGGAGATTTACACAGATAGTTAGCAGGTGAAGACATGATGAAGCTCTACTACAATGTGAACTGGCGATGACTCTTGAGTATGTACACAGAAACCTGAACATGACGAGATACAGGGAGCTGCAACAATGAGAAAGGAAGAATAGGGCGTGGAGAATGAGCTTCAAACAACAAGTCATGCATGTGGGGGGCAAATCGATTGTCACCTGCAATGGTGGACCTTTGTCTAGGGCTGCAGGTGCGAGGTGAACTGAAGGTCGCAGCAGTCTCCCACCACCGCTAAACACTCCTCCGTCACCAAGAACGTCGACCTTACATCCCTCCGGCAACTCATCGCTGCGGCAACTCAACGGTGCGGCAACTCATTGATCGATAGACAGCAGGAACGTTATCTTCGAGGACGGCAGTTCATCTCCCCGGGCATCTTTGATCAACAAGGCAGGTCATCTCCGATCAGCGTCTTTGATCAGCTAAGCAGGTCATCTCCGATCGGCATCTTCGATCAGCTAAGCAGGTCATCTCCGATCGGCATCTTCGATTAGCAGGGCAGGTCATCTCCGATCAGGACGCAGGGCTGCAACTTCAGGAGACTCAGACACAAGCGGCGGAGGAGCGCAGCAAGAAGATGAGAACTTCCTCCGATGAGCTCCAGTCTTATGCGCGGCATCGCAACGGTCGCCAATGAAAGCCGGATGTGAAGCCTGCGACATTCATCCAAAGGAATAGAGATCCTTCCTTCGGTGGGCGCCAAGTTTTCAAACAGGCAGGTTCATGAATCGGGGCATGAGGGTCGACTTTAGCGACACAACTGGCGCTTTTCATGACAAGCGCAGTCTATTATTGCTTTGCAGCTGCCTAGTTCAGCACTCTCTGTGGGCCGGCTTTACTTCTTCAGCTGTACCTGCTTTAGTCGCAGCATAGGGTGCTTTTTTGTTTCAGAGTTGTCGCATTCTAGAACCTTCTTCATCACTTCCTGCATGCTACACTGCGGGATTTTGGTAAAGTGATATCTATTTACAGATTGCGCGTCTGTCATTTTCTGCAAGCCCTACGATCATGAATAGGTACCTACGGCACTTTTCTTTGGAAAATCATTACTAATTCATGAAAGCTCTGAAAATTATGGAACCACGTTTGCTTGATTCCGCAACAGTTTCTCTACCACTCGAAATTCTGGAAAATTATTTCGTGAACAGCAAACCCATCAAACAGACACCGCAGCGCTTAAACTGACGGTTTCTGAGCACACTACCTTATCCCCAAACTGGACGTGCCAAATGAACTTGATCATGGGAACTTTCAAAGTATTTGTTTTTAATCTAGATTTAAAATTAGAAAATGAAGCCCAGCAAGTTATATTTCTACTAATTTGAAAAAATTTGAAACTTCAATGAATTATTGCAATTGGAACCTTGGAAATTTGCTGAATTAAAATCCAAATAATATAGAGTTGCATGTATTGTTTCTCATTCTAACCTTTGTTTTTGTCAAACTATTCTAATATATATTAGTTGATATATCTATTATATTAAACACACATTTTCATGCAATTTGTCCCCACCCATTGTCACAAATATGGTCATGTTTTCATCTTGAATATGGGTGATTGCAAAAAGCACTTGTATTGTTTGTTGCGTTTTTTTTTATTTTCAGCCTTTTTATACTTTTTGTACTACAAATTACTTTCAGTACTATTGGGGGTATGGAACAGAAAATTTGAATGGTCAATTAGATTTCAAATTTATTATTCTAACGACATGTAATGTTCATCATTGGATGATAAGAATGGATTAAAATATTTAATTTGCTATAAAAATAATTTACATTGGCATATTGGAGGTACTACGGGTATCCCACCAGTACTATTGATTCTTTTTGTGTATCTTGAAGTACTATTTTGAGCCACAGGCTCTAATTTACACTAGAAAATGAAACCTCTACGTTTCTATTTTTTAAAATAAGGAAATAACCTAAATTTTTTATTTTAAAAGTGGCCATTGTTGCCAACTAAGAACAAAGTAGGAAGATCAAAGCTAGAACTAAAAAACCATTTTTTATTCAACATTAATTCAATTTGAATATAGCACACTTTAGGCCAATGCCCAGGGAGGTCACTTAGAATTTTTTACCAACCAACGTGTGACATAATATAGGGAGGGTTTGATTCATTCTGTTAAAAAATTAGAAAAAACTTAGAGGTAATATACATAATGCAAAATACTCTAGAGTCACTTACAAGTAAGATACATATGTAAATAATACATGAAATTTGATTTTTTTTTCCCCTAAGATAGGGTACAATGTATTGGTCTTAGAATTTTTTTTATAGTAGGTTTAGTGTAGTGTATTGCTCACCTGTTCTGGAAGAATGACAAACAGTGTAACATTTTCTGTTCGTCCCAATTGGTCCCCTATTCGCACGTTCTGGGATTCTTCACTTAGGGTGCTGTGACCTTAATTCACCTTGGATGCTGGAAATTGTTGTTCACGTTGCATTGAATCGCGTGCCGCCTGCTCATGCATTCACTGATGTTTGTGTTCAAGTCTTGAGTATATGGTGATTGACACTAAGGTTTTCCAATTTTTTTAATGAACTGCATTCAAGTCTTCTATCCATGCTGGTTCTTAATCCTTTTCCAATTTTTTTTGGTAATCTAGAGTGTTTGCTGTCCATGCTGGTTCCGTTTCTAGTTTTGATTTTGGCTTCCTTTTGCTCAACTCACCACATGCTGAATTCCCAATTTTGGAGGTTGAAGGGCATTTAGATCTTCTTTGCAGGTGGGTTTTTTTTCCTTAACCAATTTTTTTTATCAACTCTGTTGATGCCTACAGTAGATGTTTAGTTTTCCAATTTTTTTTCATAACTGCATTCAAGTCTTCTATCCATGCTGCTTCAAGTTTTCCATTTTTTTTGGAATCCACAGTATTTGCTGTCTATGCTGGTGTTGTTTTCTGTTTTCATTTCCCTAAACCTTTTGCTGAATAAATCACATGCTCTTTTCTAGGAGTTGGTATTCAAAAACGTCTTGGCATTTCACTTTACCAAATTTCTAGCGTTATTGTTGTTTGCTACAAGTTGTAGATCTGGATGATGCCAATTTTCCCCTCAAATGTTTCCATTTCCATATTACTTTTGTTTGTGCTTTGGCTTTGGATTGTGCTCCATTTAGCGTTTCTCCCGGCGTTTCTCTTCTAGTAAGTGCATGAAAGTGTATGCATTGATCCTTGTGTTTAAGTTCATGTGTTCTATCTTTGTCTTTAATCTTTGCGGGTTTTTTTTTTTTACTTAACTTTTTTTCATTGTAAGAAAGTAAGGGTGTTGAAAAATGACCTACTTTTGAATTCAAAGTAATTGTAGGGAGACATAAAATACCAAGAATGAAGAAATTAGGTAATAATAGGGACCATTTAATTGTTCCCGGTCAGCTAAATACCCCCCAAAATAAAAAACCCAACTGCACGTGATGTACAACCCCTACGTAGAGTGACCCCCCCGAGGGCCAATGTAAAACACACTTGGAATATGTTTTTGAAAAATTCCTCTCCTGAAAAGGTGTATTTATATTAGAAGAGCAAGCCTACCAAATCTAATGATGTAACTCTTCAAAAAGGGTACTCAATAGTACTAAAAAACTCCAAAATCGCATGCGTAACATATATTCAAAATTCAATCTCATCTATTGAAAAAATTGAAATAATTCAAGTGCATTTTTTATTGCTACAAGATGCTTGCTTTTGAATTTCATGTTCATTCAATCATTTTTGTAGTACTTATGGCACAAAACAGCTTCCGCATTGAACTTGTGACGGAAAATAGGACAGGTGTTTTTTGCAATCACCCATATTTAATCTATCATCCTAAATGTTTTTTATCCAATCAATAATCTCCTAAGTTCAATATATAGATGTACATATTAAATTTTTTTAAATCACAATAAATTGATTTTTCCACTAAAAATTCTAAAAAAATCAACATTTATGAGAAAAATGTCCATTCAAACATGAAAATTATAAAGAATATTAATTAGTTCAATCAAACTTATAAGCCTAAATTTAGCATGATATACTCATGATTTGAATGCAATTCATTACCAAGGAATTTTTGGGTGTAAAAATAAAATAAAACAACTATTTGAAATTTTCCAACACTATTCATCATAGCTACATTTACCTCTAGGAGAAATTTCAAGTTAATTGATTTTCTAGGTTATATTTATCAATCTATTTTCACTTATTAATTAGAAAATTCTAACAAAAAATTTAAGTTATGAAACCAATATAGAGTTTTCACATTGATATTTGATAAATACCACATAGGCTCATAAGGCAAAGATATCACCAAGATTCAGCTTGCTCCAACCTTGTTGTGTTCATGTGTGTTTTGGAGAGTTGTTGCAGTACCGGTTGTTGTGTTCATGGGGGGTTTGGGGCAGTATTTGCAGTGATTGCTTGTTTTGTTTTTGTTGTGATCTTGGGGGTGTCACTGTGCCCTCAGGTCTGATTGAAGCTGTGAATCTCTTGCAACATGATTTGCAATTGGAGTGCAAGAAATCTAGATTTGACATTCTTGTCCATTTCAAATTGATGTTGGAAGTTTTTCGCTCAGTTTCATACAAAACCTTGGCAGAGAGAACTCAAGATTGTATTTGACACTGACAGTATCAATTGCAAAGTGAATCAGTTTTCTATTTTATTCGAGTACATGAGTGCATTGGGCTTGCCGAGCAGGATAGTACAGAATGAACCTCTTCTGCTTTCTCCTGTTTGTGTTGCTTCGCTCAGTTGCCGGTGACGACACGCGACTCGCCTTCCATTTCTTTCCCTCTGAAGATGATAAACAACATCATACCTCTCGGAGATGCTGCACACAATGGCGCCAATCGATCCTACATCCTCAACGGGCGCGCCACGCAGTCGCGAGGGTCTTATGGAGCGTTTTTCTACGGGGACAAGGTGCGCATTCAGGATGTCGCAACTGGGAGAGTTGCTTCGTTCAGCACCTCATTCTCATTCACCTTCGAAACTCTCGGGTTACCTCGGGATAACAGCAGTCCTCCCGGCCAGAGGCAATGACCACAGCGGATTCAGCTTCGTATTGTTCAGGAGCATAACGCATGCTAAGGTGCAAGCCCTCGTGTCCAAAATAGGCAGCGCTGGTGCATGCAGGAGTCCTCTCTATCCAAGTGATCCAAACCATAGATACACTCCGTCAGACTTCCTCATCAGTTTCGCTACGGGGAAGTACAACCCTTCCGATGAGGCCAGCAACAGCTACATCAGGGTGGGAAAAAATCATGACTTCGAGTATGGCATCGGAGCATACACTCACAACCTTTGCGACAACGGCACCCGTTGCTCGTATTTCTCTCATGGGAAAATCTTCACTGCTTGGATTGATTTCAATAGCTCAGCTGGGACACTCGAAGTGTGGCTTGCAAATGGGTCCAACCCCAGCGTGAAGAAGCCCCTGCAACCTTGGCTGCGCATTCCCAACTACACATTGCCCGAAATCCTTGGCGACGAAGTGAACCCCATGTTTTACGGAAGCTCCGATGTCCAAAGCGTTGAAGCGCATGAGCTCTTGTCCTGGAACTTCTTCAGTAGTGAGATTTCAAACTTCCCTTCCTCCCAAACCCCAACTCGTTTTTGGAAGGCCGGAACGTGGGCTGGTATCAGCACAGGAGTTCTAGGATCGGTTGTGGCAGCTGCAGTCGTAATTCTCGGGTGCGCCTTCCGCCTTGCGAGCCCATCCAGAATTTGCCGCTATACACCACTGGGCTATAATGCACGTCCACATGTGTTCTCGTATGCAGAGCTCCGGATAGCCACTAACAACTTCGATGAAAGAAATCTGCTCGGCAAAGGCGGATCGGGGTCTGTCTACAAAGGGTCCTTTGAAGCTCCCAGTGGAACCCATTTTGTTGCCGTGAAACAAATCACTTTCTCGGAGACCAAGCAGGCGGAGTCCCTCTTCCATGCGGAAGTGGCCAGTCTCGGCCAAGTTCGGCATCGCAATGTGGTGCAGTTGCAAGGCTGGTGTCAAGAGAAAGGTCGACTGCTCTTGGTTTATGACTTCATGCCCAATGGAGGCCTCAATGAATGGCTTCACACACCTGCTGGCCATGGTCTCCAACTCCAAGAGATTGTCCTCTCTTTGAAAAGACGTCACTCCATTCTTCAAGGAGTGGGTGCGGCTCTGGAATACTTGCACGAGGATTGTTTGAGTTGTGTTTTGCACCGAGACATCAAGTTTAGCAATGTGTTGTTGGATGTGGATTTCAATGTGCATTTGGGAGACTTTGGACTTGCCCGCTTGATGGATCACCACAAGTTGGACATAACCACTTTGGCAGCAGGGACTCTTGGCTACATGGCTCCAGAGATGCCATACACAGGCAAAGCAACCAAGGAATCAGACGTTTATAGTTTTGGGATTTTGGTGCTTGAAGTTGTGTGTGGGAGGCGTCCCTTGGATATGCAAGCAATGGAACCTGAGGATCTTGTGTTGTTGCACACTATTTGGCGAGCTCATGAAGGTGGTTCTCTTCTCAATGTAGTGGATCCAAGATTGCTTTAAACTCTTCAACCTTTAAGGTCCACAATTCATCTAGAGGATGAGGTCACAGATGTGATAGGACCTCCTCCCTCACCTTTAGACTCTAACCTAGGTAGTGGCAACAATGTGTTGGGGAGCTCAACGATTATGGATGTAGATGTTCAAGTCCATACAACTACGGTTGTGGATCTCCTTCATTTGGGCCTCTTGTGTTGCCTTCCCAACCCGAAAGCCCGACCATCAATGGGAGAATTGAACAGAATATTTCAACAAATAAGAGATGTAGAGTATGCATCTACAATAACCAATGTATCAATGCCTTTTCTACCAACCACAAAGCCTTGGGGAGTCTACCATTCATTGGAATTTTCACAAACTTCTCCTAGTTTGAGCTCAAGTAGTCTTCCTATCAAGGAAGCTTAGCCCAAGTTGTTTGTACGTAGATAGTTCTTCATTAGAGCAAGTCCTTAGTAATTTTTATAAAGATGATTAAATTTTCTTAGATTTTTTGGGTAATAGCACTATGGAGATTGTTTATTCATTAGGTCCTTGGTTACCGTACATTAGAAAATATTTCAGGCATGCTGTGGGCAGTTTGACTACATCTAGCAATGCAATTACAACAAAAAATTATTTAAAAAATAAAAAATAAAAAATTGGAGCCTACTTGATCACCAATTGTGCCACATCAGATTGGCAATTTTATTTATTTATTTATTTAAAAAAAATTAATAAAAAAAATCCCTATATTTGCACTGCGGCCGAAAGTCAAGCGGCCCACATTCTTCCTAATGTGTATGGTTTGAGACAAAAGAAAATGTAAATTCATCAAGTGTATTTTGCATAAAATAATCTTGATAGTGGTTTGGAAGAATAATTCAATTAAAATTGGCATATTCATTGTTGTAGGCCTAAAAGTTAAAGTGCCAATATGAAATATAGATTGATTTTTACAACTTGTGTGTTTGCACTTCATTAGTAAGTCATGCAAAAGTTGTTTTTATCTTCTACTATTAAAAGTGAGTGGAGGAGTTCAAACTTGTTTGTATGAAGATCCTTCAATACTTTAGAACATTTAAATTTGATTAGGAATATAGATGAAGATGGAAGATAAGTTTAGAGAGAGACTCCCAACTCATGACCTACTCAAAACTTTGATGTTATGAGTTTGGTATGTTGATGTCTTTAATACCTTGTGTGGGAAACTCCAAGATGATTCCAAGCTCAGAGCTTCTCATGTGGTGCCTACTATGGTATCCGGTGTCTACAGTTGGCATTCCATACAAAATAATTCATTAACCCCTAAGATTTTTGAATATGTTTTCACCAAAAACGCTCCAAAATTGCCCTTTCTAGTACAAATACCAAATTTTAGGAAAAAAAACATTTTTGGACACATGTAACCATAGGTTCTTGTAGTCTGCTGGTTTGAAAAGACGTAGAAAAAATTTCAAAAAAATCCACCGTGTAGATTGCAAGATATCGACATTTGAATTGACAAAAATCCTTCTTTTGGCCTTGCAAAAAACAAGGCAAACACACTTCACAAGGTCACATTTGTATGAAAAAATGTCCAAAATGGTGGTGCTTCTATGGATTCATTCTTCAAGGCAAGTTGGCTACATGCTTGAAAAATTTCAGATCATTTGGAATTGCACAACATACAGGAAAAAATAGTATGTAGAAAGAAGTAGAGACTTTGATTCAAAATACAAAATTGTTGAGAATTTAATTATGGAATTGAAAAATGTCAATCTCAATGACTGTATTGTTGTTATAAACAATCTACATCCTATAATTTTATTTCTTTCAAAAAAACATTGAAAATTGAGTGATGATGATTTTCTTAGTGATTTTCTAATGAATACAAATTATCTTGTAGGGGGAGGGAGGCACATCAATATGACATTAGCCACAACAAGAAGTAACAAATTAACTAGGTTTTTACTCCTAAGGCGACACCTTGGCCAATAGCGAGGATTTTTTTTTCCTCCCTCAAATGAGGTGATTGTGCTTAGGCTACAAATACCAATAAGAATGGAATCATAGACATTCAATATTTCCACCAACTTCAATAAGCTGGGCAATAAGCACAATTATTTCTGGCTATCTTTTGATAGTAGTTTAAAGACATTTTAGTCCGTATCAATGTAGATTTGATAATTTTTTCTTTCTTTTCATTCTTCTTCTTCCTTATACCCTACTAGTATTCTTTCAACTTACATTCTTTTTCCTCTTATCAATTACCTTCTAGTAGAATTTCAACAAGAATTGCAAAAGAAGAGAGAAAACTTATAATCAAGCAAATATCTTATATTTATTTTAAAGTTTTAGTAACCTTCAATTGATAAAGTGGAAAGAGACCATACATGACCTTGCTTTTATTTTAGAATAATCTTTAGAATGGGATTACTTGTAAAAATTAGGATATGGCAAATAATAAAATTTTAGTTACAACAATCAAAGTAGTTTACTCTAAAAGTGACCATTTAAGGGCTAAATAAATCCGCCTTTTTCATAAGTTTTTTGGATGGAAAGATTTTTGGCTCATTTTTCAGAGAATGAAAAATAGATGCACAATGTAATTCAATTGGTTTTGTATTTTTTCATGCATTATTGAATTACTCATGATTTTTCAAAGATTTGTGTCATAGACACCTATAGTCTCTCAAAATCCGCCCACCTACAACTTGTAAAGAGATGTGAAGAAACCAAAGCAAATGATTGACTCCTATAATAAATAGCATATTTTCCTCAATTCAATCAATGGTTAAAAAGGTCCTTTTAATGACTACTTCATATCCATTCAATAGCTAATTATAGGAGCGGTTTGAAGAAGATGGTTGCTTTTAGAGCAAACTACCTTCAGCACCAAAATTTTCAATGGAATTTTACTTATATAACAATAAAAATATAATTACTATGACAAAAATTCACTTTTTATAACAAATTAGTAAAAATTGCTTTGTTTGCCTTAAAAATATGAGCAATTTTTCATTCAAAATGCTACTCTCTAAAGATTTTGTAGCAATTTAACAATTTCATCTATTTTCAAAACTTAAGGAGGAAAATTTCATCAATTATTTCTTCTCAAAAAAAAATTGTACCATTTTCGTGCAAAAAAAACACTTAAAAAAATTTCACTACACAAGCCTAAGTAAGTAACTTACTTGTTTTTTTCGAAGATTTGTTGGAATCTGGAGCTCCCCCCTGATTGGCTCCCCCGCCACAAGCCCACTGGGAACTTCGCGAACGATGGTTCCCCACCGAATCGACGGCGATCTGTTTCCCAAGCAGATCGAACGGTGCACGGCACGCTTCCCCCAAGCCTGTGATTGGCACCAACTCAGATTTTGCCACCTTGCTTATCTTCCAACTGTCTGCCTCCCTCTCCTCACCTCACCAATTTTTTTTTTTTTTTTTTTTTCCCCCATCTGCTTATTAGGCCTACTCCTTCACAAATCCGCAGCTGAGTGCACCAAATCTGCATGAAATTTGCGAATATATCTCTCCTTTGCTGACTGTGAACAATCCTCACAAACATTCCCACAACCCACAAACGAATGTACTATAAATTTGAAGCTCTGTAGAATTGGAGCTTTGCTTTTAGATTGGGAGCTTGTTTTGTGAAGCATTGGAGTGGAATCCTGAGCTGGGGTTGCGAGGGAATGGATGTTTGAGGTGACAGACGAGTTGCTGCAATGGAGATGGCGATGGCGGTGAAGCCGTTCGTGTGTTTGCAGCCGCGCTTGAGCTCGGTGGCTGTGTTGGGGAAGCCGTCGGTGTTCACGGGCTTGCCACTTGGTGCTTGCCCACTGAGTCAGGTACTTTTGGGTTACGCACTCCTTTGCAATGTGTTTGTTGTGAATGGATGGATTTGAGGGTTTAATTCTGGGCTGTAATCGATTGGGTTGTAGGAAAATCAGGTTGTGGATGTGAGAAGGAGGTGTGGCCAACTGCGGATTGTTGCGAATGCGATCTCGACGTCAACTGCCAAAGGATCAGCTCCTGCACCTCCGAAACAGGTAGGCAGAGTAAATTCCAAGGTTTGATTTGAGCATTTTGGAGAGTTTTATGGATTGCTTGCATTTAGGGTGTCTCATTTCAGGGTATTGTTGGGGGAATACTAGAGGAATTTGTGAGCTCTCTTCTCTTCCTTTTGGGGAGATTCAGAGTGTGAATTGGAACCTGTGTAGGAGATGGATGTAAGAGTACAGAGAATCACCGATGATACGTGCAGCTTACGAAGTTGCAGCTTGGAGCGTTTGAAATTTGAGGTTTGTTTGCCTTTTCTCTCTTGGGGAATGGGGTAAAACAGTAGGAGAAGTCACGTTCGGGATGCGCACCTATGATCGTCACTAATCACAACTAAGCATAGTTATCATTATTAAACAAAAATGATTTCTATTAGATTTTACTGGCAACTGAGAGAGGATTCCAACCCACTTTAGCTTGCATTCTTTGGACAGAGTAAGTATGTTCCAAAGCATTATGTTTCAAAGTATTGTCTGTAGGTGTACCTAAAACTCGACATTAGGCTCTCCTCGCCCTCGGCTCTCGTGTTCTGAATTTGTGCACATCTTGTGTAATCAATATCTAGAATAGTGAAGCTTTTGGATCCATTCCAAATGTAGGTGTCACATTCTGCGCAGTGTTGATTATGGGTGTGCATTCCTTAGTACACCTGGCTCTCTTTAATTGAATTCCCCGGGGCTTTAAAAAATTGCAATGAAATCGTTTGACTGTGTGACCGGTGTGTGTTACAATCAAGGATAGCGTGCCAAGTGTGCAGTATGTTTGGAGATGTTGTTGTGTTGAGAAGGTCATATCGAAGAGGTCTGAGTTTGTGAAATTGAGTCTATCACAACATGAACATTTTGAGTGTGGAGTGAGATTTTTAATTGATGTTCGGGGACTGTGATACAGATTGAATATGGACTTAAACGTGGAACAACTGATAACTCATACCTCATTAGGGGAGGGACCCATGCCGCGTTGATAGATATTCCGGACCAAGCATTTTCCAAAGGTTTTGTGGAAACTTTGAAGTCCACGATTGCTCTCAAAGACTTGAGCTACTTGATTATTAGCCACATGAGTCCCAAGCGCATGGAAAGTTTGACTTGTTTGGCGGAGGCTTTACCTGAAAACGGTACGTGTAATTTAGTTTTGTGGACGTTCTTCTGTGTTTCAGTTTTTATGTCCGTGTTATAATTCAGAAGTCTAGATTTTCTCACATGATACATGAATCGTACATCGAGTGACCTTGCAGGTAGCCCTGTTGAAATTTTCTGCTCCAATCCGGCTGCGCAACAATTGAAAAGCTCCCTCCCTGGTGATCTCTTAGAAAAATATTATAAAATCACGGTCGTGAAGGGAGACGAATGCCTAGATCTTGGAGGAGGTGCGTGTGTATTTAATCACGATCGTGTGTTAAGTTCTTTGCTTTTTTCGATAAGTATATCGTTGCTTTGGATTTGAGCATCGGAGCTTCGAGGTCTTTGGGTTAAAAGCTTTAAGACTGGTTTGATAGTTTGTAAGCCATTAATTGTGCTTCTGGTGAAAGCAGAACACAAGTTGCAGTTTATTCTGACTCCCACTCCGAGGTGGCCTGATGGCATGTGCATATATGATCCTGCTAATCAACTCCTCTTCACCAACAAGCTCTTCAGGTTTCAATGGCTTCCTACCTTCTTCTCTTCATCCATCACATTTTTAGTGTGAACCAAAGGAAACCTGCTTACAGCTATATTCAGTTGGTTTTCGAAACCCTAGGAAGTTCTTGTATGGATGTAAATAATGCCTTGTATAATTCTGGTTGCACTATCCAAGGAGATGGAGATACCTATCTTTACAGAAAAGGTGTCTGACGTTGTTTTGCAAATTCATTGTTTTTTCTTTGGCAGTGCACATGTTTGCCGTGAGAGTGGTTTCGATGTCGAAGGCTGGCAAGAGTATTTCGAGGACTGGCGGTTCTTCTTCGACTGCATGCTCTCACCTGTTCCAAAGCAGGTTATATGATGCCCTTTCTTCTCTAAATGGATTCTAGTTCTGGACACACGTTTTTAGTGCTACTTATATGTATCCACAATTGTCAGTCCCTTCTTGACTCTACCGTTTTTGCACTTTGGAACTTATGCAGGCCAAAGCTGCCCTTGAGAGACTCCCAATTGTGGCCCAGTTTTCAGTTCCCAGCTACAGTGGCAAGAAAGGCATCAGTCTATTTAAGGTTTGATTTTCACAATGACTCCTTTCAATTTTTGAACAGGTTTCACATATTTCGAATGGCTTTATAGGTTACATGTGACAAACCTTTCTGACTTGGAAAACCTGCAATTTCTCCAGGCAGACATGCAATATGTTATATCTACTTTGTTTTCTGCCCTTAAACTGCCCATCGACAAAGCCGCAGTTCTATCAACAGGAATTACACCACAAGGCCAAAATTTGGTGTGTGCGGCAATATGCCCTCTCCATGGACCAATCGTGCGGTCCTCTCTTACAGAGCTTGTTCGTGAATACAGGGCGGTAAGTATTATGTTCTTATGAAATTCACGTTGTTTTTGTTGTCCTGCAATCGCTTGGATATGAGAAAGTCCCATTTGTGAATTCAGGGTGGTAAGTAAACCTAAACCCTAAACCTGTTGTTTTTGTTGTACTTGCAGTGGACAGAGAACAAGCTAATGGAGGTGGAAGATGCCACAATCGCTGTTATATATGCATCTGCATATGGAAATACGGCTGCTCTTGCCTCGGGTATCTGGTTGGGCTCTAACTGAACTGCACACAAATCACAGGAAATTGCATTTGCAATTTATTAGCTCCTGGATCGCATATTTGGAAATTGAAGCTTGAGATTTGTTAGAGAACAAAATATACTAAATATTCTCAACGCCGATTATTCAGCTCGGGAGTCAGTGCTGATAGGCTTTATGTCTGGTAGCGTTTGTTGAGAGTAGGATGAACGTCGAAAGGACCAAGGATTCATTGATTAAAAGCGACCTAATCAATTGGTCATAATGGGCAAAAAAAAATTCAAATGGGGCCATGTCATATTCACCAGAACTAATGAAAAACAGTGCATTTGTTGGTCAATTCTAAAGAGAATTGATCAAAAGATAGTCCTGTTTAGAACTGCTTCGAAAAACATAAGGGCTTAATAATATTTGTGCTACAAGGAATGATATTGTGGCCCTGTTTACATTGTTGTGGATAAAGCCGTGGTATAACAAAAGCTGGAGTTGGAGTTGAGAGCGTGAATGCTGAGATTACTACCGGTGAAGAGCTTGCAAGCATAATTAAATCATGCAGAGGCTTTGTAGTTGGCAGTCCTACACTCGGCGGTCACATGCCTACTCCTGTTAAGGTAAAGACATTTTAGGATAGTGTTTATCTAATGATTGTATTATGGATCCAAAAGCAAGGTTTTTCATCTCATTGCTATACGGTCAAGCTTAAGACAGTGCTTGATTTTCCAACTCAATTCAAGCAACAAGATTTGGAGCAATTGTCAAGAGGTTTCATGTCAAGGATTTTTTTTTTCCACCTGCTGTCTACGATTGTATTTGCAGCTAATGATAGCTCGTTTTCTGTTAACCAGGACGCGATGGGGGTTATTCTCAAAGACAACGATGCAAGGTCCAAACCTTGTGGTGTGTTTGGTTCGTTTGGGTGGAGTGGTGAAGCCGTTGATGAAATTGAACAGCTTCTCAAGGATGGCGGATTCTCATTTGCCTTTCCTACATTGCGGTGCAAGTTCAAAGTGAGTTGTTTTGGCTGCCTTATCATTACTGAAACCTTGTTCTTCCTCGAACACTTGGGAGGAAATTTTATGTTTTGCACGTTAATGAAGTACTTAATTGATGTTTCAATCTTGAACCTTTGACTTGAACTTGAAGTTTTATCGAAGTTATTTTTACTTGCAGCCCACCGAAGCGACGCTTCAGACATGTGAGGAGAGTGGGACGGATTTAGCCCAGGAAGTCAAGAAGGCTATCCTCAAGCAAAAGCGGTCTTCTGGTGTTGCACAATACGTCTCTGCATCAAATGTGGAACAGGTGCAATCAAATCTCTTTAATATGATCTTCTCGACAACGACATTTTAGAGTATCCTGCACTCTTGTCACGTTGTCATTGACTGCAGATGACGGCTTTCAATTGAAAATGAGCAGTTATGAGCCGTACATGTGTACTGAAACTGCATTAACTTCACTACACATTCGAACTACGTCAGTCGTTTGTTTTCACCCCTAAAGGACGAAGGATTTCAGGTTAGAAAAGGGACAATTCAATTCATCATATCGTGAAAAATAAAATACACATGAATCAGTGAAAAGCATAACATGTGTTGATTAAAAAAATAAACCAAATTGAACAAGAAAAAGTTCACAAATGACCCTCTCAAACTGACTTAAAAAAACACGTGAGACCAAATTGGACAACTTGGTCTTAAAAGGGGTTAAAGAAGGCACTGAGATGAATGAAGTCAAGTTGTAGCAGTAACATTTTTTAAAGAGATGAATTTTTTGCTCCAATGGACTGCACTTCTAGTTCCGAATTGTGTTGAGTACTGATGTTGTAGAGCTGGTAATTGCAGGCAGTCGGTAGAGTCGTTGGCGCTCTTTGTGTTCTCACTGCAAAGGTCGGAGACGCAGAGAGTGCGATGCTTGCTTCCTGGGTAAGCCAGGCGAGCTTCGTCCCTCCAGGGCTCACCATAGCTGTAAGCACAAAGCCTTCTCTGCTATCATCCCGTTTGCTTTGCATGTTTTGGCAGTTTGAAATGTGGCCTAGCGTTTTGAAATTGTCGCAACTGAACATTCCGATGCTGAAAGTTCCTGAACTTGGTTTGCCTCAGGTAGCCAAGGACCGCGCTGTGGAGGGATTAGTGCTCACCGGTAGCAAGTTTGCGCTCAGTGTGCTTGGGCAAGGAAAATCTGGACCTGTAACGAAGCAGCTGCTGAAACCATTCAAACCTGGCGAATCTCGTTTGGAGGGACTGCAAACCAAGCAGACCGAAAGCGGCTTGGATATACTCAATGATTCTGTAAGTGTCCAATGCTCTCACTTAACGTATATGCGCACCAACTAATAACCTTGACTAATTGCAACTGAGCTTAGTTACTCTTATTAAAACATAAATTGTTATTTTTGAATCTTATCGGCAACTGAAAGAGGATTCCAACACGCTTGAGCATGCATTATTTGGATGCTGGATGAATATGTTATGAATTTTCAATGAATTGTCTCTAGGTTTACCAAATAACAACAGTAGGCTCTCTTAGATTTTCATGTTTTGATTGTGTACATCTTGTGTTACTAATATCTAGATTTTTTGTGTCATAGATTTTCATGTTTTGGTTGTGTGCTTCTTGTGTTATTAATATCTAGTTTTTTGTGACGCTTTTCAGTCCAAATGTAAGTGTTGCATTTTGGGGCAATGTTGATTGATTGCTTGATCATGGGTGTACATACCTTTCACGTAATTATCCAGATTTGCTAATCTTGGGTTTAGAGCTTCGGAGTTTCGCTGGCAAATCATGGAATGGTTATTCTTGCAAATTTTGGGTGACAGATTGCATGGCTGGAGTGTTCGGTGAAGAGTCGAATTGAGACTGGAGACCACTGGGTGCTCTATGCCACAGTAGATGCGGGCAAACTCGAGGTACAGACTTGGTTTCTCACCCACAGAATTTAGCAGAAAAAATTGCAGATTGTTTGAGTGATGATGATGACTTGGCTTGATGATGAGTTAGGCGTGCGCACCTATAATCAACACTAATTTCAGCTGACTATACTTACTATCATTAAACATTAAACAAAAGTTATTTTTTATTAGATCTCATTGGCAATTGAAAGAGGATTCTAGTGCTCTTTAGCATGCATTATTTAGACACCTTATGAATAAGTTTTGAATTTTCAAAGTACTATCTTTAGGTAAAACAAAAAACAACGTTAGGCTCTTAGACTTCCATGTTTTGATCATGTACATCTTGTGTAATCGATATCTAGGAAAAAGTGATGTTTTGGTCCAAATGTAGCTGTTGCATTTTGGGCAGTGTTGATTATGGGTGTACATTCCTTAGTGCTACTGTAATGATAGTCATAGTCTTGGTTTTAGATGGGGCATGTAGTTGCAGATGGGCATTGTAAAAGGTGCCCCTATTTGGGGTAGTGAGTAGGCTTGGGAATTCCAGGATTAATCACACACCTAAACACACGTGCCATGTACACTCGTAGAAAACAACCTCGCATTTAGATTATATTCTACCAGCTTTCTTAAATATTAAAGCTCGCACTAATCTAGGATTCTATGGAATTGGAGGAACATGAAGGTTATGTTCTAACTTAGTTCTAATCTTGGCCAGGGGTTTTAATTAGTTGCTGATCCACCTTTTTGATAAATTTGCAGGATGCTCAAGCCTTGACAGCCGTCCATCAGCGGAAGACAGGTGCTCGTTATTGAGCCCCAAAGATCATCGGCACTGTTTTGTAACATTTTGTAACATGCTTTGTCAATTTGCATGCCAGTTTTGGGTCTCAGATGAATTAGAGTGATTGGGTACTCCATGAATTATAGATTGGATTTTTCAATACTCTTTTATATTTATCGAACTTCCAGAATTTCATTATATATGGTATGGGTGATGTTCAGTGCTCGTTATGATTTATCAGACATTGAATACGATGTAGCTTTGTATGGGACTTAGAAAATGACACACTTTTATAAGGTATACAAACCCCAAATCCCCCCAACCAATTGCAAACCCTACTTTTGGGCCCAACTGTGTCGTGTTGCATCCTAAGGTAGAAGGCTCAGAAACTGCACATTTTCATGTATTTCTTTGGATGGGAATATTTTTAGCTCATTTTTCAGGCAAAGAGAAACAGATGAGGAATCTAACACAAGTGGTTTCATATTTTTCAAAGCATTATTGAATTACTTATAAATTTTCAAACGAGTTGCATTGTAATGACTCTATCATTGCACCCAAAATTGTGCAACATGTGTAAGAAAATATAAATAAAAAATTACACAACATCTGAACATGCATCCATAGTAGAATCTGTGATCCAAATACGAGAGCTTGATTCAAACTAGAATGAATCCATCTTTGAATCCTTGCAAATTGCTAAATCCTAGGAAAAGTTTGACTTTGCAAGTTCGAGAATTGGTTATTCACATACTTGTAATAACCTACCAACATTCAACCCAGAATTTATGCACTATAAAACTGAGCAACTAAGGAGCTAAATTAACTGAAAAAATTAACTAAGGAGCTAAATTAACAAAGTCCGGAGTAAAAATTTTCTGAGCAACAAAATTAATTGAGAAGCTAATTAATTGAAAGAACTAACTAAGGAGCTTAATTAACTATAAAAATTAACTAAGGCCATTTTTCTGCCAAAAACCACTCAAAACTGCTATTTCTGTTACATTCATCCAAGAAAGCAGGAAAAACATTTTTTTTAGGATCTTGTACTTCACTTATTTGATTTCATGTGGTAAAAATTTCATCAAATTTGACTATAGAGATTGGAAGATATTAGCATTCAAAGTTGGACACAAAGTTTTTTTTCAAGAACATCCTTAGATTGCCCGAAAAACAAGATTGTCCATAATTTTCTCATCACTTGTCCAAATAGAGTGAATCAAAGCTTCAAATGTAGACAAAAATATAGTCTTTCAGAAAAAAATTATAAACTAAAAAAATTCCTTTTTTTGTGATTTTTTTTGGCTGCCCATCAAGCTGCTTTTTGGACTTAAAGTGGCATAACTTTTGCTCCCGGGCTCCGATTGGAATAAAAATTATATTTCCATAAAGCTAATCTGATTTCCTATCTTCTAAAAAAGTTTAAAAAAAATCAGGTCAAAAATTGAGATCACACAAGCCTACCCAAAATCCCAAGAGTCTCCTGTAGGGACTTTGGGACTTTAGGGGTTAATTCCAATTACAAGTGCTACATCACAAAGTGCATTTCTTTGGTGTTGTTTGCCCAGACAATGTTTGGCTCGTAAGTCCATTTGCCTACGTCATTGTATAGATTGTTGAAAACCACATTCCATATGCAAGAAGAAGTTGTAGCCAACTGAGTTGCAAATGTTGCAAAGGCCAACTCTAGTGGATCAGCTTTTGCACCTCCCAAAAAGGAGGGTGGGATCCATTCTAGTTTCATAGACTAATCTATTATGGTTAGCTTTGGTACTTCTCCTTAATCAAGGAGACAAGAGAGATGAGTGGACAAGAAGATACAAACAAAGAATTTTTTCCAGTGAACAGTCCATCCTAGTGTTGTCCACGACAGGTCACCCTATAAAGCCATTACAAGGGGGCTGTCTAAAATAGGCACTTCTACCTCATTTTTTTCCTTTTCTAGGGTAAGTTTTGAACATTTGTTGAATTCTCAAAACCTAAACTTTGTTCTGGAGTGGACAAAAGGCTAAAATGTACAGGCCTAGAACTGGGGCAAAGAAGTCATGTTGGCCTTGAAGTAGATGTACAAGAATTGTACTTTCAAGTCCCTTTGTTAATCTCTAAAGGACCATTGTCCCTTCGGAAGACAAATGCGTTTTCGGGCAGAAACCTACGGGCTGAAATTTTGTCGTGATTTTTTGAAACTTTTTTAAGAGATAGAAAAACTGATAGGCTTTGTGGGAATATAATTTTTTTCACAATTGGTGCTCGGAAACAAAAGTTATAACCAAATAAGCTCAAAATAGGGGACGGGGGGCAGCCTGGGCAACAAAAAAAATGGACAAAAATTTTAATTTTTTTTTAAATTTTTTTTTCTCATAGATTATATTTTTGTCTATCTGGAAAGCTTTGATTCATTTCATTTGGATTTGTTATGAAAAAGTTATGGACATTCTTGTTTTTTGGGCAATTAGAGCATTTTCTTGAAAAAATAACTTGTAGGATTCATTTCTAAATGCAATTTTTTCAATTTTTCAATTTTTTTATTTTTACATGGTCTAATTTACTTGCTAGAACAATCTCACCATTGGGATTAGTGCATTTTAATTCCATCTAAAATATATGAATATTTTAGATTTTCCTTCTATCTCGTACCTACTGCTACTGAACAATTTTTTTAAGAATGATAATTAAGTTTTTTTGTATTTTTTTTTCCTAGACTTTCAAATCAATCCTCTACTATAAATATTTAAAGCTCAAAACTCTGTAGTGCAAAAATTTTAAGTTAAAAATGTTCAAAGTCAAAAAATCTAGTCCTTCAATGTGCTGAAAAACTTATTTTTTTCACTTTAAACGCAGATATCTTGCAATCTATGCGGTCAAAAATTCTGAAATTTTTTACACACACTTTCATACTAGTTAGGTGTAAAGTCCTACAGTTAGATGTGGAAAAAAATAACTTTCAATTTTTTATACTCTTTGCTATAGAAATGGCAGTTTTGACTGTTTTTTTGCAGAAAAAAGGCCTTGGTCCTTTAGGGTTAAAGAACTCCCTCAAAATCTAGGACCAACTCACCTTTTCTCAACTAAGCTTAACCCCTAAAGGACCAAGGCATTTTCTGGCTCCAAAATCACTGAAAACTGCCATTTCTGCTATGATCACTCCCTAAACCAAAAAAACTTTTTTTTTAGAATCTAACCATAGGATCTTATACTTCACTTGTCTCAGATCATGTGGTAAAAATTTCAAGGAGTTTGACCATTCGGATTGGAAGATATTAGCATTCAAAGTTGGGAAAAAAAGTTTTTTTGAACTGTTTCTTGCAATTTCAGATGACTTTGACGGCCATTTGTGGATTTTTTTTGCACTACCCAACTTAAAGTTGTAATTTTGTATGTTGAAAATTTGAGTTGAGAGTCGGGGAAAAAAATTTCAGAATGTCAAACCTTGGTTTTCACATATTAAAAAATTGTTAAATAGAAGTAGGTCCAAAATTGAACGAAACACTAAATTGTTAATAGCTCTTAGGTGAAATTAAAACAACATAATCCCAATGGTGGGATTGTTCTTGCAAACAAACTTGACCTTGTCAAAAAAAAAAAAATTGAAAAAAAATTGAAAATTGCATTCAAAAATGAATTCTAAATTTTTTTTTTTGAAGATGCTTAACCCGTAAAGGACCGAGGCCTTTTTTCTACCAAAAAACACTGAAAACTGCCATTTCTGTAGCAAAGAGTTAAAAAAAAATTTAATTATTTTTTTTTCACATCTAACCGTAGGGTCTTACACCTCACTAGTATAAAAAAGTGTGGAAAAAATTTCAGAATTTTTGACCGCATAGATTGCAAGATATCTGTGTTTAAAGTGGAAAAAACAAGTTTTTCAGCACATTGCGGGACTGGATTTTTTGACTTTGAAAATTTTTAACTTAAAATTTTTTCACTACAGAGTTTTGATCTTTTAATGCTTGTAGTGGAGAATTGAGTTGAGAGTCTAGGAAAAAAAAAAAAATTCAAAAAAAACTTAATTATCATTCTTAAAAAAATTCTTAAGTAGATGTAGGTACGAGATAGAAGGAAAATCTAAAATATTCATATATTTTAGATGGAATTAAAATGCACTAATCCTAATGGTGGGATTGTTCTAACAAGTAAATCAGACCATGCAAAAAAAAAAAAATTGAAAAATTTGAAAAATTGAATTCAGAAATGAATCCTAAAGTTATTTTTTTCAAGAAGATGCTCTAATTGCCCGAAAAACAAGAATGTCCATAACTTCCTCATAACAAAGTCAAATGAAATGAATCAAAGCTTTCCAGATAGCCAAAAATATAACCTATGAGAAAAAAAATATTAAAAAAAAAAATTCAAATTTTTGTCCATTTTTTTTTTGCTGCCCGAGCTGCCCCCTGTAGCTTGTTTTGAGCTTATATGGTCATAACTTTTTTTCCCGGGCACCGATTGTGAAAAAAATTATATTCCCTTGAAGCTAATCAATTTTTCTACCTCCAAAAAAATTTTCAAAAAATCAGGAGAAAATTTCAGCCCGTAGGTACCTGCCCAAAAACGCATTTGTCCCCCGTAGGGACAATGGTCCTTTAGGAGTTAAATTGCCCGAAAAACAAGATTGTCCATAACTTTCTCATTCTGAGTCCAAATAGAATGAATCGAAGCTTCAAATGTAGACATAAACATGATCTTTGAGAAAAAAAAATTTAATTTTTTAAAAAATTTTTTGGGTTTTTTTTTTTTTGCCCGCTGAACTACTTTTTTGCTTTAGGATGACATAACATTTGCTCCTGGGCACCGATTGAAAAAAAAAATTATATTTTTAGAAAGCTAATGTGATTCCTTATCTTTAAAAAAAGTTTCAAAAAATCAGGTCAAAATTTCAGGTCGCATGAGCCTGCCCAAAATCCCAAGTGTCCCCCAAGGGGACTTTGGTCCTTTAGGGGTTAAGGTGGGAGCACCCTTAACCGTTTGTTTAAGCCATGGGGAATAGACCATGAAGTCAGTGTAGAAAACAAATAGATAAAAGGGAAGGCAAATGGGAGAGTGTAAGATCCAAAAAAAACTTTTGAATTCTAAAAAATGCTTTTTGATATCTTCATCAAAGTGCAAAAAAGAAAAGCACCTTAAATTGATGCTCAATGGCCCATTTCCAAACACAAATCACAGAAAATCCAATAGCCACAAAACCACTTGATGTTGGAGTTTGGACATCTAATGGACAAATTGAGGAAAAATGGAGGGAAATGGGTGCTCCTACCTTAAACTTCATTTGGCTTGAAATTCTTCCCATAAACCTCATGACATTATAAATGGAATATTTATGTTTTTAGTACCATCCTAAAGGACACACAATCCATTACTTCAAATTTATTTGTATATGCAAAGAGTGGCATTGAGTGCAATCGAGAAATGTTGATTCAAATGGTAAGAATGTTCTAGTAAAAAATATTTTTTTGTTTAGTTTGAATTTTTTTGAAATTGAGTGCAATAGACAGCATTATTTGTTTTTTCCTACCTTCATTGCCTTAAATAAAACTCTTCATAACTTTCACCTAATTATTTGGAATTGAATGATTTAGTTTTTTTGAGTAGGTATCAATCTATACAATCCAAAAAAATCAATTAGTTTTTTTTGGAATAATTTTTTTGCTGCTTGGTTTGACATTGAAATAAATAAATAAATTCTAACTTTTGCAATATTTGTTGGAATAACTTGAAATAAAGCTTCACATGTAGATTAAGATGATTAGCATCCATTCTAATAAATTTATGCAAAAATTTAAAATTATAAAGTCAACAGAGGCTTCTTAAGATTTCAAAAAGCCCAAAGTGGACTCCTTGGTCCTTTAGAGCTTGAATATGCAAAAAATGCAATTTGTAAAGTTTTTTGCTCTTGCAATGAAAATGGTAGTTTTGAATGTTTTTTGATTAAAAAAACGAGCCTATTAAGGGTTCATATCTTTCAATCCATAAATGATATTGTTAGGTTTTTTTTCCTATGCAACTTATAACATGTCTAGTTTGAATTTGTATAGTCAAAATATAAATTGATAAAATTTATCAGAATTTGGGCTTTTTGTTTAGTTTTGAACAAACTCCAAAGAGCTTATAAAAGGCCTTAAGCATTTAGGAGTTGAGCTTCTTAATTATTAGAAATTATTCAAATGATCAAATGTCAAAAATATTTTTAGTAAACATTTGCCCAATCATTATGAATTCATTTGATTTAAAGAATCCACCCAAAATACAATCATTGATTTTAGAAAATGAACTTTCTAACACTTGGTTGGTTCAAATTTCATCACTTACATTGATTGGATTAGGGTATAAAAGTATTCCAAAGTTTACTCCTCTACAATACTCCAATATCATTTATTCATGTCATTATTTTTCTTGGTGAGAATTTTAAATTTGTTGTCCAACAATCCATGAATTTCCTTCTTTTTATATGCTATGTAAGAATTCTTTTCACCAATCTTTTACCATCATCTCTACTTTACCATCACTACCTATTTCAAATTTATTCTTTTGTAACTCCTTCATATCTAAATTAGTTGAGTAATTAATTAAGAAAAATTTGAATCATGTCTAATGTTTGTTAAATTTGCATACCAATATTTGAGAACCAAAGAAAAATTTACTTGAAGGTTCTAAGTTATTTGTCAATTTTCCTACACCAAAAATTAGACTAACAATGTGAAAAATATAAAATCACATTTCCAATACTTTGAATTTCATAGTAGATTAGATAATGCTAGAGAGCAAAGAGGCTCAAAAGCATTATGGTATAGAATGCTAAGCCTTGATAGTCCTTCACAAACATTCTTATTTGTACTTTTTGCAAATCTAAGGGTGTAGAAAGATGGACAACATTATGAGTTATTTGATTTTTTCACTATCCAATGGAATAGTAACAAATCTACCTTGAAAATTGGACCTGGCATTATGTAACCATTTCAACATACAAATGTTGGAATTAATCTAAGGATACAATAACAAATAGCTATGCAATGAGAGTCTCTATCCTAATAATATTAATTGGCTCAGTTTTGAAAATGAGGTCCTACTCAAATTTCTTCACATGTTGCTTTTGCTTTATATATAGAATTAAGTTCTTTTCTATTTTAAGGGATTCAAGGGTTTGTCCCTTAATTGTCATTCAATTTTTGAGTAAGGTAATTTAGAAATTATGGCTTATCCACAATTGCTATGGATTGTGCAAAATACCTACGCTGCTTTATGGAATGGATTGCTTCAATCTCAACGTGTTTTGCTTCTTCCAAAATACATTCTATCCTCCTTCATCATACTTCTAGAGGGACAATCATGGGTAAAGGTCATATAGTTTGAATGTGAGGTGAGACAAAGAGTATGCCAAGTGTACAAAATAATATAGAATGTCATTGAAGAGAGGGCCAAACTAAAGAGGTTTGAGTGTACTTGATCTATTCTTGGATCTGTTGTGCTTTAACCCCTAAAGTTCTTTAACTATGTTCTCACCAAAACTGCTCCAAAATTGCCATTTCTAGTACAAGTATCAAATTTTTGAAAAATATCATTTTTGGACAAATGTAACCGTAGGATCTTGTAGTAATTTGGTTTGAAAATATGTGGAAATTTTTTTAGAAATTTCCATCGTGTAGATTGCAAGATATTAGCGTTTGAAGTGGCGAAAGTCCTTTTTTTGGCCCTGCGAAAAACCAGGCAGCTGCACTTCATAAGGTCAGATTATTATGAAAAAATTTCCAAAATGATTGTGCTTCTTTGGATTCATTCTTCAAGGCAAGTTGGCTACATGCTAGAATTTTTTTAGATAATTTGCAATTGTACAACATATAGTAAGTAGAAAGAAGTAGAGAATGGTTCAAAACACTAAATTGTTAAGAAATTAATTATGGAATTGAAAAATGCCAATCCCGATAGTTGCAATGTTGTAATAAACAATCTACATCCTAAAATTTTATTTTTTTTGAAAAATATTGAAAATTGAGTGAAATAAATGACTTCAAAGTTTATTTTAAAGTAGACAATCCATAACTGCTCGCAAACTAAAAATCCTCATAACATTTGACTCATTGATCAAAATGGAATGATTCAAAGCTTTCCACGTATATATAAATCTAATAAACCAATTTCAAATTTTTATTTTTGGAAAAAGTGATTTTTTTAGATCTGCCCGGATTGCCTGAGTTGAGAACCAAACTACATATCATGCAATAACTTTTGACTCGTATTTTCAAATGTCATGGAATTTGGGGCATATGAAAGATATTCCTCGCCCCCACCTTCTATAAAAATTTCAACCCAAAATATGCAAATCTCCAGTCACACGTACTTGCCCAAAATTTCTATGTTGCCAAAAAACACGTATTGGTCCTCTAGGGGTTAAGACAAAGGGAAACACAAGAGGGATTGCAACGGTATGCAAATCTAGAAGATTTGCAATCAAACTAATTTTTTCTAGAAGGAAGGACACTAATTTATCCATCATCTTTCTAGCCGCATGGGTTCTTCCACGTGTATTGTTGAAGTTATTGGGTACGTAATTAGTTCAAACATCCTCAATCCAACCAAAAATACACTACATCATTGCCATAATGAAGGAGCAACTTCAAAAACACTTTCTAATGCAATCAATATTGGTCTCTCTTTATTTTTAGGCTTGCCGCTTTCCTTCCCACACCCAACAAGTTGGCAAAATACGAAGAGCCGGCAGCTTGGTTCACAATAGGAAAGTATGACAATTATGAATCTTCCTATTACTTCAATGCCAGTTGTATCCTAATTAGTTGTATATAAGGTAAAGTCGCACATTACCAACCACTGCTCCATGGGCAATCAATAGGGCAATCAACTTTTGGCTTTCAAAATTCATAGTAATTTCAGTTTAAGAGATAAAATTTCCATGTTTTTGGAAACCCGTCATTTCTATCAAAGCACCTCTGAAAATATTTCCTTTGCCTTGCATTACTGCAGATCATGTCCAGAATTGATTGTTATGGGTGGCTCAACCTTGACTGATTAGCTTAACAGCCACTACGTAAGTGACTCACATAGTGGTAATCTAGTGTGGACAGAAGTGGAGTTTATTACTCCCAGAACTTTGTAGTCCGTCTCACATGTAAATAAGCTTAAATCTGTCACTCCTGTGAGCAACCCAAAACATCGGCTTCAGCACATTGCAAGTCTCGTCACTCGACTCACTTCCACCAGACTGAGAGTCTGAGAATCGCAAGTAATTTTCGCCACTCTTCCCAAAGTGTGCTTGCATAGTCTCTCTCTCGTCTTCGAAGTTGCTGATTTCAGAAGCAGAGCAACGTGGTATGAATGCAATGTGAATTCGCAACCAAATGTAGTTCGTCACTTTTGTGGTCTGATTGAATAGATGCTCTCTGTTGCACAAACTTGGCTTCTCGAAGACTCCATGGAGCCCTAACACTGAAGTCTGAGGGTCGGAAAGTTTTGACTAATTTGCACTACAGTGGAGGTATCCCAGTATGCTGTCTCATTTCTCCAAGCAGTTTCAACTAAATTGGCAATTTCCTACTCCCGAAAATAGAATTCACAAGCGGTCTTCCTTTAATACTTTTGACCGATAAAGATTTAGGTTTAGTGCAGTATGCCATTTTTGCCAAGTTACAGCAATTTCCTGCACTATAGTGGAGGTATCTGTCTGATTTCTCCAAGTAGTTTCAACTAAATTGGCAATTTCCTACTGCCAATGATGAGATTCACGAGCGGTCTTCCTTTAATATCTGTGACCAACATAGATTCACAATATGCCATTTTAACTGAAGCTTGTCAAGTTACTGGAATTTCCTTTGAAGCTTTTGAGATCCCACCAGACAAATATCCTGAACTCTGTCTCAGGGGCCTCCTTCGCTTTGGAGCAGAGCAAGTAGGGTTTGTAAGAAGGTTAAAGTGGTTGCTATGCAATGCAATCTGTCCTTCATAGGGTTAAGTAATGGTTTCTCAAACAGGAGTCCTTACAGATTAATGTCATTAACCCACAGTTTTCATAAGGACACATGAGTCCTCAATACTTTGGATAAAGCCTTCCATAGTTACCCGTGGATTGCCAGGTTCACGGAAAATTTGAAACGTTCTTTGTTTTTGCAGGCACGAGAACGAGGAGCTGGTAGCATGGAAATCCTAGATGGAAAGCGTGACTATCTTCGAGTAGCACGCACATTGCGAGACAAGCTGGATGGGCTGATCACATCAGGAGCCACGGATCTCGGGACTCAGAGGAAAATTCTTATAGATGTATCACAAGAATCGAACCTTGTTCTGGGTAACAAAGCCACCCATCGATATGATGAGATTTCCACTTGCACACATTCATGCTTCGAACATGAGCAGGTCCTGAACCCTGCCCTCTGGAGCACGCTGCCCATGGAGCTTCTGCAGCGCGTGTTTGCGAAGCTGCCCTTCCCCAACATCTGCCGCCTCAAATCCCTTTCCAAGGAATGGCAGTTGAGCTTGGAATCTTCCTCCTCGGAGTTCACCCTAGCATTAAAAGAGTCCTCTCCCAAGATATTGGCAGGAGTCACTGCGGGTGGAGATTCCGGTTTTTGGCTGCATGTTTTGGATGGGAGAAACAATCGGTGGCATCCATTGCATGTCTATGTTGCAGGTAGCTCTGCAAACCACAGGTGCAGTGCTGGTCTCATGTTTTTTCAAATTACTTCAGTCTTGGAACATTTGATCGGCAGTGTTGGTAGGACATTCGTAGTCTTTCCACTGGCATTTTCGGGTGGCTTCAACATTTTCGGCTCATCTTGGCATTTTTTTGTGGTACATCCTTCACTTTTGGCTAATTGTCCCAGTCGGATAAAGTTTTGTGCAGACTGATGGAACTTTCAATAGTAGAATGGTGGGAGCACATGAATGGTGCGGATGCAGGGCTGGTGTGTTACGTTGAAAAGGACCATGAAACAGATTTGAATAGTATACTTGTGATCAATCCAATGACTGGAGTCGTTAATAACCTCCCGAATTTGAACTTGTTGACGTATTCGGAGCTTACCATGATGCGGATCGTTGTGGACCGCAACACATACCACTACAAGGTCATTGTAGTGAAGCAAACTCCACCGGTGGAGGTAGAAGTATACGATTCTGAGGTCCAGCAGTGGACCAAGCCGAAGCCATCACTGGGTCGCATTTTTGGCATTGCACACGATTGGAGTCAGAATGAATACTCAATCTGGGGCGCTTATGAATTAGGTCCCTGTGCATATGACTGTCGTGACGGAAAGTATGATGACTTTGGACAATATCAGGAGAAGTGGTTGGGGAAGGAGGTGATCTCGTATACCCTCATGAAGGACCGTCTCTTTGTACTGTATTGGGACCAAAGAGAGGACGCAGCTTTTATCTCAGAGTATTGTGTTCCAGAGAATGCGACGTCATGGGTGAAGGAGGAGACGCACAGTTGTTTCCGAGGTTTTTTTTGGCAGCCGGACGTACGTAGGCTGACTAGCAGGATTCATGCTTGCAGTGGCTTCCTGTTTGTGTTTCAAAATGGTGGACGGCTTGTCGCCGACGACCCCGACACGCAACATGAGAATGGATGGGTTTACGACTTGGCTACCTGTGAGTGGCGTCCACTCCCTCGGTTTCCTTGGTGGTCCACTGGCCGGTCACAGTCTTTCTTGACGAATGTGATGTGTGAGCTTCACTGGAATATTCGACCGTAATAGGTTTATATTTCACCTTATGGATAGGAGCTCTGAAATTTTTCCAAACTTTCAGGTTTTTAGAGAGAAATGACTAGCTAGAGATGATTTTGTCTTTTACATCTTGTAAAGTTTTGAGTAAACTATAATGCGGAACCTCAAAATTGAGTGAACTGTGATGTGGAACTTCAAGCATTATTGATTGGCATGGATTGAGTGTGAAGCGATGTCACATGTTTTCGTCCATGTGTCTTTTACAAATCAAGCCTTAGATTGTGAATTCAGACTCTCTGTTAGTACACATTAAAGTGGTTTTAATTGCCTCCATTGATCTCGTGGTCATATGAATGTATTGTGAGTTCAGACCAATTGGAATTCGGACTGTGTGATTGTGAGTTCCTACTGTGAGTACAGTAAAGTGGTAGTGATCCCAAGTTCTGAATGAGTGAATTAGTAAATTCAAAGTTCTGTTACCGGTAACTGATTTGAAACTGCAGTACTTACAACTATAATTGATGATTGAGTCTTAAACCTTCAACTACAAAAAATGGTCCAAGTCTTATACATGGCTTCGTCTCGGCTACCCATGTGTACGTTCACTTGCGGTAGCGAACCCCTGAGAACGATGGGAAGTGCGTCTTTGTTTCTCCACGTGGTTGGTACTGCGTGTGAAAGGAATAGAAACTAACGAATTCCAGTTGCAAGTGCTACATCACAAAGTACGTCTCTCTGGTGCCGTTCGCCCAGACCATGTTCCGGCTCGTAAGTCCATAATTTGCCTGCATCATTGTATGGATTGCTTCAGGGATTATGGGATGCAATAAATTTGGCTGGAGGAAAACCAGGTTCCATATGCAAGACGAAGCTATGGCCAACTGAGTTGCATTTGAAGGCCATCTCCAAACGGCTCCTGCATGTGAAAGGAAACAATGGACGTCGTTGAATTGAACCTTTGTATTGATGGGAAGATCGAGTATGCATATCACCTCTGTTGCGAACATTATTTTGGACACACTGATGCGGATTCGTGTGACCAGGATGTCTGTGTGGTTGCACTTTTCAAATCTCCGTTGCAAAGAATCTGTGCTCTTGTCATTCTTCAAGAGGCAAAGCAGTGGACACATTCTTGAGATTGCAGAAGGTCCGCAGCGTCCTTCCAGGGTTAAGTTAACTTAGCTGATGAGAGAAAGTTGATGTAAGACTTGCATCAAACTGAAGATATTTCTGAATTTTTTAGTGTAAGTTCTGGGCATTTGTTGATTTTACAAACCTAAAATTTGTTATGGAGTGGATGGAAGTCTGAAGTGTCTAGGCCTGGAACTGGGGCAAAGAAGCCATGCATACGTAAGCCATGCTTGCCTTGAATCAGATGCACAAGTGGGCAACGCATTCATCATTCTTGCGTTGTATTTGCAAGTCCCTTTGTTACAGAAGTCCTTGGGTCTCTCAAAATCTAACTTAGGACCAGCTCACCTTTTCTCAACCAAGCTTCAACTTCAATTGGATTGAAAGTCCTCCCATGAACCTTGTACACACAATCTATTACTTCAACCCCTAAATGCCCAAGGCCTTTTTTAACTTCTTTGAATTTGCTCTAAATTGAACAAAAAGTCAACATTTTGATAAGTTGTACTATGTATCAATTTTTTTTGAATTGTAACTGTACAAAATAAACTAGATATGGTAGAGATCACATAGGAAAAGAAAATACAACAATATCACTTATGAATTGAAAGATTAGAATGTTTGTTGAACATGAGGGTGTTAAAATTGTGAAAGTGACCTGAAGTCTTTCAATCCTCTTTTCAAATGCCAAATTTAAAAATTTGGTCACCAAAAAAATACAAGGTTAAAGGAACTAACATGCAGAACTCCAATCAATTTACGACTTCTCAAAAAACACAAGAATTGTGTTCAAAGCAGAACTTTAGACCTCATTTAGGGATAGTTGCAAGAAACACTTCACATTTTTCAGTCAAAACTGCGTTTTTTGACCATAGGATTGGCAATACTATGCAATACTACTAATACTACGTTTTAGAAGCGCCCCGGCAAATCTGAACAATTGATTCAAGGCGCCTGCAAATCTAAACCGTTGATTTTGTACTATGCTGTATTACGCAGTACTACGGACTATTACGAAGTACTACAAAAGCCGTTGGGAGCAGAAAATAGCAGAAAAGGAATCTGTGGAGATTTTTATTTCTGGTAATTCAAAAAAAATTCAAAAAAATTCAAAAAAAAAGCTATTTTGCTAGAGAAGATTGCGCTCGCATTGCACCAAAATATTTAAGAAGGAAAATTTTTCCCTCTTCGTAGCTTTTGTGCAAAGGAAGGTCACTTTGGCCCTATGTGTACAATTGACATGATGCTATTT
Source organism: Pseudisothecium myosuroides (assembly GCA_951799445.1). Taxonomy (NCBI): domain Eukaryota; kingdom Viridiplantae; phylum Streptophyta; class Bryopsida; order Hypnales; family Lembophyllaceae; genus Pseudisothecium; species Pseudisothecium myosuroides. The sequence continues at coordinate 18,549,269 of OX637292.1, forward strand.
TCATAAAAACTCATCGTCAGCCCTTGGATTTAGGGTTTTAGGTGTTAGTAGACCTCCAACATGTCCAATTTGTGGCTTCAAATTCTCATTTTTGGGTCAAAAATAGGACTAAAACCCCCCAAAATGGCTAAGGTAGACATCCAATTGGGGGCAAGTTAAAAATAGTAAATTAATTGTAAAAAAAATTAAAAAAATACTCAAGGTCTACAACTTTAGCATCTACCTTCATTCCAAATTTCATGCCAAATGGACAAACAATGCAAAAGTTATGAACAAAAAGTCAATTTTTGAGGGCAAGGGGACAAGAAATAGGACAAGTGTTTCTTGCAATCACCCTTAGAGATAGTAAAATAACCTTTTCTAAGAAACCTTTGAACCAAGAAAAGTTGAAAAATTAAACTAAATTTCATCTCCAAAAATCCGTTTGTGATTTTGAGGCTCCAAAAAAAATTGTGGACAAAATTCACAAAAGATGTTTGAAAGTGTCAAAGAAAATGTCCCTTCCAACCCCTCTCTAAAATTTGTCCATAACCTTTGATTGGGAGATGAAAGGTGATTTGACTTTCTTAATTGATCTCATTCAAAGTTTTTGGAATTTTTTTTTCAACTATGCCTAAATGAGGTTTCCAATTCTACCTTGAACACAATTCTTGTTTTTGACTTAACCATGAACAATTGAGATCCTACTCACTCACTATGAACTTAATTTACATATTCCACATGGATTTTTTTACCCCCTACCACCCCACTTGTATAAAAAGCTTGTCTTCTCATCTTTAACCCCAAAGTGACAAAGAGGACAGAAAGTGTCCTCACAAAGTTTCAAGTCCAAGTTCAAAGTGCTGTAACTTTTGCATTCAAGGTCCAAATTCAATAAGACTTGTTGGGAAAGTTGCTTTCTCCCTTCTAGTTTGTATGGTAAAATTTTCAGATCAATCCAAGATGTATTGATTTTTTGGAAGCCAATCGAAGTTCACAACTTCAATTTGAGTTCACCAAACTGCATTTTAGGGCTGTAACTTCGGGGCCTTGTATCTCCTTCATCCATTTCTCGTTTTCAATAAAATTTGTTGGATTTTGTTCTCCTTGAAGTATACTTATTGTATTAAAGTTTTCATGTCAATCCAAGTTGTTTTGAATGTTTGGGAGCAATTCGAAGTTCAAAATCCTGCCATTTTTGGAGTGTAGTGAACTTTGGCGGCTTGTTTCTTCTTCATAGAGAGTCCATTTTCAATAATTATTTTTGGAAAAGTTGCGCATACTAGTCTAGTTTTTGTGGCTAGAATTTCATGTTAATCCAAGAATCAATGAGTGACTGAGAAGCATTCTAGTAGAAGGAGGTTCAGCTTTAGATGTGTTTTTTGCAATTTTTCTTGCTGATTTTTGACATTTCAAAGCCGTTTCGTAGACACAATGATTCAATTGAATGAATTTTTTTTTCACCAATGTGTTTGTATACTAGTTTTGAATCTTTTTGTAGTGTAAAGTTTTTTCATTTGAGTAGGTTTAGAAATCAAACTTCACCTCCAAATGTGTTTTTGGGAAAATTTCAGCATCCATTTTCAACACTAAAACATTATGATCTTGCAATCTACAGTATGTGGCCAAATGACTTCAAAATTTGTACATGTCATCTGCAACATGTACACTACAAGATTGTACGGTTGAGATTTGTATAACTTGAAGACATTTAGATCCATAAAGCTTCAAAGCAATGATATTTTTGAACCCCAGAAATTGAATGTCACTTTGGGGTTAAACACTTACAATAAATGGCGATATGAGACAATTGTTAAGTATTTTTGAATTTTTTGAATATAATTGGCTATACTCTTGGACTACACAGCTAGGAACCGGTGAGAGCCTGTGTGGGTAGGTAAAATCCACTTAATCTTAATGGAGAACGGATGAAAAACCAATGATTTCTTTTTGTAAGCAGATCATTTCCTACACTCCTAATTTTTGGAATCGGTTATACGACCTCAAATACTGACATCAAGACAGTAATTTACTGATTTCACTTGGCTGATATTACACTACCAGCCGGATCTCCCCATTCATTGTCTGTCACTCCTGTGGGTAAAACATCTGCTTCAGCCCATTACAAGTCTCGTCACTCCTGTGAGCGAAACATCTGCTTCAATCAGCACATTGCAAGTGCAGTCACTTCCATCAGAGTCTGAGAACCGCAGCTAATTTTCGCCTTTTAAGTTTCTCACTCTTCCCAAGCTGTGATAGCGTATGTTCCCCCTCTCTCTCTCGACTTCGAAGTTGCTGATTTCGGAAGCAGAGCAACGTGGTATGAATGCATTGTGAATTATACCAAATGCAGTTCGTCTCTTTCGTGCTCGGATTGAATAGATGCTCTCTGTTGCATTCACTTCAATTCGAAGACTCCATGGAGCCCTAACACTAAAGTATGATGCCCAAAAAGTTTTGACTAATTTGCACTATAATGGAGGTATCCCAGTATGCTGTCTGATTTCTCCAAGCAGTTTCAACGAAATTGGCAATTTCCTCCTGCCGTAAATGAAATTCACGAGCGGTCTTCCTTTAATATCTGTGACCAATTCAGATTTACATTATGCCATTTTAACTGAAGCTTGCCAAGTTACTGGAATTTCCTTTGAAGCTTTTGAGATCCCACCAGACAAATATCCTGAACTCTGTCTCACGGGCCTCCTTCGCTTTGGAGCAGAGCAAGTAGGGTTTGTAAGAAGGTTAAAGTGGGTGCTGTGCAGTGCAATCTGTCCTGCATAGGGTTCAGTAATGGTTTTACAAACAGGAGTCCTTACAGATTAATGTCATTGATCTACAGTTTTCATAAGGATACGAGAGTCCTCGATCCTTTGGATGTAGCCTTCCATAGTTACCCCGTAGATTGCCAGGTTCACTGAAAATTTGGAATGTTGTTTGCTATTGCAGGCACTAGAACCAGGAACGTGAAGCATGGAACTCTCCGCCAAGAAAACCCTAGATGGAAAGCGTGACTATCTTCGAGTAGCACGCACATTGCGAGACAAGCTGGATGGGCTGATCACATCAGGAGTCACGGACCTCGGGACTCAGAGGAAAATTCTTTTAGATGTATCACAAGAATCGGACCTTGTTCTGGCTAATAAAGCCACCTATCGATATGATGAGATTTCCATTTGCACACATTCATGCTGCGAACATGAGCTGGTCCTAGACCCTGCCCTCTGGAGCACGTTGCCAATGGAGCTTCTGCAGCGCGTGTTTGCGAAGCTGCCCTTTCCCAACATCTGCCGCCTCAAATCCCTTTCCAAGGAATGGACCTTGAGCTTGCAATCTTCCTCCTCGGAGTTCACCCTAGCATTGAAAGATTCCTCTCCCAAGATACTGGCAGGAGTCACTCCGGGTGAAATTTCCAGTTTTTGGCTGCATGTTTTGGATGGGAGAAACAATCGGTGGCATCCATTGCAGGTCTATGTTGCAGGTAGCCCTGCAAACCGCAGGTGTAGTGCTGGTCTCATTTTTTTTCAAATTACTTCAGTCTTGGAACTTTTGATCGCCATTGTTGGTAGAACATTCTAGTCTTTCCACTGGCATTCTCGGGTGACTTCAACATTTTCGGCTCATCTTGGCATCTTTTTGTGGTACATCCTTTACTTTCGGCTAATTGTCCCTGTCGGATAAAATTTTGTGCAGACTGATGAAACTTTCACCAGTAAAGTGGTGGGAGCACATGAATGGCGCGGCGGATGCAGGACTGGTGTGTTATGTTTTCAAGGACTTCAAAACAGGTTTGAATAGTATATTTGTGACCAATCCAATGACTGGAGTTGTTAATCCACTCCCAAATTTGAACTTGTTGATGTATTCGAAGCTTACCATGATGCGGATCGTCGTGGACCGCAACACATATCACTACAAGGTCATTGTAGTGAAGCGTGCTCCGCCGGTGCAAGCCGAAGTTTACGACTCTGAGGTCCAACAGTGGACCAAGCCGAAGGCATCACTGGGTCGCATTTTTGGCATTGCACACTATTGGAAGTATCACTCAATCTGGGGTGCACATGAATTAGGTCCCTGTGCATACGACTGCCGTGATGGAAAGTACTATGACTTCGGACGGGATCAGGAGAAGTGGTCAGGGGAGGAGGTGATCACTTACACCTTCATGAAGGACCGCCTCTTTGTACTGTACTGGGATCAAAAAGAGGATGCAGCTTTTATCTCAGAGTACTGTGTTCTAGAGAATGCGGCATCATGGGTGAAGGGGGAAACGCACAGTTGTTTCCGAGGGTTTTTTTGGCAGCCAGATGTGCAAAGGCCGACTCCCAGGATTCATGCTTGCAGTGGCTTTCTGTTTATGTTTCAAAATGGTGGACGGCTTGTCGCCGACGACCCCACGCAGCATGAGGATGGATGGGCTTACGACTTGTCTGCCTGTGAGTGGCGTGCACTCCCTCGGTTTCCCTGGTGGTCCACTGGCAATGCACGGTCTTTCTTAACAAATGTGATGTGTGAGCTTCACTGGACTATTCGACCATAACAGGTTTTAATTTCACGGATAGGAGCTCTGGAATTCGTCGGAACTTTCTGGTTTTCAGAGAGAAATTACTGGAGTTGTGGCTAGAGATGATTTTGTCTATTACATCTTGTAAAATTTTGAGTGAACTGTAACGCAGAACTTCAAAATTTTGAGTGAACTGTAATGTGGAACTTCAAGCATCATTGATTGGCATGGATTGAGTGTGAAGTGATGTCGCATGTTTTCGTCTATGTGTCTTTTACAAATCAGGCCTGAGATTGTAAATTTAGACTGTGAGTACACTAAAGTGATTTTAATTGACTCCATTGATCTCGTGGTCATATGCATGTATTGTGATGTCAGATAGATTGGAATTCGAACTGTGAGATTGTGAGTTCAGACTGTGAGTACAGTAAAGTGGTAGTGATCCCAAGTTCAGCATGAATGAATTTGTAATTTCAAAGTTCTGTTACGGGAAATTGATTTTAAACCAGTTAGGACAACCATTGATGATGATTGAGTTTTAAACCTTCAACTAGAAAAAGTGGTCCGCGTGTTATTATATATGGCTTCATCTCTCGGCTCCCCTTTGTGTTGCGGTAGGAGCGGTAGCTAGCGAACGACATCCTCTGTAATTTGGAAACACGATGGGAAGTGCGTCTTTGTTTCCCCGAGGGGTTGGCACTGTGTGTGGAAGGAAAAGAAACTAACTAATTCTAGTAGCAAGTGCTACATCACAAAGTACATCTCTCCGGTGCCGTTCGCCCAGACCATGTTTGGCTCGTAAGTCCACTTGCCTGCGTCATCGTATGGATTGCTGTAGGGTTTATGGGAAGCAATAAATTTGGCTGGAGGAAAACCAGGTTCCGGATACAAGAAGAAGCTGTGGTCAATTAACTGAGTTGCATTGCAAAGGCCACCTCCACTGCAAGAGTGCAAGGGCTCCTGGATCATTTCCTGCGCCTCGATCCGAAACAGGTGATCGGACTACTTCAGTCTTTGTTTCCAGCATTGGTGACTCTAATGGTCAAGATGCGGATTTGTGTGACCCGGATGTCTGTGAGGTTGCCCTTTTCAAATCTCCGTTGCAAATAATCTCTGCTCTTGTCATTCTACAAGAGGCAAAGCAGTGGACATCTACTTCAGGCTTGGAGAAGGTCCGCAGCATCCTTTCAGGGGTAAGTTCGCTGATGAGAGAACGTTGATGTAAGACTTGCATCAAACTGAAGATATTTCTTAATTTTTTAGTGTAAGTTCTGGGCACTTGGTGAATTTCCAAACCTAAAATTTGTTCTGGAGTGGATAAAAGGCTAAGATGTCCAGGTATGGAACTACTGGGCCAAAGAAGTCATGCATACGTAAGCCATGCTGACCTTGAATCAGATGCGCAAGTGGGCAATGCACACATCATTCTTGAGTTGTACTTGCAAGTTTCTTTGTTACAGAAGTCCTCCCTCAAAATCTAACTTGAGACCAGCTCACCTTTTCTCAACCAAGCTTCAACTTCCATTGGATTGAAATTCCTCCCATGAACCTCGTGCCATTAAATATGGAGAATTTCTGTTATCTGTGGTTCTGTACCACTCTAAAGGACACACAATCCACTACTTCAAATATGTTTAACTTATGTGTGCAAAGATGTAGCACAGATGATTCCAGATTCCTTCTGGAGCAAGTGGAGGAACGCAGTGTTATCACATGAGCAGGATCTCACCCAGGAGGACTGTCAGCTGTGGGCATGAAGCATATGAATTCCTTCCAAGGTTTTGGGAGAATCGCCGGTGAGTGCATTGTTAGGGGAAAAAACTGGTTGGAGTGTGAAAATGGAGGATCCAAAACCAGACAAAAAATTAGTAGGACCGGGAACCAACCAGTGCATAAAAATAAAAAGGTAGATATGTTGAAGTTTCGTTTTGTTTTTATTAATCCTTTAGTGACCAGTTGACCACTTTTTGGTCGAATTTTGGATTCTTTGTCTTTTACTGCCCTCAATACAGGGTATTTGAAAAAACTCAAAGAATAACGCAAATAGAGCTTCAGCATGCGCTCCAAACAAATCCATTTTCAGAGAATCTGTGCAGTAACAAGGTAGATGTGCTTGTCCAAAGATAAGAGGGCCAACCTGAGTCATACATTCTAAGTCGCTTATATATTCAGCAACTCATGTGATTCTATTTGAAATTGACGCCTAAGAACGATAGAAACGTTGCCCCAGCAATCCCATGAATTGTGGAGACATGTTTCAAAAGTTATGGGCAATAATGTATTATGCTGCTTCAGCTGAAGGCTACTTCAATGCATTGCACTTTGAAGATCACTCACAACAAATTGCATCGTCAGATCATATTGACTTTTTGTTTTTTTCACGGATAAAGCCTACAACATTAATTCCTACGGTCTGATTTGGGATTACTTCCTTGGAGTAGTGATGAAATTTCCCTATTCCAAATTTGTATTAAATAACTGCGCTCGCCCTCCAAATCAACCATGGTCACTAAAGGGTTAACTCCATTTGTTCAAATGTGGTTTGTGTAAATGTCACCTACCTTTTAATTAAGGGTCTTCTTCCTTTAATACATTGGAGTCACATTTATTTGGTTGTAAAAATTCAACACAGTTCTTGTCTTGTTTATACAAAAAAAAAGCATTTTTTAAGAATTTCAAATCATTGGTATTGAGGTCACATATAAAGATGTTGATAGGTAATGTATGTGTGGGAGTGAAGCGTGCAAAGTGGAGCAAAATAATTTTTCAAAACTACAAAAGATTTTGGCTATACAACTTTGCTAAGCTTTCAAGTCCCACAACTCAAATTTTTGGATCTAAAGAAAGATCTAGGGGCTTCAATTTTGAGCAGAATCTTGAGTTAGGAAGAATTCAAGGAAGTAGTTTATCAATTTTCAAAGCAAAACAATGATCTACTTCTCTAATTTGAATTGCGGCTCAAAACTAAGAGACTACATAATTTTTTTACCAATTGTTGAATCTTCATAAAAATGATTTTCTTGGAAGTTCAATCTCTTTCCTAATCTCAAAAAGAAAATGGAAAAAATAAAAAAAAATAAAAAAGTTTGATACATGCCAAATCCACTTAGTATCCATTGCAACTTAAAATGCATACACTTTATGGCAAGGAATGAATGGTTTATCAAATACCACATATAACTTTCTATATAGTTAGTACAAAAAATATGTTTAAGATAATTCCACCTAAAATCATTCTCACAATTGGATTATTTGAAAATTTTGTTGGAACTTGTTGAGATTTCATATTTTCTTTGCAAGCAATTTTTGGACAATTTATGAATAAACTATGAATTTTCAAAGTGTTAGTAATAGATCCCCAAACCAACCCTAGACTCTCATGTTCACTAGGCTAGCTTGCATTTTAGATATGAATCTAAATGGGACAATTGTGTGTGTGTGTGTGTGTGTGTGTGTGTGTGTGTGTGTGTGTCACAATAAGTTGCAATTACCTTACTTCTTCATTACTTTGAAATAAATTTTGATCTAAGTGTATAGTAAAGACTTGCATTGTATACTCAAATTAGAAGCCCCTTGTCTAATTTGTTGATTTTCAAAATTGAAATCCATGTCAAATTTCAAGAATGATATACCAAATGTTCAACTCATGTGTTCAAAAGATATAGGGTAATGTATATCATTATCCATATCCAGATTTGAATGTACAAATACATGTATCCATATCTTTATATATCTCTTTTTATCTATATGGATATAATATTCTTGCATACTTAGATTTGATGGGGAAGTTTTTTTTTTCTTAAACCCCCTTTTCTCAAATTGAAGCCAATGGCAAGCTATTTTGAATGCATAAGGTGGATATCCTCCAATCCCCTAATTTTGAGTGCATATTAAGAGCAATTCCATTGCACACGGAAACACAAGCTTGACATGGACTATTGCGGGAAGGAAGCACTTTTCAAGTTCCATTGTGTCACCGCTCCTAGGCAATGCTACAAAGCTCTGCCCACGCTATTTTTGAGGTCTTTTATGCCCACGAAAGAGCTCACACAACGACTCAACCTTTCTGTCTACAAAAGAATCATAATCTTTCATGACGTCATTGATGAAGTAAAACGAGTTGGATAAGGCCTTGTTAAGGGGTGAAGCATAGATTGCATTGTGATAATTCTAGAAGAAGAAGAGATGGAACAGCAACTCGCTCGCGATGTCACTCTATTAACCCCTAAAAGCCCGTTGTCCCTTCGGGGGACAAATGCGTTTTCGGGCAGGTACCTACGGGCTGAAATTGTGTTCTGATTTTTTGAAATTTTTTTTGGAGATAGAAAAACTGATAAGCTTTGTGGGAATATAATTTTTTTCTCAATTGGTGCCCGGGAAAAAAAGTTATGACCAAATAAGCTCAAAACAGGGGACGGCGGGCAGCTCGGGCAGCAGAAAAAAAATGGACAAAAATTTGAATTTTTTTTTTTTATATATTTTTTTTGATAGATTATATTTTTGCCTATCTAGAAAGCTTTGATTCATTTCATTTGGATATGTTATGAGAAAGTTATGGACATTCTTGTTTTTCGGGCAGTTTGAGCATCTTCTTGAAAAAAATAACTTGTAGGACTCATTTCTGAATGCAATTTTTCAAATTTTTCAAATTTTTTTTTTTGGCATGGTTTAGTTTACTTGCTAGAACAATCTCACCATTGGGATTAGTGCATTTTAATTCCATCTAAGAGATATTAATACTTTAAATTGTCCTTCTATCTCATACCTACTTCTACTTAACAATTTTTTTTAGGATGAAAATTAAGTTTTTTTGAGTTTCTTTTTTTTTCCTAGACTCTCAACTCAATTCTCCACTATAAAGATTTAAAGCTCAAAACGCTGTAGTGCAAAAATTTTAAGTTAAAAATGTTTAAAGACAAAAAATCTGGTCTCGCAATGTGCTGAAAAACTTGTTTTTTCCACTTTAAACGCAGATATCTTGCAATCTGTGCGGTCAAAAATTCTGAAATTTTTTCCACACATTCTCATACCAATTAGGTGTAAGATCCTACGGTTAGATGTAAAAAAAAACAATTTTATTTATTTTTTACTTTTTGCTATAGAAATGGCAGTTTTCAGTGTTTTTTGGCAGAAAAAAGACCTTGGGCCTTTAGGGGTTAAAAACCACTTCACGTTCTTCTATATGTTGATGTAGTGGAGCTGCTCTCGGGTGGATATCTTTCAAACCTCCAATTTTAGTGCATAAGTTGGATATCCCTCCAAACCCAAAAAAATCCATTTTTTCTATTGTACCTACTGTAGTTATTATTATTATCTTGGTCAAATTTCCACCTTCTCTTGTTGGCAAGTGAAGGAAGGTTCCATTGCACCAAAGAACACGACATTTGGATACCCTATGCAAAAGTCATGAAAAGTCAAAAAAACTTTGATAGATGTTCTAAAATCGTTTCTTCCCCATACGTACATATTAATTCCGGAGATGTACACAGCATGATTGATGGTGCGATTTTGGGTGATATACCCACCTCAGTCCTTTGTAGGCCTGATATTGTGAGAGCGGGATTCCCCATGCAGCAGGGAAGCTCGCCTTCACTTTCCGTCGACCACCCCACTCACTCAAAGTAGCGTCGAAGCTAAGCAGAGCGCCCCTTGGACAGGACTTGTCCCCATCCCGACACCCATTCATCGGCCCCACCCCTTCTTCATCCAAACCGAACCTTAGGGCCCACGTGGCGTCCCCAAGGGCACCCCGGGCTTCGCCATTCACGATCTAGAGCCTTCCCCTTCCTCTCTCCTACATAACCCCCGAGACCCGCGCACCCTCTTCGCAGCCGCACTCTTTTGTATTCCTCAAACCCTCGCCATTGCCGCACTACTCACGCACTCACTCACGTTTCTTGTTCCTGTCGCCGTGTTCATCAGGTATTGTTTTTTTCCTCGCGAATCGCTTCGACGTTCTGAATTTTAATTTTCGAATTTGGTGTGATTTGGTTTGGTATGTTGAAAGTTGTGGAGTTTTTTTTCTTTGGCGCAACCCGATCTCTGTGTGGCCTCTCCGTATGGTGGAGGTTGGATATACGGGATGGCGCGAATGTTTAGGATGTTTATTCTTAAGAATGTTTTTGGTTTGTTTCGTGTGTCGTTGTGTGAAGTATTGTAGGTAATGTTGTTGTGCGGTGGTATTGGTGTTCTTGTGCGCTCCGATGTGCTTGTTGATTGAATGTTGTGCATTTTAGTTTCGTGTCGAAGCTACGTGTGAGTTCTTTGTGCATTTGGACGCGGTGTGAGGGCGGAGAGAGGGAGGTTTATTTGGTTCTTGTGATTGTTTGGTTCTGGTGTTTCTTTAGTGTATGCATGTAGTTTCGAGGTTGTGAGATAGTGCTATGGTGTTTATATGATATGGTGTTTTAGTTTTAGGGAGATATTTATGGATGTGGAGCAGGTTTTGTGGTGAGTTTTATTCCCGATCCGGGCTGTTGACGTTCTCATGTGTTTTGTGTGTTTCAGACTGTCAAGATGGCTCCCAACCCTAAGGTTTTCTTCGATATCTCCATCGGCGGTACTCCTGCTGGGCGCATCGTGATGGAGTTGTACGCCGACACCACTCCGAAGACCGCGGAAAACTTCCGGGCGCTGTGCACCGGGGAGAAAGGCAAGGGGAAGTCGGGCAAGCCCCTCCACTTCAAGGAGTCCAAGTTTCACCGCGTGATCCCCCAGTTCATGTGCCAGGGAGGTGACTTCACCAATGGGAACGGAACCGGAGGAGAGTCGATCTACGGAAACAAGTTCAACGATGAGAACTTCATTAGGAAGCACACCGGGCCTGGAGTGTTGTCGATGGCCAACGCTGGTCCCAACACGAACGGATCTCAGTTCTTCTTGTGCACCGTGGCCACCCCGTGGTTGGACGGCAAGCACTGCGTGTTCGGTCAGGTCACCGACGGCATGAACGTGGTGCGGGAGATCGAGAAGTACGGCTCCTCGAGTGGAACCACGAAGAAGGCCATCCTCATCAAAGACTGCGGACAACTGTAGATAGTTTGGGCAAAGTTATCACGTCGACACCCTCGAGGGGGGAGAATCCTTGGATTGAATGAGCGTCGTTTTTTGGTTGTGAGTTCTTCAGAAAGGTCTGTAGATTGAAGAACAAATATCAGTGGTGAATCCTTGTTATTCTTCAGCTATCTACAAGTGCCTTATATCAGAGGTTGCGGCGTGGTACGAGTGGGAGTGATTTTGCTATTATCTTGTCTGCCGCTGTTTCTGTGATATTCTTAGATGGAATCCGTGGTACTTCCGACACGTGTGAAACCCTGCTTTCTGATCCCGGTTCTGACGTTTGCAGTTCCGTTTTAGATATCATATCTGAGAATCTCTGAAGAGGCGATCCGTTTGTCATTCTTGTGATGATTGAGCAGTTGACCATCTTCCTGCAAAGAATTCTCGAGAATTGAATGCCCTTGGTGAAGAATTGAATTGTGTGACTGACAGTATCGTATTTCTGATCGAATTGATCGCCTCTCACCTGATGCAACACCGGGATATTTTCCGATTCACGATTTTTGATATTGTGCAGCACACTTTCCACATTTCCGACATAAAAAAGTTATATCCGTTCTCAACTCGTAACCACAGTCAATCCGAAAGTGACTCCTGTCGATAAGAAAAAGCATATTTTTACTAGAACTGCGACTGAAGATTAGTGACGGTGCTGAAGTAAGGTAGGAGGTCCTGAAATCGCTCATTTAAGAGCCGAAACTGAATTTTGGGGAGGTGAAACGCCTCAAAATATTTTTCACTGAATTTTCCTTGAAAGACGAGAGGAGTTGGCATCTAACCCAGGTCGTTTCATATTTTTTGGGACTTTCTAGAATTAGTTATGAAATTTTGAAGTTGAAGTGGCATAGGGCTCTGGAATCCCCACCCCCTAAAATGTACATTATTTGTACATCGCTGAAGGCTATGGAAAAGCAATGTGTACAAGTAATGTACATATGAGTAGGTTGGGCAATTTTAATACCCGGTCGATTTGAGGACCTCCTACCTTCGTCTTACCTTCGAACTGGAAATGCATACGAAGTTTTATAATCTCTCTTTAGGAGAGAGACTATGGCATGAGTAAACTTAATGAATCTGAGTTTCCAAATCCTTTCTCGAACTGTATTCTCACCGGGACTATCCGACTAGAATATCTTCGGGGCAGTTCTGAGAGGAAGATATACTGTTTACAGGTGTGCCTGTGTGCACAGGTGTGCTTGTGTCATGGATCAATCCGAAGTGGAATAGTAAATTTTGATTAGAATTGTACACTTAACCTTTAAATGAAGGTATTCTATGGCCGATGGATGACAGAGAATCAAACTATGCATGAGAGAAATGCAACTGTTTATCTTAGTAAATTGTTGTGAAAAGGGAAGATCTTCTACAGTAGCTTGACTTCCAATGAGCGCTTTTGTAATTTTGTAAGCTAATAATGCACATGGTAATGCAAAAGGATGATTTCAAGGGTCACCCCTTCATCCTTTAAGGGTTAATGAAACTTTGAAGAAGTCTGCCTTGAAATTGTAAATCCGCCCATAGAGTAAAGTCATAAATGTCCCTTAAACAATCCATATGTAACCACCTGTTCTCACCAATCAAAAATTGCCACAACATCCCATATTGGCAATAACGTACTACTTTTGTTTAAATCTTGAACAGATTTGGATTTTTAACTATAGTATATAGATTTGGATGTTCAAATGAACAAAATTGGGGTTCGGAGTAGCAGATGGAATTGGGGTGGTTTATATTATCTAATTACTGGTAGTGAGAGTCAGAGATGAACTTCTTTTATAAACTTAAAAATTTAGAGAATTAATTTTAGTTTTAATTTTAATTTTCAATTTTATTTGCACATCATTGATTAAATTTTTTCTTGGTTTAATTTTCCTACTATCCACTATCAATAAATGAATATTGCTATTTACCTAAGTAAAAGTCATAGTCACGACGTTCTTGTTTTTGAAGAGGTTATAAGGTAGATTAGCCCTATTTCGTCCCCTACTTTTGACTCCAATATCGTCCATTCTAACATCCAAATTTGTCCATAAAAATATCCATATTCATTCAAGATTTTGTCAAAAGTTGTTTGTTTATGGAACGTTCATGATTCTACTCTATAGGTGGTTTTGTAATTTCAAGGCAAACCTCTTCAAAAATTCATAGAAATTACAATTTTAATTGGAAAATTATAATTCCATTTGGGTTTGATTCATGAAATAAGCATACATCTTTGAAAAATATGTACTCCTTTTGGAATTGACCCCAAGATATTTAGATTCCAAACAAGGGTGGTAATAGGCTTGTTTTTAAGGTAACAGTGTCTCAAAATAGATCCATGGTCTCTAGTAGGAAAGTAGTCAAAGTACTATGGATTTATTTTGAGATAGAAGGAGTATTATAAAGGAGTATGTCAAGCTATTCTAATTTAACTATTTTTCATTGACTTTGGTGAAATGTTGTTACAAAGTTAAAAGGACAAATTTGTATAGTCTTCAACGGATTACATACTTTTGAATATGGAAGATTGTACAAAGGATGTTAAACCCGTCCCACAAAGTAAGACTAACATTGGCAAATTTATCCCGGGGATAAATGCAAGAGTTTTTTATTTGCCACATAAGAATTATTTTGCAAATTTTGAATTCATATTTGCAATCAAAGACACAAATTAGCTAAAAGAGGTCTACAACAAACCTTAGACACAACACAAAATAGGGGGATTTTTTATTTCTACCTTTAATAACACAATTTTTTTTCTTGTTGGTCCCACTTAGAGGAACAGATATAATGTCTTGCAAATTGTACTTGTTGATTTCTTACATTTTTACATTTTTTTTTAAACAAATGAAACGAAATTTCATTGTCAAAGAGGTTTCTTATTAATTGAAAGATGTTAAGGTAGCTGACCCATTTTCAACCACTTAAACAATTACTAGTATATGGAGCGCGAGTTGTTGAGCTAGAAAATTACCTTGTGTATAGAAATAGAATTTGGAAGGATTGCATAATTTTCTAAAATTTTATCACACAAACATAATTATTACAATTTTTTTAGCTGAAGATTCTACTCAACCAATATTGGTCATACAGATGTTCATTTTTCTAACCAAAGACTAGTTGCAATATTGAGAGTCTTGTAAAATCATAATGTGCCTTAACTATGCTAGGAACTGTATTATGACTGATGACTATTCATTTCTACATGTATGGAAAGAGAGCAACCTATATTGCTAAAATAGGGGGTCTAGTGATCAGGAATGGATCGACAACCTTATTCTCATCTGTTTGAGGTGGCCATGTCAAAATCCTATGATTTATATTATTTCTTTTATCTAATAAGCTTATTGAAGTGGAGGTTTCTGAACTTGGAAATGTCCTTCATTAACCCCTAAATGCCCAAGGCCTGTTTTGAGCTTCCTGGAATTTGCTCTAAATTGAACAAAATGACAACATTTTGATAAGTTGTATCAATTTTTTTGAATTGTAACCGTACAAATTCAAACTAGACATGTTAGAGATCTTGTAGGAAAAGAAAAGACAACAATATCACTTATAAAGTGAAAGATTATAATGTTTGACCATGAGGGTGCTAAAATTGCAAAAATCTTTCTATCTTCTTTACACAAGTCAAATTTAAAAAGTTGGTGACCAAAAAAATATGAGGTTAAAGGGCCTAACATGTATAACCCCAATCAATTTATGGTTTCTTAAAATCTACTCTAGAATTTTTTTAAATGAATTTTGAATGTGATTTTTTCTCCAAGATCTAGTGTATTTGAGGCTCATTTCTAAGAGCTTTCAACACTACAGGAAGTCAAGATTGAACTAGGTACCCTTGCACAAAATCGTGAATAGAAAAATCACTATCATTTATTTTCAAGATCGGATTTGTGATGCTAAAACTAGACTTCAAGAAGAACTTTCTAAAAATATAAACTACTAAAAATAGCAATTTTGTTAGGTTTTATTTAACCTGGAAGGTTTGCAAACACCAGATTCTGGTGCCTTGGGCAGTTAGAGGTTAATCCCTATATGACCAAGGACCAAGTGATTGTTCAATATATGCAAGAGATCTTAGATGGTTATTTATGCATGAAATCAATTTTGGTTGGATGTTTATGAAATTTTGACACGAAGTGTGAACATTCATCCCTTTAATGGGAATATAATTTTTTTTTGGATCGGGTGCCTAGATAAAAAATTATGTTGCTTTAAACTTTTCAAGCAATTTGGGCAACTTCAAGCAACATGTGCAAAACTCTTTTTATACTTCTGAAATCTAGCACCATCATGATACAAGATGTTAATGTTAAAAAATAATCATGTATAGTGAAAAAATTCCACTCTGAGAGAATTTAAAGTCTGTTGGCATGTCAAGCAAGGCTAGAAAAAAGAATTCTTCTAACTTCAAACGTTATAATATTGTAGTCAAAGTTTTTGAAAATTTCCCCCATATTCCCATGGTAGTCTAGTACAAATTTGTATGGTTGAATTTTGAAAATAAAGTCAAAAAATCATCTTTTTTCTTACTCCCCCCCAAATGACATTTTTTTCACAATTTTTGGCCAAAATATGCCTCGGACCATTAGGAGTGAATGCCTTAGTGTGGATTCAATGAAAGTGAGAAGGTAAACCTCAAAATTGCAAACACCGTTTATAACATTCATAAAAGTAAAATTTGGCACTTAGGTGCCAAAATTGAATTTCCATGTTAGATTCTCAGGGGTCCATGCCACCTCACACCATTCACAAGAGGACATGTGGCACAATTTCACAAAAATGACTTAATTTATGCCAAATCCAACCTTGACATAGGGTATATTCATGAAAGAAAATAGAGAATTTTCCCTCTGCTTGTGAATCTAGCCGTACAATGTGAAGGACTCCTTATTGTAGTACCGTTGGGTACTGTAATCTTACAATTGGCCGATTTGAACCATTCAATTTTTTTTGCATAGCATAGAAAAAGAAATGAAATTTTTCATCTTGCATAATTATCACTCAATCCTCACCCAATTCCAATCAAGCATACAAAATTTTAGTTTTAGAAAAGCAAAATTCCATTTTTGGTGAATTTCAAAAGTTAATTTTCATGGGTTTACATAATATTTTATTGAAAACAATTGGTGATGAATTTTTTAAATTTGATTTCATAGATATGTAAAGAACATCCATACACACATCTTTCATATTAAAAAACACCCTATTAAATAACAAAAATATGATCTATGAAGAGTTCTATGTGAAGTGTCATATGAACTAATTTGAAAAATAGATATTTCTTTATCAATTAAGTGGATTTTGGCAGAATAATTGTACCATCATGCTCTAATGTATAATATCAGTTACCATGTGAAGGGTAAATAGAAAAATTTAATTATAATAAAGAAATATCTATTTTTCAATGTTAGGTCATATGGCACTTCACATAGAACTCTTCATACTTTCATATTTTTGTTACTTAATAGGGATTTTTTTAATATGAAAGTTGTGCGTATGGATGTTCCTTACATATCTATGAAATCAAATTAAAAAAACTCATCACTAATTGTTCTCATTAAAATATTATGTAAAACCATGAAAATTAACTTTAGAAATTCACCAAAAATGAAATTCCGCATTTTTGAAACTAAAAATTTGTATGCTTGATTGGGATTGTGTGAGGATTGAGTGATAATTATGCTTACCAAAATATACCAATTATATTGCGCATTGTACAAAAAAAATGTGAATGGCTCAAAGCGGCCAGTTGTTAGATTACAGTACCCAACTATACATTGAAAGAATGCACTGTCAAATTTGACAACAAAAGAAATAGTTCAAGAAAATTACACACTTTGAGTGAAAATGGTTGGTAAGAACTAAAATTCCAATAATTACACCCTATAGAGAGCATATAAGTATTGTAGCCTCCTAGTAGCTTGGGCAACTTTCTACTTACTAATTAATCAAATTGTAAAAAATAGTTAGGTAGCCCAAAAACTAAAATATTAAAATTGGACAATCTTAAAATATTATGAAAATAAATTAGGCATTCATACAAGTTGTGTTTACAATTTTGGATGGTAGCTTCTGCTTTCATCAAAGATGGTTGCATTTACTGAAACACAGTTGTCTTGACCTCCAAACTCTAAATTCTCTACCTTTTGTGTCAAGGATTTGTTAAGTGTTAGGGTTTGTTATGTGTGAGAGGTATGTTTGTTTGTGAGAGATTGTGCTTTAGAAAGGTCAAAATGGCGTGGCAAAAAACTTTGCAATGGATTTTTATAGTTTTTGAAGAAGAGAAAAAACAAGATGGTGTGGAGCGAGTTGACTTTCTACAAGTTGAATGCAAGTTAAATTTCTATGAGCTTAACAAGGCAAAAAACTTTGCAATGGATTTTTACAATTATTGAAAAAGAAATGCAAGAATGTGTTGAGCAAGTTGAATTTCTATGAATTGAATGCAAGTTGAATATCTACAAGTTAGGCAATCCTTTAAATATGTATGTTTATATTTTTGTGTAGAAGACAAACTAGGTCAATAATTTTCCAAAAATATGGGCACCGTTTTAACTCCTAAAGTATTAGTGTCTCTTTGGGGGACAAAATGGATTTCACTCAAGTTCCTATGGCCTCAATTTTTGGTGAGATTGTTTGAAACTTTCACCAAAAGAATGATCTTAGAACCATCTTCAATGTTCAAAAATTGCGCGCAATGGGAGTGTTGTTTGGAATCATGTGGAGGACATAAAATAAAATATTTTCATATTTCCTTTGGTAGATATATGCTTCTCTACTATGCAAATAGACCATGAAATTTTTTAGCTACATATCATTAAATTTAGGGACTCCTAACATAGTAAAATCCCCTAAATAAACCTCATCGTGTGACAAATTAACTAAAATGATTTTTAAATATAAAATGATTTTTTTTAAATTTTAATAAATAAGGGATTTGATTACTATTAAGTTCTTTGGTCTTGTGATTCAAAAGTTATAGCATTAGAGGAGATTTGAGCCTCTGGAAGACCGTTTCAGGGCTGTTCTTGATGCTGGGAACAGCGCACTGCTATCAGAAAAAAAATTATTAAAAAAAAATAAAAATAAAAAATGTTAAAAGAATACTAAATTTTTTCTTTTAAAAAAAAAAACCCAAAAAACCCGTGACGTGGCAATCGCTTGGCCATGTCGACTGATGATTTGGCAGCATCCCAGGCGTTCTTGCAGAGTTCCCACAGTCCGGGAACTCGCAGTCTCTTAGAGGCCCGAATTTCCTCTAATGCGGATGACAATAAGTTCTCCTCATTGTTATACAAAATAGGATTGGTGTTTCTTGCAATGACCCTTAGTATTCTAAAGTAAAACCATCTTATTGGGATAGAGAATCTCGTTGCATAGCTATTTGTAATTGTATTTTCAGATCAATTCCAACATTTGTGTGTTGAAGTGGTTACATATTGCCAAGTCCAAATTTTGAAGTAGATCTATTACTATTCTCTTGGATAGTCAGAAAAGCCTAGTAACTCATAATGTTGTCCATCTTTCTATACCCTTGGATTTGCAAAAAGTACAAATAGGGATGTTTGTAATGGACTACTAGGACTTAGCATTGTGTCCCATAATGCTCTTGGGCCTCCTGGCTCTCTTAGCATTATCTAATCCATTGTGAAACTCAAAGTATTGGATATGTGATTTTACATCTTCACATTGTTAGAAATATTTCCAATTCTTGGTGTAGGGAAGTTGACAAATAACTTAGAACCTTCAAGTAAATTTTTCTTTATATTGATATGCAAATTTAACAAACATTAGACACACTTCAAATTTTGTTTAATTAATTACTACGTTAACCTAGGTATGGAGGAGTTATAGAAGAGTAAAATTTGAAATAGGCAGTGATTGTATAAAGTAGAGATGATGGTCAAAGATTGGTGCAAAAATTCTTACATGGCATATAAAAGGAAGGAGATTCATAAATTGTTGGACAATGAATTTAATATGCTCACTAAGAAAAATAATGACATGAATGAACGATATTGGAATATTGTGGGGGTAAAAACTTTAGAACTCTTTTATACCCTAATCCAATCAATGTATTTGTAAAAAAGGCAGTTACTGCTTCTTTTGAGCTCATTGTCATTGTCATTGTGAGAAAATGTATCTTTATGATAAAATCATATATGAAAAATTCATGGGTTCACATGTCATTCAGGCATTAATTGTTAAACTTTTCCAAAAATATGAAAGGGGTACAAGTGTCACTTTGCCATTAGTTAAAAAATGAGATGGGTACTTCTGACCTTCCTTCCCCCCCAAACCCCCCTTTTTGTATTTCTTTGACATTTGTTGGCCTACAAACAATATAAGATATCTAGAATATACATATTCCACATACCATACATATTCAATATTCAATATTTTATCCATAATCCATATTGTACTTCGTATCTAGAGAATCAACATTTACAATATTTCTTTCATTGGTCAAATCAATAGCCCTGGAAGGGAGGCCTATTTTTTGGGGATCTAAATCAATGGATCTGGATTCTAAAAAAAATAGTGCATGTAGGGGGGTTGCTAATGGCAATGGGTAGGTTAGGATGCCTCTTTTGGGCTCATTGTCATTGTCATTGTAAGTGATGAAATTTGATCCTACCAAGTGTTAAAAAGTTCAATTTCTAAAATCAATGATTGTATTTTGAACGGGTTCTTTAAACCAAATGAATTCATAATGATTGGACAAATGTTTACTAAAAATGTTTTTGACATTTGATCATTTGAATAATTTCTAATAATTAAGAATCTCAGCCCCTAAATGCCTAAGGCCTTTTATGAGCTCCTTGAAGTTTGTTCAAAACTAAACAAAAAACCCCAGTTTTGATACATTTTATCAATTTATACAAAATCGTCACTATACGAATTCAAACTAGACTTCTTATATGTTGCATAGGAAAAGAAAACCTTACAATATCACTTATAAATTGAAAGATTTGAGCCCCTAATTTTCTAAGACCGTTTTTTCATCAAACAATAGTCACTCAAAACTGCCATTTTCATTGCAAGAGCAAAAACTTCACAAATCGTATTTTTTGCATATTCAAGTCCTGAAGGACCAAGAAATTTTCTTTGGGCTTTTCAAAATCTTCAACAACCTCAATTGACTTTATAATTTGAATTTTTTGCATGAATTTTTTAGGATGGATGCTAATCATCCTAATCTACATATGAGGCTTTGTTGAAGTCCTTCTAATGGACATTGAAAAAGTTAGAAGTTTAAAAAAAATATTTAATGTCAAACCAAGCAACAAAAAATTCTAGAAAAATTTAATTAATTTTTTTGGATTGCATAGATTGATACCTACCCAAAAAAAATTGAACCATCGGATTCCAAATAATTAGGTGAAAGTTATGAGGAGTTTTATTTGGGCAATGAAGGTAGAAAAAAACATAGAATGTTGTTTGTTGCACTCAATTTTGAAAATTTTCAAATGAGAAAAAAAAAAAAAATTGCTAAAACACTCTTACCATTCTAATCAACATTTCTCAAGTTCACTCAATGCCACTCTTTGTATACATAAGTTAAAACATATTTGAAGTAATGGATCGTGTGTCCTTCAGAGTGGTACAGAACCACAAATAACAGATAATTATATTCCATTTATCTTGGCACAAGGTTCATGAAAGGACTTTCAATCCAATTGAAGTAGTGAAGCTTGGTTGAGAAAAAGGTGAGCTGGTCTCAAGTTAGATTTTGAGGGAGGACTTCTGAAACAAAGGAACTTGCAAGTACAACTCAAGAATGATGTGTGCATTGCCCACTTGGGCATCTGATTCAAGGTCAGCATGGCTTGCGTATGCACGACGTAGGACGTTAAACCCGTCCCACGAAGTGGGCCCTGCAGGGTAAAATCGCAGAAATTTTACCCCGGGAAAACACAGGAATTTTTTATTTTTCACACATGATATTTTTTGCAAATTCTGAATTCATATTTGCAATCAAAGGCCCCAAATTAGCGAGGAGAGGTCTAGAACAAACCCTAAGGACGGCACAGAATAGGGGCAAGGATTTTACTTTTATCCCCCAATTTCTGCATTTTCACCCTGCTGGTTCCACTTCGTACGACAGATTTAAAACTCATATTTAACTAATTCTGGACAAATCCACAGTCCAGAAATCACTCGGCCGGCAGCCGAAACAGCCGAATTCCGAATTCTGACTTCCAATGTCATTGAACGTAACTGAACGCAGCAGACTTGAAGAAAACACACCTAGCAAATGGAGTGACATGACCATAGCAAATGCATGGTTCCAGAATTCCCTCAATGAAATAGTGTGACCAAAACATTATAATTGTAGAGAATCATTTCCGGGTGGAGGGAATATTCGCTAGGCAATCCAGTATTTTTGTTCGTGCCAATTGAATGAAAGAAATCAGCTAAGTAGCCTGTATAATAAGTATCAGCTGTCAGCCAATAACTGAACTAAACTCCATTAGCCCCTCGTTCGGAATTCCTATAATCCTGAAACGCGACGAGGTCAATGCATGTTGAATTGAAGCAAGAGTAGATAACGACAGTGAATCATGTGAAGTGAGCATTGCTATTGTGGTATCGGCTGACGGCCGACATCCTTCGAAATGCGATTCCGATCCATTTCTACCCATTTGAAAGATGTCGGCCGTCAGCCGATACCACAGATGTTCTGTACCAGAACATCTCCATCCCCGTAGGTAATTTCCGCATACCTCCCCCCACCAAACAACTGCTACCATTTCTATGACATGTATGAGAATCCCGTGCGTCAACCATGGCCTTCCTACCTGCATTGACCCTTTTGAAGCCCCCCTGCGTGTCCCACTTGAAATCCCATTGCGACAATGAGTATTTTATACCCGTCAGATCCCACATGAGACCAGTAACGAGACGCCCCAATAATAGTTGACAGGATTGAAGAGCACACAAGGCATGCACATCTGATGTCGGCCGGCAGCCGACATGTTTGCGTGAACCGAAAATCAATCTGAACCCCAAGCAGCACTCCTTGACTCCAGACGTATGATATGAATAAAAAGTTGACATGTCCGTCCGTCTGACGCTATCGACGCGTTCGAAAGCATCCTCCGCGAGTCCTCGTTTTGTACCGAATCCTGTAAGCAAGTTCCTTTGGCTGTTTGAGGCGCAGGCGGTGTACCTCCACCGAACAATCTGTGCTATACACAGTGACCGGATTCCACCTGATTTCGAAAATTTCCTGCGTAGTACATCCGTCTGCGGAACCCTTTCATTATGTATAGCACAAATTGTTGCGTGGAGATTCATCACCTGTGCCTGCATCCTCCCCGGGAACTCGCTCACAGTATCCGTGCCCGAACGATTCAACTTTAGAAGGAAGCATTCGAACGGTCCGAGCGCGCCTGACATCCATGTCTTGAATCCGGATGTGCGTCCTGAATTCCCTTTATTACAGTTGATTCTACATCAAAATGATGGTTACAAATGTCTCTGATAGAGAAAAGGTGTCCATCTATATATCCCTCCTAAATGCCTACATGTGCATCTATGTCGGCTGGCAGCCGACCCCGTGCGCGCGTAGACGTTCCGTGCTCCACTGCCTCCTCCGAGTCTCCGTTGATTGCACAACCCTGTAAGCACGTTCGTCCAATGTTTGGACGTAAGCGTTGTACCTCCACTGCACAACCTCTGTTACACGTAGTGACGTGATCCCGCGTAGGTTCGAGACCTGTCTGCGAGAGCGCTTCATTACGTGTAGCAGAGGCTGCGCAGTGGCGATTCAGCGCCTGCGCCTGCAACATCCAGAGGAACTTGCTTATAGTGTCCGTGCCCGAATTCTCCATGTCAGTTGCCCGCCTATATACATAAATGGACTACAGTGTCGGCTGGCAGCCGACATATAGCGCGCCTGTATCCCGTTCATGAATCCGGATACGTGTCCTGTAATTTCTTAATTACAGGTGATTATTAATCCAAATAATGATTACAAATGCTATACAAAAGAAATAAGTGTCCACCAACATCCAGAGCCTATATACAACAATCTACATCTATGTCGGCTGGCCGCCGATACATTTCGCGCCTCCTTGTGTGTCAGTACCAGTCGTCCTCAGCTGGTGCCTCCCAAGACGAGAGTTCCCACCTCTGTGTTCGGCCCCTCAAATCCCTTCTGGCACTCCGGTGTCACCTGGACGTAGAGCTTGTGTAAGGGTGATCCCGGCATGCACCGCGGCAGCCCAATGCGAGCGTTTGCCCGACAGAATTCCGGGACCGATAGTCCCGAGGCCAGGAAGTTCTCGATGAACGGAATCATCGTGGACTGGAGAAAGGGTAATTTCGGAGGATTAGCATTTTTCTTGGGTTTCTCCGAATACAGGGTACAAGCGGGTGGATGAACCGCATTGAATGGATCATTGAGTACGTTTCTGTATGGCACGTGATCCACGATCAATGAGTTTGTAAGGGAGGCTCCATTCTGCCTAAGATCCGGCACGGACGATATGATCCGTGCGAGACGTTTTAGGTAGATGGGTTTCCCAGGAGTGGCTGGATCCCTATACGCACTCTCGTCACACATTTGCTGTCCGAAGGCAATGTAATTTTCCGGGATCTCCGGCACCGCCCACCTCATATTATGCATCCGCGCATTGAGTTGAGCCAAGGGCAAATACGACCAGTAGACAATGACAATGTCCTGCCTCATACAAAACTGCAAGAATTCCCTAATTCCTGGCCTCTCTCTAACGGTCGACCTCTGCTGCATAGTGGCCGCCTTGAGAATGAGCGGCTCATAATACATCAGTGTTCCCTGGACCTCTAGGAACAAGAACAACTTGTGAGACACCACCGCTGGCGTGTCCACGACCTTTGCCTTTTCTCTCGTATCGAGATACGGCTGGTTACATTCGTCCCCGCCTTCGGACACTTTGTCCTCAGAGGGCTCAGAATGATGAGTGTGATAATCTGCAATGCAAGATGAAATCCACATACCATGAGATGCACTTCCAGAGCAACATGAGAGTAGCATTAGAATGTATCGGCTGGCAGCCGACATACTACCCACATCCTAGTCTGCATCAATAGAGGCTACGATAGACGAGTTAGGAGCAACAAGTCCGTGCCATGCAGAACTAACATTACAAGACCTAGTGTAGTGATACCCCCCCTTGGCCCCAGCATGTCTATCGCCTACGAACCTCTAACTCGCGTCCGCTTAGATGCTGGACTGGGCGACATCTGTTCGTTCGGGAAGTCCATCTCCTGCCCGACATTTGATTCGGCTCCCCCTTCTGCGTCTCCAGTATCCCTTACCCGTTTTTCCTTGGAGGGTCCCGAGAGCCGCGAGTCCACTGCCTTTGAAGTTTTTCCACCTCCAGTTGCTTTGCTCCTTCCGCGTCGCAGCTCACCCTGTGAGTTGGTTCCCTGTATCGGCTGGCCGCCGATAGCGACATCCTGCGCTGTGGCAGGCCTCCCCATCGCGATGAGCATTTCCCTGGATTGCGGTGTTCGGTCCGATGCGAGAACGTCCACAGGTGCTGTTCCGCCCCTGACAATTTCCTCGGACTGGGGGATGGCATGCAAATCCACCACCATTGCGTCCGCTGCGGTTGATGGTCCGCCATGAGGATCTGTTGCCAACCTGTTAGCTGCAGTTGGAGTCCGAGGGGATGAGGTTCCATAATGAACCGCGGAATCCGGTGTCCCCTTCATTCTCCTTTGCGGCAGTTGCGTCTCCGGCTGTCATTCCGTCGACGGCGTCCGATTTGCCCTTGAAGTTGAGGGACGTCCTTCCGGTGGATTGGGTACCACAACTTCGACGTCTGACTCTCCACCTTCCTCGGTGTCGCGTATCATGAGCGGCCGTGTGGGGGGTACCACATATGCGGCAGAGACCAGGTTCATTCCCTTGACTCGCTCGTTCGCTTTTGCCAGTCCTTCCTCCTCTAGAACGAACTCCAGCACAGAGCGGCCATTCCTCTACGTGAACAATGACTTGGAGTTAGTAACTTGATGTATCGGCTGGCAGCCGACAGAGTGAGAGTCAAAGAAAATGGAGTTCCAGAAATCTTACCAGAGCGATCTCTGTAACGTTTCCACCTCCCCAGACGTTGATGACGATAGCGTCCTTGGACTTGAGCGTGGGCTTCATCAAGCGTTCTAGGAGTCCATGTCCCACTCCACACATTCCTCCGTTCCAGTCGACCTCCCCGTCCACATCCACTTGATACCAGTCGAGCTGCTTGTTGATCCCGGTGATCCTCTTAAAGACTCCAAATAGCTCCGCTCCGTCATCTGGCTTGGGGAAGGTGAGAGAGAGTGTGACGAGTGGCTTGGGCTCGATCTCTTCTCTCCTGAAGCCTCCCCGCGGAGATGGCTGGTAATAGACCGTATGAAAGTACCACGATGACGATGACGATAACGACGCCAATGCAACCGAATCTCGGAAGCGTGATCCCCCAATGAAGAGCATGGGGAGGGGAATATATCCATCGCGTGCTGGGTTGTTTGGGCCTTCCTCCTCCCCGGGAATTTCGACGTATCTGGCGATGGCCTGGAAATCGCTCTTATTAATCCCCAACGGAATCCCATCGTTTGCATACCCGAAGAGCACAAAGAACTTCTTGTCCGTACGTTGCAGCCCGTCTGTCTCCGCGCTTTCCCGAAGCGAATCCAGGACGTCGTCGATGTTCTGTCCCAGGCGACATTCATACTTGAGGTTTGAACTACTCCCTGCGACGTTCTCCTGTGGAACCGCAACCGTGGAGTACTTCGTCAATGTCGTGTAGAATACCCCCGGCGCCTTTCCGTCCGTGGACTTATCCGTGGTCGGGTTCATGGGGTTGACGCGTCCGTTCAGCCATGTGTTCCCCTCCGTGACCTTCTTGACATCCTTCCAGACGTTTCTGACGACACCCGGAGAGTTCCCCTCCTTGTCCGCGAGTTTCTGCCATGCCTCGTCTGAGTAGGGCACCCAGGTCGCATCCTTACAAGGGAGGGGAAACTTCTCGCGGAGCCACATGATCTCGTTCATGACCACCCTGTCTAGCTTTTTGTCCTTGCACCAGTCGTACAGGGTGATCACTCCCGAGCCCCTTGCCTTGGCTGTGTTCTTGATGCTAACGCGAAGGGCCACAATCTCGTCCGCCAGTTTGCAGAGGTCTGAATCACGCAGCCCCAGAGTCGGCGTGAGATCCGTCTTTGTGATGTGCGTGAGCGGCTTCCGATTGACGAGTTGTATCGGAAGAGTCCCGTCATCTCCAATGAGCTCTCCATTCTCCCACGCGTCGAACACCTTTGTCCACAGTTCCCAGGTGTTCTCCTTGATGAAGATGAGGGGCAACTTCGATGACACTTTCTCCTCCACGAAGTGCGCCATCACCTTCAGCTTCGCTGCCTGCGGAAGTGCAAGTCCTCAACATTCAGAACCTCGGGCTAATCTATCGGCTGGCAGCCGAGAGACACAGACGACTCACAACTGACAACATGAAATTGTAAGAGAATCTGTATCGGCTGGCAGCCGACTCAAAAGCAGGTCTTGAACTAGTGCACACATCACGTATACGATGATCAGAATGAACGCTGAGCGGAAGTGCCTACCTCAAACGCAGTTGATGGTTTTCCACCCCCGCGATGTGGCTTCGGACATCCCGCCTTCACCCATGCCGGTCTCCCCATTTCCGCACAAGATCGGAACGTCTCCTTGGCCACCTTCTCCGCGATGTTCAAGTTCAAGGCGTTTGAAACCCTGACGAGAGTGTCCGCGTCTTCCGCCCAAACCGGAATGACTTCAAATTCCAGAAGATCCTTCTTTGCGTCCGAGCCATCGGGGAAGTTCTTCGCGAGTTCGAGGCATGCTGTAACGGTATGCTGACCACCAATGATGTACCAATGCACATCAGGAGCTTTCCATCAGGAGCTTTCCACCAGGGCACTGGAACACCGTTCACCGTTGTGGTGTCTCCCACAAGGGGACACTTGTCCATGACAGCATCCATTCCTTTGTCGGTTTCCAAGGGCTTCCGCTTCAATGGAATTCCATGGATTTCCGGCTTCTTTCGAATGGACCCATATCCCTTATACATCGTTGTCACCTACAATGACGATTTCCTGGACAATTAGAAACCCTACATCAAAGTGTCGGCTGGCAGCCGATAGAATAAAAAGTAGAGTTTTATATATAAGGCAGTTCAAATGAAGAGATCTTGAGCTACAATACCTGTTTCAGGCGGTCCTTCGCGATCTTCCTGTACTTGAGATCATCTGGTGCAATGTGGAGTCTGTCAGCTTGGATGACCCCCGGAAGACGTTGCTTCTTGTAGGGGAAGGCATGCCCCAGCCCCTTGTCCAACGCCTCGTAGATGGCGTTCACCTCGCTGTCCTTTGTCTTCGTGGTGAGGTGATTCCCACGACGTAGGGCCTCGTCCAGTGTGATCTTGAAGGCCTTGTTGGGATCTTTCCCCTTCCTCTTGGGTTTGCTCGGTGACCCCGCCTCCACGACAGCAGTTTCCGCCTCCACAGTCGGTGTGCTAGACGGCTTCTTTCTTGCGGAGGGCACCTTCTTCTTTCCTTTCTCCAGGTCCCGAATGGCAAGCGCATTACGGTCATCCCTTTCTGCTTTGAGAATATACCATCCCTGCACCAGGTCCTCAGCATCCACGGGATGGTTCTTCTCGAATGTCATGCCCATCGCCATCGCCATCGCCATATTTCCACAGACCTCCTCCGTGCATTTGTCGAAGGGCAACTCCACCGCGATGTAGTCCGCTTCCCCTTCCGGATTCGCAAATGGGAGCAGACAGATGAGGACATGAACAGCGTGACCGACCGCCATAACGGACATGATCTTCCCCTTGCCCGGGACCATGTTTCCCTTCATCTTGTACGAGCACGCAATCTCGACTATCCCGTCAGTCAACTCCCTCCAGCAAAGGCCCCACTCCTCAATTGCTGGACTTGCTTTTCAAGTTGCGCGTGGTGGAATCCCGTCGGAACATATCCCGGAATTCGGAATCTGTTCACCGAGGAGTCTTAAGAGCAGGGTAGGTTTTCTGCACACAGAAGACATGAGTTCAGCGTGCTACATAATAGTGTCGGCTGGCAGCCGATACGGTAAGGGGGTACAATGTATCGGCTGCCA
This sequence comes from Pseudisothecium myosuroides, assembly GCA_951799445.1. Taxonomy (NCBI): domain Eukaryota; kingdom Viridiplantae; phylum Streptophyta; class Bryopsida; order Hypnales; family Lembophyllaceae; genus Pseudisothecium; species Pseudisothecium myosuroides. Next base: position 18,577,924 of record OX637292.1, read on the forward strand.
GCCGATACAAGTTCCGGTAATTCATGACAACAAAATGAACTATATTGAATGCCTGCCGATAATGTATTCAGACTACAAAAAGTGGAGGTGCTGATGCTGTCGGCTGGCAGCCGACACAGAATTCATGCAATGAACGAACGTATACAAACATGGAAAACATGGAAGGGGAAACTGTATCGGCTGCCAGCCGACACAGAATTCGTGCAATGAACAAGCGTATACAAACATGGAAAACATGGAAAGGGAAACTGTATCGGCTGCCAGCCGACACAGAATTCGTGCAATGAACAAGCGTATACAAACATGGAAAACATGGAAGGGGAAACTATATCGGCTGCCAGCCGATACAGGGATTGAATGGTACCTGTCACTGACTGCATTGGCAGTTGCCATCTTCTGGATCAGGGAAGTCGTGTCGGCTGCTCTGCGTCTCCTGTCGGCTGGTGAGGTCGTCTGCTCACTACTGCCTCCAATTGTATCGGCTGCCCTGGATCTGATATCGGCTGACCTAATCAGCGGAGCGGCTGACCTAATCTGCGGAGCGGCTGACCTAAAAAATGCGGCGGCGGGGGAGCGGATACTATATGACCCGAGGAGTGTCGGCTGCAAGCCGTGGGACCAGAAAACAGGGAGACTGTGGGAGAGACAACGAGAGAGAGCGAGAGCATGAGTGAGAGAGCGCGAGAGAGAGAGAGAGACTGATCCTGAGCGTGGAGAGTTAGAAATGAGCTGAAATGAAAGTGATCAGGGGAGTATACCCCCCTCCCTACTGAAGTGACGGCTGCCAGCCGGGAGGCGCAATCATTACGATTTCATCCACTTTTTTCATCCGTCCATGGTTTCTCATCCAGTCTGAGACGCGTCATCGTCATTTGCAGCGCTCATATTGTCCGCTATAGTGGTCCTCAGCTGTTTCGATTTAGGTCCTTCTCATATCCATGCAGTCCAAGGTGTCGGCTGCCAGCCGACACAATCTCAAGGTCAGTCTCATGTTTAGAAAATAGGTGATCCTCATCAATGAGGTCGTCTACTGTGATGGATATTGTTGTATCGGCTGCCAGCCAACAAGGGGAAGCGCGATTGAACTGAACAGGAGATTCGACATCGCTGGTTTTAATTTCAGATTGTGTACCATGACATCATCTGATGAGCTGGGGCTGGATACCACTGTAATTGAAGCATTCACAAGAAATGGAGGCTCTGGGAGGTTGAAGATTCGGAAGGGAGCAGTCGTCGCGCTGACACTGGAAGGACTATATTACGCAGGTAGGGCGGTCGTAGAGAAGGTGGTGCAGCAGGATCCATGCCTCGTTTGCGTTCGGGTGATAGATGTTCCATCGAACCTCGACATGCCCATTCCGTTTCCGGAGGCAGACTTGCACTTCCTCCGGCAATGCGCAGGAAGGTCGATTGTATGGGAGGCAAAAAATATTTATCCTTATGCGGAGTCGGAAGGGTCATCTTCCGTTGGTGTCGGCTGCCAGCCGACACATGGAAACACGGACGGGAAACCCATACAGCAATTCCTGTCACTCTCTGTCAATATGGAGGTTGTACTTCTGATGATGGTCGGTAATGACCTGCAGTATGCTGGTGTGGGATCCATTGTAGAATGCTCACCGAAGGGATATTGGAATGGCTTCCGCATACCACACAGCTTCTTCGTCATCGTCAAGCTTCTGCATGTCCTCGAGGAGTTCGAGGATCAAAATGCCTACTGCGAGATTCCAGAATTCATGACACTGAACCGCTGTGTGGGATTTAGAATTCTATGGAGTGGATACAAGGTGAGGCCGGTCGTGGCACCTAGTTCATCGACCGTGAATGTCGGCTGCCAGCCGACAGATATTACAGGAGACTATCTCATCCACTCACAGCTAGATAGGAGCCCGGAGAGTGGAGGTAGCTCAAACGATGTAGTCGTGGAATTCGGGGACTCGATCGATGAACAGATTCCTGCCACTGCATCGGATGAAGACGATCGAGAGGATAGGCTCTACTCATCGGACGGGCAATGCTGCGGATCTGCTCATGGAATTCACAATGGTCATGGTTATAGTACCTCTGTAGATGGCAGCTATCCGAGCAGCGGCAATGACTGCTCTGTTCAGGCGATCGACTTTAGGGGTCATGGAGGTAGTGGAGAATCCAACGCGAACTCGGACGGCGTGCAGTCGGGGCTACCCATCATGGACAGACCTCTTTGGAGGAATAAATACTGCCAACTTCTCAATGACGATTTCTCAGTCTTCGGAAGAGCAATGATACAAGTCTGCCTACCGGAGGAAGCCTGCGACGATCGCGTTCTCAGTGATTCAGAGGTAGGGGTCATGTTGGTCTCGGAAAATGAGGAACTGCAAATGACATCCATGCGGTGGAAGATAACACATGCTAGATTAGAGGGGGGAAGGCTACTCTCGGAGATGGTCACGCTCTGCTCAGAGGCTGCTCTGCTGGAGGAGCCGGATGACAACGGATGTCAGGGGGTGCCTAGAAATCCCTACCGGTCGGTGCGCAGGAAAGTCACTCACAAGGATCGCGGTGGAATATCCAAATTGCAGCTCAAGATCTCGGAGTTGGAGATACGTGCGGTCAGCTCGCAAAAGTGCTGCAATCTCAGATGCTGCCAGACGTTTCCTTGGGAGGAAACAAAAAATATACGAAGGAAGTTCTTCGCAGCCACATTCGAGACAAGGAGGGAAATGGCATATGCGGTGCACACTCAAATACATCCGGGGATCGTTCCAGGTAAAAAAGTCATTACTCTTGCAAATAGAGACGTATGCGAAAACGCTTGGTGTATCATTCACGGGGTCTCAAGGTCGGCATACCATGTTTACAAGGCGGCGGCCGCAGGAGGATCGGTCAGCGGATCGCATGGGAATGCGAGGTCCACAAGACCACGTCCGAAAACAATTCAAGCCCAAGCAACTCTCATGACAATCATCAATGAGAATGCAGATCAGATGCCAAACGAATTCAGGCTAGTTGGGAATAAGCGCGTAGACAGTCTCAAGGTCGTGCCCTCGGCAATGACGTGGGATCACATGCGCGAACAAGTAAACTCAGTAAGTTCATCATCTTCTTCTATTTAGACATTACATACTACTGTTTGTCGGCTGCCAGCCGATACCATGTACTTATGGAATGGAAGCACGTTGGCAGGCGCTTTAGGCATACTTCTCTGCTTTCCTCAGTCAGGGTTCTGCATCTCTGTCGGCTGCCGGCCGATACAAATGCTCAACCTTATTGCGCAACCTCATTTGCCAAATGATGTCTTTCAAGTCAATAGGGTATGCAATTTGGAGCCAGTCTCGCAGTCCGCGATCAGCCGCCTTCGGAAGACACATTTCAAAAATGTAGAGGTCAAGGCGGTGGGAAGCAATTTCTCAAAATGCACAGAATGTGACTTCCTCGTAGAGTGTATTGCAAAGTATCCCAGGGGCTGTGATGAGTGGCAGGCGCTAGTCGACGACAGAGAGAGACATCTCAACTACCAAAGGGCATGTAGAAATGTCTATGGAGGATGGACCGCGCAGTCAGTCAGAAATCCATCAGAGTTCCTGTGCATCATTCATGATAAAATGGACACCAAGAAGACAGCGATTCCAAGGATGATGCGCGTCACAAAGGCCACCGCGGGGCTAGGGCAATTGCCAATATCTTGCACGGTCATGCTCACACATGGCCATGGAGATGGCGCAGATGCGCATTATTCAACCTCGCTCTAGCCGGGGGACTCAAATTTCACAATTTCGTCGCTCTGTAGGGTACTTAGGGCGCTAGAAGCACCACCTGTGCGGGAGTCGAAGGTGCTCTTCAAATCACCACCGCAGAATAGCTTCTTTGAGGCTCTGATGCATGGAAAATCCAGGTGCAACTCATCCATTCCGCAGGCACAGGAGAAGATTAATAACATTCAAACATCAGGGCGGCCTCATATTCCACTGCCGAGGAAGCTCTTCTTGCAACTGGACAACTCAGCAAAGGACAACAAAAATAGGTTCCTCATGGCTTTCTGCTCATTACTCACCGCGAGGCGCATATTTAAGGAAGTTACAGTCGGATTTCTAATTGTCGGGCATACGCACGAAGACATTGACGCGCACTTCAGTTATCTATCGAAACTCATCAAAAAGAAGAACACGTATGTACTAGCAGATCTCATGAAGGCGTTCATGGACTCGCAGAAGACGGTGGCATTTGTCCCGGAGGTCGTGCAAGAGGTCGCAGACTTCAAGGAATACCTCAGAGGATTCCATCATGAGGGCGTAAACAAGATCATCGGACTCGGAGATAAACACATATTCAAATTCTATGTAGTCGAAGATGGAGATGATCGGGGATGGCCGGTCATGAGGTACAAGAAAAGGGCAACGGATTCGTCGTGGCTGCCTCCGGGGCCTCCAGTCAAAATGTGGACAGCGGACGAAAATGGGAGACCAAAAATACCGCAGGGGGATCCTAGACCAGTGCCCTACAAGGCACTCTGGGGGAACGTGGAGATTAATACAGAAAGGCAGAATGCAGAGAAAGAAGTCGCAAGGGCGAGCGAATGCAGGGAGAAACAAACATTCATCAAAAATGGAATCGCAAAGTACATTGAATTCTGGAAATTGGGAATGGCCAGAAACAAGCGATATGCACAGGAAATGGCGGGGTGTGTGGCTTACTGGGAAAAAATTTACAAGGAAATCAATTCAGTCATGCCACAAAATCAAGCAGAGCTTCGAGAAGGATTGTGGCCGCTCTCAGACTGGACAAGAGATCACGGAGACGCTTTTACGGGGGAGGGGACAGAAGCATATCATTCACTGGACACCACTCCGGAGGACGAACCAGAGAATACTCTATACTGCGGACCAGCCAAAGACAGACCCAGACTGACATTCAATCCATTCAGGGATGTTTTGCTAGGAGACTTTGTGCTCTGTAGACCATGTCAAAACAATTACCTGCCGGTTTGGTTGGGACGGGTACTGGAATGTGTCAACAGGACTCCAGGGACATCGTATGGGAACTTCACAATAGAGTGGTGGACTCCAATGAAGGCGAAGAGGGAAGGAAAGGCGCTGGTGGCAAGGGAATGCTGGACAAGGAGATGGCACAAGGAACTCACTCTTCCACAGATAGTACATGTCAGCATGGTCTTGTACTCGCACAGAATGCCCTCGCATGCAAAGAATGGACCTCCCAACTCTCATGTCATCCCGGAGGCATCCGTGGCTGCTGCACTTGCAAATCTAGAGGCCGCGGGAGCAACATTGGACACAGATGCAGACGAACAAAGACATGATTAGCGCTGCTACGGATTCGGATCTGTCGGCTGCCAGCCGATAGTCGGAATTCGGATTACGGAGGATTTACAAGGACATTCCGCTCAGGGATTCTCGTACGCGGATGCAGGTGTCGGCTGCCAGCCGATACAACACTCTTTGCTGCTGCCGAAGCGCACTGTTCTATCCACAAGATGATTTCAATCAATGGTAAAGCCAGGAACGTCCACATTTTGTATTCTCGTTTGGGGTCAGGAAGGGAGTAACTATATGTCTGAAGTTAGTTCAGGCTGGGCGTTTAATGGTTACCATATGTATCGGCTGTCGGCCGACACATGGAATGTAGGTCTGTACAGCAATCTCTAAAACGTTTTTGGTACTCCTGCTTGGTGGATGACACATCATTTCGTAATGGAATGGCGACGAACTTGTGGAATTCTATTATCAGTTTATATGAAGTTCACCTAAGGACAGTTTTACAAATAATGCTCTTTAGTGCGCTACTCAACCGGATTGCTCAACTCTCACTCATGTTCTCCGCTCTGTTTTATTCTCGCTAGGCACATTAGTCTACTCATTTGTTGGCTGCCGGCCGATACATTTCACCAGGCTGAGACTACATGTTGTTTGAGGCTGACATGGATTCGGATTATGGGAATTGTACTGGGAGTTTTCTTCATTTCAGGGGCGCGGTTATAGGCATACCTTCTGACCACACACGAAAACCACTGCAAATAAGCAACTCCACTACTTCCTTTTCCATTTGGAAAACAAAGTTTCCTTCATGGCAACATTTTATGACTTACCAAATGTACATTTTCACAATGTGTGGGAGGGCAGCCGATACTTTTCCATCATTTCAAGCATGTTTTTCTACTCTGCAGTGGAGGCTAAGTGAAAAAATTGTCCATAATTCGCGCATTTGTCCATAATTAGTTAAATATGGGTTTTAACGTCCTGCATGCAGGACTTCTTTGCCCCAGTTCCAGGCCTGGACACTTTAGCCTTCCATCTACTCCAAAACAAATTTTAGGTTTGAACTTGCCCTAAAAAAATAAAAAATAAGGTAGAAGTGCCTATTTTGGATAGTCCCCTAATGGCTTTATAGGGTGACCTATTGTGGTCAACACATGGATGTCCTGTTCACTAAAAAAAGATTCTCTAATTGTACCTTCTCGTCCATTCATTTCTCTTCCTTCCTTGATTAGGGAGAAGTGCCAAAGCTAACCGTAATAGGTGAGTCAGTCTATGAGACTAGAGTGGGTCCAAATGAAAAATCCACATTTATATTGAAATAAGATATTCATTCTTCAGGAAAAAAATTCCTTTTTTTTGCATTCTTCCTCAAGATTATTTCCACACACATTGAGCTCAATTTCTCAACCAATTTCCCAAACCCTACATGATGAAATGCTCAAGTTATCCGTTATAGGTACTTCTACCTTATCTTCAGTTGGATCCAAGTCTTACATCAACTAACTTTCTCTCATCAGCTAGGTTAATCTATTCCTAGAAGGACGCTACCCAAGCTCAAGGAGATGTCCACTGCTTCACCTCTTGTACAATAGGGGTAGTCACACCTTCTTTGCACCTTGCCCAAAATCTAAAGAATGGAGGTGATTTTGCAAGCTGACTTGCATATTTTTAGTTCAGATGAATCCATCAAAATGACACAAAAGGGGGGTCACACCTTCTTCAACAATTCTGGGTCCTGATTGGTCCTAATTCTGGGTCTTGTAAAATCTTGTTTTCGGAGAAGGTGTGACTACCCTAATAACGAGCACAGATTATTTGCAACGCAGATTTGAAAAGTGCAACCACACAGGCATCCTGGTCACACGAATCCGCATCAATGTGTCAAAAATAATGTTCACAACAGAGGTAGTATGCATACTCGATCTTCCCATCAATACAAAGGTCCATTTAAATGACATTCATTGTTTCCTTTCACATTGGGGAAAATGGGAACCCCTAATTATCAAAATACACGGAGACCTCCCAAGCATCACGACCACTGGAGTCACCAATGCTGGAAACAAAGACTGAAGGAGTCCGATCACCTGTTTCGGAGGAGCAGGAGCTGATCCATGGAGCTGTTGTAGTGGAGATCAGGGCTTTTTTTTCTGGCTTTCTGGTGCCAGATTACACCAGAAAAAAAAAATCTGGCTTAAACAGGTTATAAAAAATGCCATAAAAATTGGATGAAATCGCCAGACAACTTTGAAATTAAAAAAATATTAGATGAAATCGCCTAATTGTGGATGAAAACCATACTATACATCCAATAAGTGGACGAATGTTGCAATTTGGAGCACCACTGTAACATTTTATATCGCCACTATGGCACTTCTTCAAAAATGAAAAAAAAGTCCTGGTGGAGATGGCCTTCACAATGCAACTCAGTTGGCCGCAGCTTCTTCTTGCATATGGAACTTGGTTCTCCAGCAAAATTTATTGCATCCCATACACCTTGCAGCAATTCATACAATGACACAATGACGCAGGCAAATGGACTTACGAGCCAAACATTGTCTGGGCGATCGGCACCGGAGAGATGCAATCCCATACACCTTGCAGCAATTCATACAGTGACGCAGGCAAATGGACTTACGAGACAAACATTGTCTGGGCGAACGGCACCGGAGAGATGCACTTCGTGATGTAGCACTTGCAACTGGAATTCGTTAGTTTCTTTTCCTTTCACGTGCAGTGCCAACCCCGCGGGTAAACACAAAGACGCACTTCCCATTGTGTTTCCGAATTACATACGATGTCGTCCTCAGGGGTCCGCTACCACTCCTACCGCAACACATGGGGAGCCGAGATGAAGCCATGTATGTAAGACTTGGACCATTTTTTGCAGTTGAAGGTTTAAGACTCAATCATCAATGGGTGTACTAAGTGGTTTCAAATCAGTTACTGGTAACGGAATTTTGAATTTACTAATCCATTCATTCAAAACTTGGGATCAACACCATTTTACTGTGCTCACAGTTTGAACTCACAATCTCACAGTCTGAATGCACAATCTGTTTGAACTCACAATACAGTCATGATCAGGAGATCAATGGAGTCAATTAATACTGTTTTATTTACTCACAGTCTGAACTCACAATTTAAAGCCTAATTTGTAAAAGACACATGGACGAAAACATGTGACATCACTTCACACTGAATCCATGCCAATCAACGATGCTTGAAGTTCCGCATTACAGTTCATTCAAAATTTTGCAAGATGTAGAAGGCAACATCATCTCTAGCCACAGCATCGGTCATTTCTCTCTGAAAACCAGAAAGTTTAGACGAATTCCAGAGCTCCTATCCACATTCAAGGCCAAATTAAAACCTGTTACGGTCGAATATTCCAGTGAAGCTCACACATCACATTTGTCAAGAAAGAGTGGTTCCGAATGGTGCACCATGAATGAACCGGAGGAAGTGCACGCCATTCACAGATAGACAAATCGTAAACCCATTCATACTCATGCTTCTTGTCGGAGTCGGCGTCAAAATGCCATTTTCCCTCTTCCTTCAGAAGCACAAACAGGAAGCCATTGCAAGCATGAATCCTGCCAGTCAGCTCAGGCCCATCCGGCCAAAAAACCCGTGGGAAACAACGGTGCGTTTCCTCCTTCACCCATGATGTTGCGTTCTCTGGAACACAGTACTCTGAGATAAAAGCCTCGTCCTCTTTTTGCTCCCAGTACAGTACAAAGAGACGGTCTTTCATGAGGGTATACGAGATCACCTCCTTCCCCGACCACTTCCCCAGATCGTGTCCGAAGTCAGAGTACTTTCCGTCGCGGCAGTCATATGCACAGGGACCTAATTTATGTGCGCTCCAAAGGCTTTCATGTCGGATTGAGTGTTCATTCCGACTCCAATCGTGTGCAATGCCAAAAATGCGACCCAGTGATGGCTTCGGTTTGGTCCACTGTTGGACCTCAGAGTCGTATACTTCTGCTTCCACCGGCGGAGCATGCTTCACTACAATGACCTTGTAGTGATATGTGTCGCGGTCCACGACGATCCGCATCATGGTAAGCTTCGAATACATCAACAAGTTCAAATTCGGGAGTGGATTAACAACTCCAGTCATTGGATTGGTCACAAATATACTATTCAAACCTGTTTCGAAGTCCTTGAAAACATAACACACCAGTCCTGCATCCGCCGCGCCATTCATGTGCACAAACGTGCACACTGAAACCGTCGGTCTGCACAAAATTATGTCCGACTGGACAATTAGCCAAAAGTAAAGATTTACCACAAAAAAATACCAAGAGGAGCCGAAAATGTTGAAGTCACCAGAAATGCAATTGGAAAGACGAGAATGTTCTACCAATAATAGAGATCAGAAGTTCAAGACTGAAGTAATTCGAAAAAAAATAAGACCAGCACTGCACCTGCGGTATTCTGGGCCACGATCAGTAAAGACATGCGCTTCATGCCATCGATTATTTCGTCCATCCAAAATATGCAGCCAAAAATTGAAACTTCCACACAAATTGACTCTTGCCAATACCCTGGGAGAGGACTCTTTCAATGCTAGGGTGAACTCCGAGGAGGAAGATTGCAAGCTCAACTGCCATACCGTGGAAAGGGATTTGAGGCGGCAGATGTTGGAAAAGGGCAGCTTCGCAAACACGCGCTGCAGAAGCTCCATTGGCAGCGTGCTCCAGAGGGCAGGGTCCAGGACCAGCTCATGTTTGCAGCATGAGCCTATGTCAGCCAGAACAAGGTTCAATTCTTGTGATACATCTAAAAACTATTTCCTCAGAGTCCTGAGATCCGTGGTTCCTGAAAATATCAGCCCATCCAGCTTGTCTCGCAATGTGCGTGCTACTCGAAGATAGTCACGCTTTTCATCTAGGGATTTCATGCTACAAGCTCCTCGTTTTAGTGCCTGCAAATAAACAACGTTCCAAATTTTCAGTGAACCTGGCAATCTACGGGGTAACTATTGGAGGCTTTATCCAAAGTATAGAGAAGTAAGAGAACTCATGTGTCCTTATGAAAACTGTAGGTCAATGACATTAATCTGCAAGGACTCCTGTTTGTAAATCCATTACTGAACCCTATGCAGGACAGATTGCATTGCATATATAGCAACCACTCTAACCCTCTTACAAACCTCACATGCTCTGTTGCAAAGCGAAGGAGGCCACTGAGACAGAGTTCAGGATTTTTGTCTGTGGGTATCTCAAAAGCTTCAAAGGAAATTCCACCAACTTGACAAAAATGGCATACTGTACTTAACCTAAATCTATATCGGTCACAGATATTAAAGGAAGAGCGCTTGTGGATCTCATTTCCGGCAGGAGGAAATTGCCAATTTAGTTGAAACTGCTTTAGCATGCTTTGGAGAAATCAGACAGCATACTGGGATACCTCCAGTGTAGTGCAAATTAGTAAAAACTTTCCGACCATCATCCATGGAGTCTTCAAAATGCCAGGTTTAATTGTGCAACAGAGAGCATCTATTCAATCAGACCACGGAAATAACGAACTGCATTTGGTCTGATTCACATTGCATTCCTACCTCGTGCTTCCGAAATCAGCAGCTTCGAAGACGAGCGAGAGAGAGAGAGGGAGAACCTACGCAAGCACACTTTGGGAAGCGTGAAAACCTTAAGGCGAAAATTAGCTGCGATTCTCAAACTCTAAAGCAAGTGGCTACACTTGCAATGTGCTGATTGAAGCAGATGTTTCACTCACAGAAGTCTGTGACGAGACTTGCAATGGGTTGAAGCAGATGTTTTACTCATAGGAGTGACTGGACTTGTAATGTGCTGATTGAAGCCGATGTTTCAAGTTACTCCCAGGAGTGACACATGTGACAAAGTTCTGGGAGTAAGGTAGGCTGCTTTTAACCCCTTAACCCCTCAACGCCCCAGCTTGGATGGCGCGTTGCAGACGTCGGGAGGGCAGCTTTTACTGTACAGCACTTTTCCAGACGCCTACTCAAATGCGCAACATTTCACCGCTGATTTGCGTGGCCCACTTAGACCCGGATCGAGGGAGAGTATTTTTGCATTATTTGAATGTGCGGATGTGAAGATTATAACGATTGAATGGAGCTGCGGCAACCGATTCCAAGGCTCTTTCACGCAGTCTCCGCACTTTCGAGAGAGCTGCCGAACAGAGCAATGACCGAAACACCGTAAAAAAATTTCAAGTTCTGCGTTGGTGTGTCTAGAATGCCTCCGAGAATTTTCACCGTGTTTGGATAACAAACCATTGCGTGCGACGCGATCAATTGAATCAGAGTCTGCGCTCGACAAGAAAAAGTCACCGGATGTTGCAGTCAGCACTGTACTCGGATACCTCCACGTGGGCGGCAGAAAGCATTGGATCCTCCTTAGTTGCAGATACAGTGGCCTCCCACCGGCCACTCCCAGTCACATTCCAAAAACTAACACTAACCGCCATGTCCAGTAATACATTCCGGGCCAATCCGGCCCTCTCACTAGAATCATAGGCTGCCAAATCGGTCGAGCCAGTGAGGTTTACAATCCCAAGGGTACTCGTCACAAGGTCTATTTCAAATTTTTAGAATCCTGGTTCATCTGCGGACTGTGTTGTTGCTCGAAAATGTGTCAGGAGCGATATTTTCGCCGCACCGGCGTTGAAGGGTCAAGGCCTCAATTCTTTTTTGAATTCTTGCACATTTTTGTTTATATCTTTGTACAGTAAGGTCTAATTCATTTACGAATTTTTCAGTCAGTTTTTCATTAGAAGTTCAACAACTTTAGGAAGCTCTAGCATGCTCAAAAATGAACCAATTTTGGAACCGCAAATTGCATTGGAATTGCAATGAAGTGCACTTCAACTTCATGACAAGTGAAAAATGAATAATTTTGAATCATACAACTATTTGGATTTCTTTTATGCTCTACCTACCATTTCATAGAGAACCTTTGGAACATAGTCAAAGTTTTTGTGCCATGGGGTGAAGAACAAGCAAGAAATCATACAAGCAATTCAAGTGGTATGAGATCAAATATCTTTAAAGCAATTATGAAGGTTCATTTCTTATATGTACTATTGAATACAAGTTGTAATTTTCACAAATGTTGGCAACACTAGATAGTACATAGTGTATAGAAAACATCAAACTCTTATTATGATTTTCAATTACATATGTGTGTTTGTAATGATGATAAAGTAGACTTTAGTGTGATTCCAACGCAATTCGCAATTTGAAATTCCATTCAATTTTGAGCATACACGGGCCTCCCAAAGTTGACCTAATCTTAGCAGGGTGCAAAAATTCGTAAATGAAGTAGACCTTACTGTACAGAAATGTCAATTACCGCAATTTCAAGAAATTGGTCATCATTTAAGGAAGGCCGTCTTTAATTTCAAGATTCAAGTATTACATTGGATGAATGAGAAGTTAATGAGACTAAGTAAACAATGTTTAGAAACCCTCCATTCATTGTTCAAAATATGGACATTGGAGCGCTTAAGAGTTAAAGTGACCATTTAAGAGCTGGTTGCCTTTTCGGGGAAGCTAAACTTCTTTAAAAAAAGTTTACTAAATTTTTGTGGGAACGCTACTAAAGAATTCAATTTTTTTTGTTGATTTGGTCGCGTTGTCCTAGACAATTTTCTCTTGATTAGGACAGTAATCTATTGAATTGGTTCACTTTTTGTTGATTTTTGTCTAGGACAACGCGACCAAATCAACAAAAAAAATATAATTCTTTGAAGAAAAATGGAATTGGCATCTGACTCAAGTCGTTTCATATTTTTTGGACCTTCAAGGAGTTAGTTAAAAAAAATTGAAGTTGAAACACAGTAGTCACTAAAAGTGACCACCTTTTGAAATGTACATTTCTGGTACATTGAAGAATGCAGAATGTGTCTCTGTGTCTTTATCCCTCTTAAAGTATACTAGTATCTTAATTAACTCCACGTTTGTCCATACTAGATTATCACTACATCACAAAGTTTAGACCCTACGATTTGGCAGCAATTATCGTGCGGTTATCGTTGTTTCGTGGGTTCATACCATAATCACACTGACTCAATGTATTTTTACGCACTGAATCAGTGCGAAAACAATGAATATCAATAGCGTACGGTTTATGTACTTTAACTATACAATTGTTGTGTCAAAACTGCACATCAATCATTTAGTTAAAGTACATAAACTGTGCGCTATTGATATTCATTGTTTTCGCACTGATTCAGTGCGTAAAAATACATTGAGTCAGTGCGATTATGGTACGAACCCATGAAACAACGATAACCGCACGATAATTGCTGCCAAATCGTAGGGTCTAAACTTTGTGATGTAATTAAGCCACTTAGGTAGTGGCTCTTAAGCTAATCAGTAAAGTTATATACAACTTGTTAGGGTAAATAGCACTGAACTAGAGGAAGATTCATAATTGTCATACCTTCCTATTATGAGCCAAGTAGTAGATTCTTCATAATTCACCAACTTGTTGAGTTTGGGAAAGATTGAGAAAGGCAAGTCTAGTATTAAAGAGTGACCAACATCGGCTACAATGGGAAGTGTTTTTTTGGGGTTGTCCCTTCATTGTTAATGGCAATGGTATAACCTAATGTTTTTTGAGTTGGATTGAGGATGTTCTAACTAATTATATACTAACTTCAACAATACACGTGGAAGAGCCCTAGCCTAAAAAGATGATTGGCTTATTAGTATCCTTCCTTGCAACAAAAATTGGATTGATTGAAGTTCTTGGAGATTAATTTGTACAGCATGCACTGCAATCCCTCGTGTTTTTTTTTTCATGAAGTACAATAGGTCAAGTACATTCAAACCTCTTTAGTTTAACCCTCTTTTCAATGACATTCTAGAATATTCCGCACATTTGCCACGCTCTCATTGTTTGTAGCATACTTGTGAGACAATTTGCTTGTCTCATTAGGAGGAAAATCAGGCCTCCATAAGGCCACGAGATCCGTCACTACCCCAATTTTTATTTTTTTTTATTTTTTTCCCTTTTCCTATGTGGCCGATGATCCTCCACCTAGGATTGTTGATATGTAAAGAGTTTTTAATTTTTTTGTACTCCATCTTCATCATTTTGCATGTCATAAAGATAGAGTACAAAAAAATAAAATAAAATAAAAAATAATAAATAAAAAATAAAAAATAAATTTACAAAAAAAAAAAAAAAAAATCCTGCTGACTGCTGCAGATTGCTGCTGACTGCTGCAGTCTGAAAATTTCAGCTGATTTGGGCAGATTTGGATTGATTTTAGTTTAACAAAGGGAAGGGGCCTTTTGGAGGCCTCATTTCTCTCCTAATGCACATTTAACCCCTAAAGGCCCAAAGTCCCCTCGGGGGACACTTGGGATTTCGGGCAGGCTCGTGCGACTTGAAATTTCGACCTAATTTTTTGAAACTTTTTTTGAAGATAGGAAATCACATTAGCTTTCCAAAAATATAATTCTTTTTTCAATTAGTGCCCGGGAAAAAAAGTTATGCCGCCCGAAGTCAAAAAAGCAGTTCGCCGGGCAGAAAAAAAAAACTTCAAAAAATTGAACTTTTTTTTAAATTTTTTCTCAAAGATCATGTTTTTGTCTATATTTGAAGCTTTGATTCATTCTAATTGGACTCAGAATGAGAAAGTTATGGACAATCTTGTTTTTCGGACAATCTAAGCATGTTCTTCAAAAAACAACTTATAAAATTCATTTTTGAATGCAATTTCCGAAATTTTTCAAATTTTTTTTTTTGAAAAGGTTAAGTTTGTTTGCAAGAACAATCCCACCGTTGGGATTATGGTTTTTTAATTCCATCTAAGAGCTATTGAAGATTTAGTGTTTTGTTCAATTTTGGACCTACTTCTACTTAGCAATTTTTTTATATGTGAAAATCAAGTTTTGACATTCTGAAATTTTTTTCCCGACTCTCAATTCAAATGTTCAACATAAAAAATTTTAACTTTATGGTGTGTAGTGCAAAAAATATCCACAAATGGCCGTCAAAGTCATCTAAAATTGCAATCCAGAGTTCAAAAAACTTCTTTTTCCAACTTCAAACGCTAATATCTTCCAATCCGTATGGTCAAACTTCATGAAATTTTTAACACATGGTTTGAGACAAGTGAAGTACAAGATCCTATAGTTAGATTCTAAGAAAAAAGTTTTTTTTTGGTTTAGGGAGTGATCGCAGCAGAAATGGCAGTTTTCAGTGGTTTCGAAGCCAGAAAATGCCTTGGGGCTTTAGGGGTTAAACTATACGGCTTCAATTGTACCATGACGTTCTTTCTAGAAGTTAGATGAAGGGGGTTAGAATGTATTTTGGAAGAAGTGACCTACATTAAGATTGAAGCAATCTATTACATGAAGTGGTGTCAGCATTCTATACAGTCCATAGCAAATTGAAGACAAGACATTTTGAAATTATCTAATTCAAAGGGCAAATGACAATTAAGGGGCAATTCCTTGAATTCCTTGAAATTGAGAAGAATTCAATTTCACAAGGGTTCAACAAAAACTACATGTGAGGAAATTTGAGTAGGACCTCATTTTTAGAAATGAACAAATGTTATTGGGATAGAGACTCTTGTTGCATAGATATTTATTATTGTATCCTTAGATCAATTTCAACATTTGCATACTTAAATGGTTACATATTGCCAAGTCCAATTTTTAAGGTAGATTTGTTACCATTCCATTGGATAGTCTAGTCAGAAAAGCATAACAATTCATGACGTCATCCATTTTCTATACCCTTAGATTTTTGAAAATAAATAAATTAATATGGACATTTGTGATGAACCATTAGGACTTATCACTATGTTCTATATTGCTTTTGAGCCTCCCAGCTCTCAAACAATATCTCATCCATTGAAGAATTTAGAGTGTTGGAATATGTGATTTTATAATTTTCATATTCTTAGGAATATTTCTAATTCTTAGAATAAGGGAGTCTTTGATTCTTGGATATTGGTAATGTAGCTTCCTATCAACTTGGGTAGATTCTTATTTAATAATTAATTAAAGTGCCAAAAATCAATTTGGTAGCCCAAAAAATAATATATTAAAATTGAACAATTTAATATAATGTCATGGTTTATTGCGTGTGAAAGATATGTTTGTTTCTGTGAGATTGCACTTTAGAATGGTCAAAATGGAAAAGCAAAAAACTTTATAGCTATTAACTAAGAAGAGACGCAAGATTGTCTAGAGCAAGTTGAATTTCTATGAATTGAATGCAAGCTGATTTTCTATAAACTAGAAAATTCCTACATATATACATAAACTAGATCAATAATTTTCCAATAATTAATTATTTATGTTATTTATTTTCTAACCAAGCTGCTAAGAAGCAATGGTATGCAAATTTAATAAACATTAGACATGCTTCAAATTTTGGTTAATTAATTACTAAGCCAATACAAATATTAGGAAATTATAGAAGAGCAAATTGGAAATAATTAGTAATGGTAAAGTGGAGATGATGGTAAAAGTCCGATGAAAGAAATCTTATGTGACATGTAAAAGGAAGGACATTTATAGACAACAATTTTTTTTACTGCCAAAAAAGATCCAATACTCGCTATTGCAAGGCTCAATTATCTCACCAATGGAAAGTAAAGGAATAATTTTGATTTTTTATCTCCAAAGCTATTTGATGGTAGGAGTAGCTATCGGCTAACTGTAACACTCCCATTGCCAAGCGCAAGAGTGAGCTTTCCCTTCCATCTACGTTGTTGGCCCCATTTTTTGTGAATAGTGATTTTTCTACACTTCTTCACTAGGATTTTGTGCATTTGAGCTGTTCTTATTGCCTGCCTCTCTTCCAACTTTGTATTATCAGTGCCACTTTGCTTTCAATGTAAGAGGCCAGTTGAGTTCGTCAATGTTTCTTGCAAGACATCAAAATATTTTTGTTCAATCACCACTTGATAGTTGCACTTTGAAGATAGTATTGTAAATTGCTTGTTTTTTTGTTTCCCTTAGATTCTACTCTTTTCCTATCCTTCATTTGCATGCTAGTCATGTCATTTATGAATCATCCAAGACAATTGACAAATCGTTGTATTCAGCTATGGCAAATTGTTTGCAATTACGTTCATGCAAGCATTGTTCTTTAAACTTTGAAGTCATAAATTTGTCATTGTTGTGTGGTTTTCTTGCTTGAATTGTTGCAGTCTATAACTTGCAAGTTTTGGTATCATCAGCTTCAATTGGCAGTTCTATAGTTTAGAGTTTAGACTTAAGCATACAATTCTTGCACTTGTAGTTTATAATTTGGAATTTGGTTCATTGTCGTTTGCTTCAACTAGCATTTCTATAGATTAGGGTCATTGCAAGAAACACTGGTACTGGGTATGTGTCACAAATGGAGTTTTGAATCTTTCTTTTGCAATAATTTTTTAAGCTTGACTCGCATGAATTTGAGATTTTTATTGGAGATGTATATCTTGAGTGTATTTATATCTCATATTTTTCAAAAACTAAAAAAATCATCTTATATTTAAAAATCAATTAAACTAATATGTCACGTTTTGCATTTTAGGGGTTTTGAGTACTATGGAGTCCCCAAATTTAATGATTTAGAGCTGAAATTTCTATGGTCTATTTGCGTCATGTTTCTACCAAGGGAAATTAAAAAATAATTTATTTTATGTCCTCCACGTCCTTGCAAAGAGGGCTCCTTTGCGCGCGCAGTTCTGAACAATAAAGATGGTTTGAAGATAATTTTTTTATTCAAATCTCTTCATCATGAAGTCCCCCCAAATTTTCTATTTTTAGTTTCTTTGAAAATGTTTTTTCCTATTTTTTACAAATTTAAACGTCAGAGTATGTATTTTCTTCAAATTTTCAGCTTTTTTCTTTTGTGAATAACTTTTGACTCAGATTTTTCTTAGGTCTGAAATTTTGGTGATATTCTATTTATAGTATTATACTAATTATCCTTATTTTATTTTATTTTTTAAAATTAATAATCAAAAAGCTCATAGTATTGGGAGTACTAGCCAAAAACGCCAAAGTGGAACAAAAACTGACGGTGTTTCTTGCAACGACCCATTAGGGTTACTTGAGCTTACAATAATTTTCTTGAAAAAAAAATTGTCCCCTACTTTTATTTGTTGTGATGCTTAAAATAGGATTTGATGTTAGATATTTGCCTCTCAATTTAACATTGTTGCCAGATGAATTTGTCCTTGTCGCGACCCAAATAACACTTCACAGTACCAAACTATCTTTGGCAAACCTTCACAACTTCACTTGGGTCACAAACTGCCTATCATTGCACATGTCAAGCACATACAGAGTTAGTCTTCATTTCCAACTCATTTTGTGAAGTCCCAGTCACCAGGACTACTAACACGCACTCCACTCGTGGCACCCAACATGTCACTTGGTAACATGGGGCGGAACTTCCATCTCAATGTATAAGGACTCATGGTGGCACTACTCACCACGGTCCTAACCGCCCTTGAGTGTCACCCCACTCCATGCTAGCCCATCTTGCATTTGCTACTTTTCCAACATGACTAACTGGGACTCACAACTTAGGACACATCGAATGTGGCCTAGCAAGGAGCAGGACTCCACCCAACCAGTGCCCCAGGATACACACACAAGTGTCCTATGGTGCCTTGGACCGGTGGTGAAGTCACATCACCAACCTTGAGTTCACCGGGACTCACCAAGGCTCCAAGAGGGAGTGAGGAGGGAGACCAACCCCTCCTATAGTGACTTTCTGTGGCATTCGGCAGACCCCCCCTTTTGGGTCGAAGGTACACCCCAAACTCACTTGGGTTTTGGAAGACCACCCATTTCCAACCCGAAATGGCCAAGTTTCGTCACCATTTGGACTCCCAAACTTCCAAACGGCGTAACTTTGCGGTCAGAGCTCCAAATACCACATACAAGCCCATTTTAGATATCTTCGCGACGAGTAGATGCCAATGGACTCTTCACTCGTCCCAATTGGACAAGATCTCACAAAGTTATGGCCTTCCAAAGATTCGGGTTCACCGGAGGAGGTGTTTCGCCTTCACCACGGCCCTTCTCTTGGCCATAACTTTTGGCTCATAGCTTAGAACCTTGTAATGCTAGTCATTCTAGCTTTCTTGTGTTCATAGCTTTCCAATGATATGCTACATGCCATACTTCCTTGAGGTAATCATTGAAAACCCTCACTCCTAGCCCTTAAGTGTCCCGGTCGCCACCGGAACATAGTCAACTTTGAACGTCCATAACTTCCAGCTCACAACTCCAAATTACGCGTTCTAAGGACGGTTGGATGCGTATTCTCAAGGGCTTTCCAAGCATAGAAGACACTTTATCACATCTTACAAATCCAGGGCGCTATTGCACCCTGTTCAATTGAGAGTCTCACAAAATTCCCTTTCTAGTCTATTGCAAGGCTTGGGGAGTCACCCCAAGGTCCTCCTTGCTCACCAAGACACTACGGGCACCCCAAGGGGAGACAGGGGCGTGACAGTCATCCTCACTTCAAATATATTCCCAGAATATTGGTGCAACAAATAATATTGAAGCCACCTAGGCTTAAGAACATATAAGTGTAGAAAATCATTGACTATCCATGGATTGTAGGACAATATATTCAATAATCAATATGCTTAGCAAGAAAAATGATGACATGAATGAATACTGATATTGGAGTAAGGTAGAACATTTCATTGCAGTCAGAAGACCCATAGTAGACAACTAGGGAATAACTCTGTTACGGTTATTTTCCAATAAATGATGTTTTGGGGCACATTTAATGTCTTAGGTTCACTTGGAATAATTAGTAAATTGTGGAGCTCCTTTATGTTTACCAACTTGACAATTAATAGAGTATTTGGCCCAATTACCACCACTTATATTGCAACGGAACAAAAAGCATGTGAAGTTGTGAACATTTAGCATTGCAAATATACTGGAATAGATTTTTTTTTCTATGTGTTTAATAAGTAATGCATGTTAAAACATTTCGTCTTTGGATATGTCATAAACTAACTATCTTTGATTTATGAAGTAAACAAATGCAAAGCATTCAATGATTTACTCTTGGATTTACTAGTGTTAAAAATCTATAGAAGGGTAAGTTAAAATTTGATTGACTAAGCCTTAAAAGTTCGTGTTATAAAAAAATAATTATATTTTGGGTGGTTTCTTCAAACCAAATGAAGTCATATTATTTGGACAAGTATTTATTAAAATGTTTTAACATTTTTTTCATTAGAATAATCTCTAATAAAAAAGAATCTTAACCCCTAAATGTCTAAGGCCATTTCTAAGTTCCTTGGAGTTTGCTCAAAACTAAACAAAAAGCCCAAGTTTTGATAAATTTTATCAATTTATACAAAATTGTAACTATATGAATTCAAACTAGACATGTTGTAGGTTGCACAGGAAAAGAAAACTAAAAAATATCATTATAGATTGAAAGATTATAATGTTTGATCAAGAAGTTGTTAAAATTATGAAAGTGATTTGAAGTCTTATCCTATGTTCTTTCTACATTTCTGTATGCATTCACCAAAACTGCATAAATATACAATGAATGTGGAAATGGTATACAGTAAGGTCTACTTCATTTACGAATTTTTGCACCCTGCTAAGATTAGGTCAACTTTGGGAGGCCCGTGTATGCTCAAAATTGAATGGAATTTCAAATTGCGAATTGCGTTGGAATCACACTAAAGTCTACTTTATCATCATTACAAACACACATATGTAATTGAAAATCATAATAAGAGTTTGATGTTTTCTATACACTATGTACTATCTAGTGTTGCCAACATTTGTGAAAATTACAACTTGTATTCAATAGTACATATAAGAAATGAACCTTCATAATTGCTTTAAAGATATTTGATCTCATACCACTTGAATTGCTTGTATGATTTCTTGCTTGTTCTTCACCCCATGGCACAAAAACTTTGACTATGTTCCAAAGGTTCTCTATGAAATGGTAGGTAGAGCATAAAAGAAATCCAAATAGTTGTATGATTCAAAATTATTCATTTTTCACTTGTCATGAAGTTGAAGTGCACTTCATTGCAATTCCAATGCAATTTGCGGTTCCAAAATTGGTTCATTTTTGAGCATGCTAGAGCTTCCTAAAGTTGTTGAACTTTCTAATGAAAAACTGACTGGAAAATTCGTAAATGAAGTAGACCTTACTGTACAGTAGAACGCAAGAATGATGTGTACATTGCCCACTTGCGCATCTAATTCAAGGCCACCGTTGGCTTAATACGTATGCATGAGTTCATTGCCCCAGTTCCAGGACTGGACTCTTTAGCCTTCCATCCACTCCAGAACAAAGTTTAGGTTTGAAAATTCACCAAATGCCCAGAACTTAACCTGAAAAAGGAAGATCCAAGTCTTACATCAACTGAACCCTGGAAGGATGTTGCGGACCTTCTCCAAGCTGAAGTAGATGTCCACTGCTTTGCCTCTTGAAGAATGACAAGGGCAGAGGTTATTTGCAACGGAGATTTGAAAAGTGTAACCACACAGACATCCTGGTCTCACAAATCCGCATCGGGTGTGTCAAAAATAATGCTCGCAACAGAGGTAGCATACTCGATCTTCCCATCAATACATTCAAAGGTTCAGTTCAACGGCGTTCATTGTTCCCTTTCACATTGGGGAAAATGGGAAACCCTAATTATCAAAATACACGGAGACCTCCACGCATCACGAGCATTGGAGTCACCAATGCTGGAAACAAACACTGAGGCAGTCCGATAGTCCGATCACCTGTTTCGGAGGTGCAGGAGCTGATCCAGGTGCCGTTGCATTGCAGGTGCCCTTCGCAACGCAACTCAGTTAACTCCATGCAATATATGCCACAGATTGTTTCTCTCATCCAAAACATGCAGCCGAAAACTGCAATATTTTCCCGAAGTGACTCCTGCCAATATCTTGGGAGAGGACTCTTTCAATGCTAGGGTGAACTCTGAGGAGGAAGATTGCAAGCTCAACTTCCATTCCTTGGAAAGGGATTTGAGGCGGCAGATGTTGGGAATGGGCAGCTTCGCAAACACGCGGTGCAGAAGCTCCATTGGCAGCGTGCTCCAGAGGGCAGGGTTCAGGACCTGCTCATGTTCGCAGCATGAATGTGCGCGAGTGGAAATCTCATCGTCTCGATGGGTGGCTTTGTTTGCCAGAACAAGGTCCAATTCTTGTGATGCATCTAACAAAATTTTCCACTCAGTCCCAAGATCCGTGGCTCCTGATGTGATCAGCCCATCCAGCTTATCTCGCAATGTGCGTGCTACTCGAAGATAGTCACGCTTTCCATCTAGGGTTTTCTTGGCGGAGGGTTCCATGCTACAAGCTCCTGGTTCTAGTGCCTGCAAAAGCAATCAACATTCCAAATTTTCAGTGAGCCTGACAATCTGCGGGGTAACTATTGAAGGCTTTATCCAAAGTATGGAGGACTCTCGTGTGCTTATGCAAACTGCAGGTCAATGATATCAATCGCTAAGGACCCCTGTTTGTAAAACAATTACTAAACCCAATGCAGGACAGATTGCATTGCATAGCAACCACTCTAGCCTTCTCACAAACCCTACTTGCTCTGCTCCAAAGCTAAGGAGGCCCCTGAGACAGAGTTCAGAATTTTTGTCAGTGGGGATCTCGAAAGCTTCAAAGGGAATTGCAGGAACTTGCCAAAAATGGCATTCTGTACTAAACCTAAATCTATATCGGTCACAGATATTAAAGGAAGAGCGCTTGTGAGTCCCATTTTCGGCAGTAGGAAATTGCCAATTTAGTTGAAACTGCTTGGAGGAATCAGATCGCATACTGGGATTCCTCCACCATAGTGCAAATTAGTCAAAACTTTCCGACCCTCATAATTCAGTGTTAGGGCTCCATGGAGTCTTCGAAAGCCAAGTTTGTGCAACAGGGAGCATCTATTCAAACTGCATTTGGTTGCGAATTCACATTGCATTCATACCACGTTGCTCTGCTTCCGAAATTAGCAACTTTGAACTTCGAAGACGCGAGAGAGAGAGGGAGAACCTATGCAATCACACTCTGGGAAGAGTGAGAAACTTAAGGCGAAAATTAGCGGCGGTTCTCAGACTCTGAAGGAACTGATGTGAGAAAAGTGACTGGACTTGCATTGTGCTGATTGAAGCAGATGTTTTACTCACAGGAGTGACAAATCTATTCACATGTGAGACGGACTTCAAGGAGTAAGGTAGTCTGCTCTTAAAGCGACCTGATTACCTTTTGGGGGACGGTAAAGTTCTTGAAACAATTTTCAGTAAATTTTCATAGGGAGAAAAATGGAATTGGCATCTGACCCAACTCGTTTCAAATTTTTTGGACCTTCGTGGAATTAGTTATGAAATTTTTGAAGTTGAAACACAATAGTCACATTAGCAACCACCTTCTAAAGTGTACTCTGGTCGTACATTGAAGAAAGCAAAACGCACCTCTGTGTCTTGATTGCTTTTGAAGCACGGCCGCTTTTAGAGTAGACTACCTTAGTATACTCCACATCTATCCATACTAGATTATATACCACTAATTTAGCCATTTACATAGTGGCTATTAAGCTTATCCGAGGAAAGTTTTATACAACCAATCAAGATACAATTGGCATTGAACTAATAGGAAGATTCATATTTGTCATACTTACCTATTGTGAGCCAAGCTATGGCATCTTCATATTTCACCAACTTGTCAGGTTTGGGAAGGAGATTGGCAGACTTGGAAATATAGAATGACAAATACTAATTGCATTGGAGAGTGTTTTTTGGAGTTGCCCCTTCATTATGGCATTGATGTAGTGGTTTTAGTTGGATTGAGGATGTTCTAACTAATTACCTACTAACTTCAATACTTCACGTAGAAGAATCCTAGCCTAGAAAGATGACTGGCTAATTAGTGTCCTCTTTATAGTAAAAATTGATGTGATTATAGTTCCTCCAGATTTGCACAGTGCTATAACCCAGGTTGTGTTTTCCTTTTTCGTGAAGCACAACAAGTCAAGTATACTCAAACTTATTTTGTTTGACCCTCTCCTCAATGGCATTCTAGAATATTCTAAACACTTGCCATAGTCTCATTGTTTGTAGTGCACTTGTCCCTCATTCAAACTATATAACCTATACCATGACCGCCTTTCTAGAAGTTGGATGAAGGGGATTAGTAATAATTTTTCTTGGAAGAAGTGAACCACACTAAGAATGAAGCTATCCATTCCATGAAGCAGTGTCACCATTCTGCACAATCCATAGCAAATTGAAGACAAGCCATTTCAAAATTATCTAATTCAAAGGGCAAAAGACAATTAAGGAGCAATCCCTTGAATCCTTTGAAATTGAAAAGAACTCAATTCTATAAAGCCCTATCAAAATTCTGCACAATCCATAGCAAATTGAAGACAAGCCATTTCAAAATTATCTAATTCAAAGGGCAAAAGACAATTAAGGTGCAATCCCTTGAATCCTTTGAAATTGAAAAGAACTCAATTCTATAAGGCCCTAACAAAAGCAACATAATTGTCAAGAAATTTTAGTAGGACTTCATTTTTAGAAGTGAACCAATGTTATTGGGATAGAGACTCTCGTTGCATAGCTATTTGTTATTGTATCCTTAGATCAATTTCAACATTTGTTTATTGAAATGGTTACATAATGCCAGGTCCAATTTTCAAGGCAAATTTGTCATCATTCATTGGATAGACACAAAAGTGTTATAATTCATAATATTGTTCCTCTTTCTACACCCCTAGATTTTTGAAAAAATAAATTAATGTGGACTTTTGTGATGAACTATTAAGAATCATTATTCTGTTCTATATTGCTTTCAAGCCTCCCATAGTCCCAGCTCTCAAACATTATCTAATTCATTGTGAAATTCAAAGCATCAGACATGTGAGTTTATAATTTTCACATTGTTAGGAATATTTCTAATTCTTGGCGTATGAGTCTTTTATTATATCTTGGATATTGATAATGTAGATTCCTATCAACTTGGATAGATTCTTGTCTAATAATTAATTAAAGTGCCAAAAAACAATTAATAGGTAGATCAAAAAATATAATATATTGAAATTGATCAATTTTAAAATATAATTAAAATAAGTAAGGCATTCGTCCAAGTTGATCTTAAAACTTTGGGATAGTTGCTACTACTTTCATCTAAGGTGGCTACATTTGCCAAAATCCTTGTCTTGACCTTCAAGCCCTAAATGTTAACAATCTTTGTGTAGCAAGGGGTTGTTAAAAAGTATCAAGGTTTATTGTGTGTAAAATATATGTTTGTTTGTGAAAGAGTGCACTTTAGAATGGTCAAAATGGCAAGGCAAAAACTTTATAGCTATTGACAAAGAAGAGATGCGAGATTTGTGTAGAGCAACTTGAATTTCTATAAATTGATTGCAAGTTGATTTTCTATAAATTATATAGTCTTTATATATATACACAAACTAGGTCAATTATTTTCCAATAATTTAGGCACCCTTCTAGTTATTTATTTTCTAACCAAACTGCGAAGAAGCTACAATATGCAAATTTAACTAGCATTGGACATTCTTCAAATTTTGCTTAATTAATTATTAAGGTAACCCACATATTGGGGAATTATAGAAGAGTAAATTGGAAATAATTAGTAATGGCAAAGTAGGGATGATGGTAAAAGACTGCTGAAAGAAATCTTAAATGGCGTACAAAAGGAAGGACAATCATGGACGACATTTTTTTACTAGCCAAAAACATTCAATACTCAACATCGCAAATCTTGGTTCTCTCACCAATGGAAAATAAAGGAATAATTTTGATATTTTATTTCCAAAAATTTGATAGCCATTTGATGATAGGAGCCAGCTATTGGCTGATCTTGACGCTTCCATTGCCGAGCGCAAGAGTGAGCTTTCCCTTTCATCTATGTTGTTGGCGCCACTTTTTGTGAATAGTGATTTTTCCACACTTCGTCGCTAGGATTTTGTGCATTTGAAGATTTTGAGCTGTTCTTTTTACTTGTTCTCCTTTGAACTTTGTACTATTGGTGCCAATTTGCTTTCAATGTAAGAGGGTTGAGTTTACCAATCTTTTACAAGACTTCAAATATTGTTTATCACCACTCAATAGTTGCACTTTGAACAGGCAAAAAACTTGCAGGTTTTAGTATCGCCAACTTGCAAGTTTTAATATCGTCAGCTTCAATTGGCAATTCTATAGTTAAAAGCATTTTGAGCTTGCAAATTATAATTTTGAATTGAATTCATTGCTGTTCACTTCACTTAGCAATTCTATAGATTAAGGTTTGTTGAGCTTGCAATAGTTTTCTACAAAAAAACATTGTCCCCTACTTTTGTTTGTTGCAATGTTTAAAATACCCTTTGAAGCCAAATATTTGCCTCTCAATTCAACATTGTTTCCAATTGGATTTCTCCTCCTAACTTCAAATATTGTTGGAATATTGGTGCAACAAATAATATTGAAGCCACCTAGGCTTTGGAACATTTAAGTGTAGAAAAATCATTATTCATAGACTATTGGACAATATATTCAATATGCTTAACAGAAAAAATGATGCCATGAATGAATAGTGATATTGGAGTAAAGTAGTGAACATTCCATTGTAGTCAAAAGACCCATGGTAGATAAACCCTAAACTCTAAACCCTAAATCCTAGGGAATGATCCCATTACGATTATTTTCCAATAAATGATGTTTTGGGCCACAATCAATGTCTTAGCCTCTTAGGTTGGAAAAATGAGTAATTTTATAAGGATCTTCCAATTTTTTTAGTATAAATTCATTGTAAGAATGACTTCTTTAGGCTTTCCACATTAAAAAACATTGTGACTACTTTAGATGACTAAGATGAACATTACAAATACAATTTATTGGTTTTGGATTAGTAAAAGACTCTTTGGGGCAAAACACTTTAAAAATTCATAAAAAATTCATACTTTGTCAAAAAAATATAATTTCAATTGCTCTTATTGTTTCTTGTACTTACCTTTATGTAGAAGTTTTTATTTTATTTTCAAGAATGGCATGATTGAGGGCAAACTCCTAATTCTCAATGCAGTTGGCTATTTTACCTTATTTAGGGAAAGTAAATTGTGGATAACCCTTTAAGTTTACCAACTTGACCATTGGTAGAGTATTTGGCCCAATTACTACCACTTATATTGCAATTACACAATAATTAATTGTGTAAACTTTTTGCATTGTAAATGTACTGAAATAGATTTTTTTTTCTATGTACTAAACATTTAATGCTCGTTAAAACATTTTGTCTTTGCATATGCTATAAAATATCTTTCATTTACAAAGTAAACAAATGCAAACATTCAATGACTTACTAGTGTTAATATCTATAGTAGGATAAGATGAAATTTGAATTGACCAAGCATTAAAAGTTCATATCTAAAAACAATAATTGTATTTTGGGTGGATTCTTTAAACCATATGAACTCATATTAATTGGTCAAATGTTTATTAAAAGGTTTCAATATTTGATCATTCAAATAGTCTCTAATATATTTAAGAATCTTAACTTCTAAATGTCTTAGGCCTTTTTTGAGTTCCTTGGAGTTTGTTCAAAACTAAACAAAAAGCCCAAGTTTTGATAAATTTTATCAATTTATACAAAATTGTAACTATATGAATTCAAACTAGACATGTTGTTGGTTGCATAGGAAAAGAAAACTCAATGGTATCATTATGGATTGAAAGATCATAATGTTTGATCAAAAAGGTGTCATAATTGTGAAAGTAATTTGAAGTCTTATCCTATAGTCTTTCTACATTAATTGAAATTGCATAAATTTACGATGAATGTGGAAACGGTGTACATCAAAGGAGCAATTTTTTTTAACCCCTAAAGGCCCAAAGTCCCCTTGGGGGACACTTGAGATTTCGGGCAGGCTCGTGCGACCTGAAATTTTGACCTAATTTTTTGAAACTTTTTTTGAAGATAGGAAATCACATTAGTTTTCTAAAAATATATATTTTTTTTTAAATCGGTGCCCGAGAGCAAAAGTTATGCCACCCAAAGTCAAAAAAGCAGTTCGCCGGGCAGGAAAAAAAAAAAAAATGAATTTTTTTTAATTTTTGATTTTTTCCTCAAAGATTATGTTTTTGTCTACATCTGAAGCTTTGATTCATTCTATTTGGACTAAAAATGAGAAAGTTATGGACAATCTTGTTTTTCGGGCAATCTAAGCGTCTTCTTCAAAAAACAACTTATAAAATTCATTTTTGAATGCAATTTTCAAATTTTTTCAATTTTTTTTTTTGAAAAGGTTAAGTTTGTTTGCAAGAACAATTCTACCGTTGGGATTATGGTTTTTAATTCCATCTAAGAGCTATTGAAGATTTAGTGTTTTGTTCAATTTTGGACCTACTTCTACTTAACAATTTTTTTATGTGTGAAAATCAAGTTTTGACATTCTGAAAAAATTTCCCCCAACTCTCAACTCAAATGTTCAACATAAAAAAATTTAACTTATATGGTGTGTAGTGCAAAAAATAATCCATAAATGGCCGTCAAAGTCATCTAAAATTGCAATCCAGAGTTCAAAAAAATTTATTTTTCCAACTTCAAATGCTAATATCTTCCAATCCGTACGGTCAAACTTCATGAAATTTTTACCACATGATCTGAGACAAGTGAAATCCAAGATCCTAGGGTTAGATTCTAAAAAAAAAAAAAAAAATTTGGTTTAGGGAGTGATTGCAGCAGAAATGGCAGTTTTCAGAGGTTTCCGAGCCAGAAAATGCCTTGGGCCTTTAGGGGTTAAGATGAGAGGAATTGTAATCACCTGCAACCTCACTCAAACATTCAAGCAAGTCATTGCCTGAAGAGTTTCTTGGACACTTGCGCAGAAGGATACAAAATCTGCCACTGCCATTATTCTAAACAAATGTGCAAGATGGAATTACAACATGTTTCATCTCAAAAATATTTGTTTGCATGTACTGAAGCATTCCGTGTTGCACATACTCCAATTCCTTCAAATGAAACGGCTACTGTAGTAGTGATCAAACTTAATTTTGGACCTTGTTCAAGAGCGCTCAAATTTTTGAAATATTAACTATAAACCCTCAACCCTCATAACAATTAGTAGCTCTACAGTGATGGTGTGGTATATTCCACACTCCAATAGTGCTTCATCAGTAGCTATTCATGAATTAGACAGGTGGAAGATGTAGAGGCACACCATCACTGTCGAACCAAGGCAACATCAACACATGCTACTGAATGTTATACTAGACTAAAGAAATTTACAATAATAAACTTTTCATCAATGCAACAGTAAAACCACATAAGGTGACCCCCCCATTCCCAACCACTGACCCATTCCCGACCTATAGGTGCATGTATTTCTGACCACACTTAGAATGCAGTATTTCCTATTTTTTTTTTCACAACTTGGGACATGTGTCATGTATTTATTAGTTCCAACCTTGAAAACAAAGAAAAAATGATTAGGTAAAAAGTTATTGAATGATCGGAATTGGAAGAGTCTAGACACTGGCCATGGGTCCGGCGCACTTTTTGCCTCCCAAAATTTATAGTAATTTCAATTCAAGTGATAAAATTACTAAATTTTTTGCAATCCATGTGATTTCTATTGATGTACCTCTGAATAATATTTATTTTGCCTTCACTACTCCAAATCATGTCGGAATTCCTTATTCGGTCGGTTAGGGGGGGGTACCTTATTCCAAGCCTGCCAAATCTGTTTAAGGAATGCATACATGTCTTGTCATCTTCTAATTTTGTCACGTTTAGTCCTGTAACACTGCCACAAACACTAAGTGTTCGATGGATGATAGAGAATACGTTCATATAAAACAAAAGTGCAATTGTTCATCCTTGAAATTTTGTGCAAAAAGGGGAGATCATGCAGAATAGTTTGACCTCCAAGGAATATTTTTGGTTTTCTTAGAATAGATGATTCACACTATACGAAGGATGATTTCTGTGGAGAGCCGGAGACCAGCTTGTCCTTACAGGGTTAAGGAGCTTCTATAGAATGATGCATATTTTTGAATCATGAATTACAGAATCAACCTGTCAATGAAGAACCAAAACATCTTAGATGACCTTCACTTCTCCTTTTCAATTACATTGACACAAAACATAAGCTCACACGCTAGTATCGTATGTATATCCTGGAAGTATCATTACGGCTTCTATGTGAAGTTGCAAAAAATACCAAGCGAGTTGTTTTGCATTCTTTGAGGATGACTGAAGTGGCAGCTATGGTAGAAACACCCATACCATATGTGGACTGCAATTTTCCCGTAATTTTATTTCCAAAATTGAAATTACCGTGTTTTTCGGGAGCCAAAAAGAAATCTGCCTCCATAGCCAAAGTCTAAAGTCTTCCAATTATGATCATTCGAGAACTAATTTCCCGCTTACTACTTTCCTACTCACTACTTCCTACTTTCTTGCTCACTAATTTGGGACATGTGTCACCACCTTATTAGTCTAAACCATGAAAAGGAGAAAAAAAACACCTTCCAAGCTTCCATTGGAAATTTGTTCCAACCTTGGTTAGAAATAGCTGCACCCTACAGGTCAAATATGAGTCTCTGGTTGAGTATAAGTGTTTCTACCTTACTAGAGGTTGTCGAGCAACAATTCGAAGGCGATTCAATAAGTCCTCTTCCACCACTCATTAGAGGAGATTCGGGCTTCTAAGAGACTGCGAGTTCCCAGACTGTAGGAACTCTACAGGAATGCTGCCAAATGGCCAGTCCGACGTGGCCAAGCGACTACCACATCATTTTTTTTTTGAATTTTTATTTTTATTTTTTTAGTATTCTTTTAACATTTTAATAATTTTTTTTTTTTTTTTAATATTTTTTTTTTTGACAGCAGGGGCTGGTTCCCAGCATTGGGAATAGACTTGAAACGGTCTTCCAGAGGCTCAGATCTCTTCTAATGTCACTCCTTTCTTGGATAATATTGTCTAAAATTCATTCACCTACACAGCTTAAAAAATTTCAGGCATGATAGTTGTACATATGAGTTTCAAAGTTTGACATGTTTTAAGAATTTCATTTACAGAATAGCCAAGTGTGAGAAACAAGTGCTCTTGCCTTTGGGAAAGAATACATTTCGTACTGAATATTAAGTAATTTCATGATGACTAGTGTGCCATGTGCCGTTGCTATAGCCAAAATGTAATTAAAAGTAATTTTAAAATTTTCCATTCATAAAAACTTCGAAGTTCAATAACTTTCCCACAACTAGTGTGCCCTGTGCCATTGCCACAATCAAAACAAAAGTAAATGTATCTTTTTTTAAATTTTTTGATTCATAAAAACTTCAAAAATACATAACTTTCCACCGCAGGTCCAAACGTCAGGATACAAAGCCCTTGCACCCCTCCTCACCAAGGGCTTTCCGATGGTACCAAACACGCCACTAGGGGACGCATGGTCCGGAAGATCTCAACGTAACAAACAAAACAAACAAACAAAGAGCCAAACTTAAGGTATGGATGTTCTGCTCCTTCAACCATTTTAGAGAAAATAAGATCTTGTTCTTGTAATATGTAAAAGGAAAAATATGATTATAATCTTGTCAACTTCCTATATAAAACAATTTGGAATACAATCAAAGGATTTGGATGGTTGAGATGCTCATATCCAAAATTAGTAGAACCACCTATAGCCGATCACTTAAGCAATTCCACGCATGTTTTAGAGCACTATAAAGCAATGCAATTTTTTGCCATGTAGAAAGTGATGGAGATTGCAATTTTTTTGGTAATTGTATTCCTTAAATTGAAATTACTATAAATTTTGGGAGCCCCAAAGTGCTCAAGATCCATAGCCAATGTCTAGACTCTTTCCATTCCAATCATTCAAGAACTATTTTCCATCTCATTACTTCCTACTTTTTTGTTCACTACTTTGGACATGTGTCATGAACTTACTAGTCCCAACCTTAAAAAGGTGAAAAAAACACATTCCAAGCTTTAGTTGGAAATCTATTGTAGCCTTGGTTGGAAAAAATTACTTCCTATTCTTGGATATGGGTCCGTGGTTGGAAATGGATGGTCCTACCTTAGCTAATGGTTTATGTGGAGCTTTAGTAGTTGCTCCAACAAAGTGATTAACCTTATAACATTGCCAATACCATTTTTTGGTGTTTGGATGACAATCTCATGAGTTAAAAAGAATTTGAAAATATTTTTCCGTCCATATTTTTCTTTTTGACCTTTCATGTTGGGTTATGAAGAGCATCCAATTGAGTTTGTAGTCTTGCGAGTGTTTGTCTTCACGTAAATGAGAAGTTACTAAAAAACCGGATTACAAAATATGCTATTTTAGTGTATTTTGGGAAGTTGTTGCTCCTTGCTCTAAATCTGAAATTTCTCCACAAAAATGATATTTTTGAGTTTGAGCCCAACTAACAAAATGAAGTTCATCTAGTCTAGTTTCTACTCCAATTTAAATTTTGACAAAAAAATCCTAATATTGAATATTATATTGCAATTTGAACTTTGGATGTATTTTCAATGTCTATTTTCAATGTCTATGTCTAATTATAGAATGATATGGAAATTGAGTTTACATTATGATGTTTGTCATTGAAATATACACACACTAAGAAATTTTCAATTTTTTTGAAATAATTTTCTATTTGATGTGATTTTTCTTCCTTTTTTCTTAAAAAATTCTCAAAAAAATCAATTTTCCACAAAAAAATCTAAAATTTTGTGAAGTAAAGAAGACATGTAATTTAAACTCTGAAAAATAAATATGAAAATTTTCGTACATATCTAATTGCAAAATGTTAGCAAACTGAGTGATGGGTAGTGAGGCTTAAAATCAACGGTTTTAGGTCTGTCCTTTCAGTTTGAGGGTTAAACACAAATGAAAGTAGCGCGCTAAACCATCCTCTGGTGCATCTATGAGTCGCTCACTCATGGCCTCTTGCAGCTTGCCAAGTGAGTCTCGCAATAAATCAAGTTCTCGACCAATGGATAGGCCCCAATATGCAATTTCATGTATCTCATTCATTACGGTGGAAACACTGAAAACCATCGATATTAGCAATTAAGTATATTTGGTGGCACCTTTTCCTAAATACAATATTTTTGTTGTATTAGCAAGTGAAAATCATAAATATAAAAAAAAATAGATTTTTTGGATGTGGTATGTAATTTCTATGATTTTTCACAATAATTGTAGCTTCCTAAACCATTGAAACTATCACATAGGTGGCCCCTGAACCAAAATCTGCAGAAATCAGTAGTCAACAAATCAAAGTTAAACATGTGTCCTTCAAATGTGTCAGCAAATTAGAGTTAAGCATTTGTGGGACACATTAACAAAAGTCTATAGACACATTTAGTAGTACTCTAGGGTACAAGAATGTCAACAAGATGCTTTTGGGTGTTTCTACTTTACAACTATAAACAACACATGCATTAGCCTAGCATGATCATATTGAGGACGTGGTAAGGTATAAGCATTAGTAGTCAACCACGGCCAGTACTCAACTTGTAGAGGTGCAGTATTTCCAATCAAGGTTGAAACAAATTTTTAATGGAAGTTGGAAATGTTTGTTTTTTTGTCCTTTTCAAGGTTAGGACTGATAAGTTTATGACACATGTCCCGAAGTAGTGAGCAAGAAAGTAGGGAGTATTGAGTGGGAAAGTAGTTCTTGAATGATCAGAATTGGAAGACTCAAGACATTGGCTATTGGTGAAGAGTACTTTTTGGCTCCCAAAATTCATAGGAATTTCAATTTTGGGAATAAAACTTTGAAAAACTTGCAATCTCCATATTTCCATCTTCCTATATGCGTAAAATTTCCACTAACTCTTACTGCGTACAATCTGCTCCAAAATTGCTTAAATGATCGACTACTAGTGCTTCTACACTGAATAGGGGTATTAAGGGGACCCATACTAATAAATTGACATTTCACACTATATAAATATTTACACATGTTCACTTCCTATGCATGTTTAGTGGTTCACTCTTCACTGTTCATGCACACATGTTTACTATGCATGCATTCACTGCAAGGTAAGTCCCTTTCATTTTTTGGTCCCCTTAATACTCCTATTCAGTGTACCTTACTAGAGTCATTTCAAGAACCATTTCTTTCAGAATTTGCAACAAGTGGCAACATATATTGCTACTACAGTCGTTGAACTTAGCCTTAACCCTTAAACGTCGACACAGCCATTATATGGCCGATGGATGAGAGGGAATCAAACAGTGTAGGACAAAAATGCAACTATTCATCCTCAAAATTTGTTGTGAAAAGGGGAGATCTTCTACAATAACTTGACTTCCAATGAACGCTTTTGCAATTTTTTAAGCCAATGATTCACACGGTAATGCAAAAGGATGATTTCGAGGTCACCCCTTCGTCCTTTAAGGACTAAAAACTGACCTCCACATGTCGAAAATAAATCTCTCTCCAGGCGTTGTTATCACTGCCCTTCCAAACCAATTGATGCAAAAGACGTAGAAGCAATGCAACAGTTGACAGTGAAAGCTGTTTGGAGGAACTTAAAATTGTTATAATGTATTCATACCCACTTCCGGATTTTAATTGGCAAGGAGCCAAATGAATGTAGATATCTTATACACAAGAACAACATCGGCATTTGGTGGAGGCTTACAATTTCACATGCTTTCTCATTGAAATTCACTTACGAGCCGAACATTGTCTGGGCGAACAGCACTGGACAGATGCACTTCGTGATCTAGCACTTGCAACTGGAATTAGTTACTGTAGTTTCTTTTCATTTCGCAGTGGAGATGACCTTCGCAATGCAACTCAGTTGGCCAAAACGTCTTGCATACGGAACTTGGTTTTCCGTTCCTCCAGCCAAATTTATTGCATCCCATACACCGTGCAGCAATCCATGCAATGACGCAGTCAAATGGACTTACGAGCTGAACATTGTCTGGGCGAATAGCACTGGAGAGATGCACTTCGTGACTTAGCACTTGCAACTGGAATTAGTTAGTTTCTTTTCCATTCGCACGCACGCAGTACCAACCCCGAGGGGAACAAAGACGCTCTTCCCATCGTGTTTCCGAACTACAAAGGATGTCGTTCTCAGGGTTGAAGGTTCAAGACTCAATCATCAATGGTTGTACTAAGTGGTTTAAGCTTAAATGGTTTCAAATCAGACACCCGTAACAGAATTTTGAATTTACTAATTCTTTCATTCAGAACTTGGGGACAATGCCATTTTACTGTACTCACAGTCTGATCTCATAATCCCACCGTCCAAATTCACAATCTATTTGAACTCACAATACAATCATGACCAGGAGATCAATGGAGTCAACAACATTTACTGCACTCATAGTCTGAATTCACAATTTGAAGCCTAATTTGTAGAAGACACATGAACGAATCTATGTGACATCATTTCGCACGTAATCCATGCCAATCAACGACGTGTGATGTTTCGCATTACAGTTCACTGGAAATTTACAAAGGTGTAAAAGGCAACATCATCCATAGCCACAACAACAATTATTTCTCTCTGAAAACCAGAAAATTCTGACGAATTCCAGAACTTCTATCCTCTAGGCCAAATTATAAGTCATTACGGTCGAATATTCCAATGAAGCTCACACATGACAGAATGAATACTGGACCACTGAGGAATCGCAGGAAGTGCACGCCACTCACAGGTAGACAAATTGTAAACCCACCCATGCTCATGCTTCTTGTGGGGGTCGAGGTCGAGGTCGGAAAGCCATCCATCCTCGTCTTTGAGAAGAAACACATACAGGAAGCCACTGAAAGCATGAATCCTGCCAGTCAGCTTTGGCACACCCGGCTGCTGAAGAAACCATGGAAAACAACTGTGCGTTTCCTCCTTCACCCATGATGTCGCATTCTCTGGAACACAATACTCTGAGATAAAAGCCTCGCCATTTTTTTGCTCATAATATAGTACAAAGAGACGGTCCTTCATAAGGGTATACGAGATCACCTCCTTGCCCAACCACTTCTCCTGATCCTGTCCGAAGTCATAGTACTTTCCGTCACGGCAATCATATGCGCAGGGACCTAATTCATGTGCGCTCCAGTTTGAGTGACAATTCCGACTCCAATAGTGTGCAATGCCAAAAATGCGACCCAGTGATGGCTTCGGCTTGGTCCACTGTTGGACCTCAGAATCGTAGACTTCTGCTTCCACCGGTGAATCATGCTTCACTACAATGACCTTGTAGTGATATGTGGCGCGGTCCACGACGATCCGCATCATGGTAAGCTCCGAAGACGTCAACGAGTTCAAACTCGGGAGTCGATTAACGACTCCAGTCATTGGATTGACCACATATATACAGTTCAAACGTGTTTTAAAAACCTTGTCAACATAACACACCAGTCCAGCATCCGCCGTGCCATTCATGTGCACCCCCGACCATTGTTCTGATGAAAGTTGATTCAGTCTGCACAAAATTTTATCCGACTGGGACAATTAGCCAAAAGTGAAGGATTTACCACAAAAAATGCCAAGATGAGCTGAAAATGTTGAAGTCACCCGAAAATGCCAGTGGAAAGACTAGAATGTTCTACCAAAGATGGCGATCAAAAGTTCAAGACTGAAGCAGTTTGGAAAAAAAATTGAGACCAGCACTGCACCTGCGATTTGCAAGACCGAGGGCAATATAGACATGCAAATCATGCCACCGATTGTTTCTGCCATCCAAAACATGCAGCCAAAAACTGGAATATTTTCCCGAAGTGATTCGTGCCAATATCTTGGGAGAGTCCGACTCTTTCAATGCTAGGGTGAACTCCGAGGATGAAGATTGCAAGCTCAACTGCCATTCCTTGGAAAGAGATTTGAGGCGGCAGATGCTGGGAATGGGCAGCTTCGCAAACACGCGCTGCAGAAGTTCCATGGGCAGCGTGCTCCAAAGAGCAGGGTTCATGACCTGCTCATGTTCGCAGCATGAATGTGCGCGAGTGGAAATCTCATTGTATCGATAGGTGGCTTTGTTAGCCAGAACAAGGTCCAATTCTTGTGATACATCTGGAAGAATTTTCTTCTGAGTCCCGAGATCCTTGGCTCCTGATGTGATCAGCCCATCCAGGTTGTCTCGCAATGTGCGTGCTACTCGAAGATACTCGTCACCATCTAGGGTTTTCTCGGCGGAGATTTCCATGCTTCAAGCTCCTGGTTCTCGTGCCTGCGAAAGCAAACAACGTTCCAAATTTTCAGTGAACCTGGCAGTCTACGGGGTAACTGTTGAAGGCTACTGTACATCCAAAGTATAGAGGACTCTCGTGTCCTTATGGAAACTGTAGGTCAATGATATCAATCTGTAAGGACTCCTGTTTGTAAAACCATTACTAAACCCTATGCAGACAGATTGCATTGCGTAGCAACCGTTCTAGCCTTCTCCAGAACCCCTGCTTGCTCTGCCCCAAAGTTAAGGATTTGGGAGGCGGACCCTGAGACAGGGTTCCGGATCTTTGTCTGTGGGGATCTCTAAAGCTTCAAAGGAAATTCCAGTAACTTGGCAAGCTTCAGTTAAAGAGGCATATTGTAAATCTGTAACGGTCACAGATATTAAAGGAAAACCGCTTGTGAGTCTCATTTTCGGGAGTAGGAAATTGCCAATTTAGTTGAAACTGCTTTAGCATGCTTGGAAAAATCAGACAGCATACTGGGAGTCCTCCGCTGTAGTGCAAATTAGCCAAAACTTTCCGACCCTCATACTTCAGTGGTAGGGCTCCATGGAGTCTTCGAAAAGAATTGAAGTGAACGCAACAGAGGTACCTATTAATCAGACCACGGAAATAACGAACTGCACTTGGTATAATTCGCATTGCATTCCTACCTCGTGCTTCCGAAATCAGCAGCTTCGAAGACGAGCGAGAGAGAGGGAGAACCTATGCAAGCACGCTTTGGGAAGCGAGAAAAACTTAAGGCGAACGATTCTCAGACTCTGAAGGAAGTGACGAGACTTGGACTTAAGCTTAATGTGCTGATTGAAGCCGATGTTTACTCACAGGAGTGACAGATCTACTATTTACATGTGAGAGTGTGGGACAGACTACAGCTGAGTTTTAAGAGTACTAAACTCCGCTACTGTCCATTCAAAATTACCACTAATTAAGCCACTCACATAACTTAGTCCTTCACACTGCAAAGAGTCACACAGTCAGTACCTCATTCACTGAAGCAAAAAATTCTTTTCACTACCGACTTTCAGCGTTCACTCAGACCTGCTTGCATAAAACAAAAAATTGAAACCCTTCTCTGCTCTCAACTCTCTAATAACTCACAGCTGCAACCACTGCACACACACAAATTCT
Source organism: Pseudisothecium myosuroides (assembly GCA_951799445.1). Lineage (NCBI taxonomy): Eukaryota > Viridiplantae > Streptophyta > Bryopsida > Hypnales > Lembophyllaceae > Pseudisothecium > Pseudisothecium myosuroides. The sequence goes on from OX637292.1 coordinate 18,616,477, forward strand.
CAAAGTACTCCCCGTATTGGCATGAATCCTAATTCCAATCGCTGCACATACACAAGTTCTCAAAATACTCCAAGTATCAACATGAAACCCTAATTCCAATTGATGAAACGAGTGAAAATTAGACCTAACGATGCTCGCTTCACTCGAGTACCACACTCAGGATTACAGCAACTATTGTAGAGCAATTTCGAAGTAAGAAGTAGAAGAAATGGCTTGAAATGAATACCGAGAGTAAGGACAGAACTTGCAAAACTTCGATCCTCAATCACTCACACGCTCAGCAAATATGGTGCAACTTAACAGACAAAATTAGCGCAACCGATTTCTCCAAACCTCACGCGCGCTTCAACAAAAAACTTGTTCCGAATTGCGAAACATGGAGAGGACGGGAGGGGCTTGACCATGAAGAAAGCAGTAATACCGACAAAGTAACTTACCTGGCGTGGCGTGGCGCATCATCACAGGAGATAATCATTGCCTGAAGCGCGCGTTGCTACGACACTTGCGCCATTAAGCTTATTCTAAACAAATGTGCAAGATGGAATTACAACTGTTTCATCTCCAACATATTTTTTCGCTTGCACTGAGGCATTCAGTGTTGCACGTACTCCAATTCCTGCAAATGAAACCTAACTTAGTAGTGATCGAACTTAATTTTGGACCTCGTTCAAGAGCGCTCAAAATTATCGAAATGATAACTAAACTGGTAAACCCTAAATCCTAGACCAAAGAAATTTACGACAATATACTTTTCATCAATGCAACAGTGTAAACACATATTCCAAGCCTGCCAAATCTATCTACTGTAAGGAATGTATATTTTTGTCGTTCCGTCTTCTAATTTTGTCGCATTTAAGGAGCTTCCACAGGATGTTGCATATTTTTGAACCATGAATTATAGAATCAGCCTGTAAATGAAGAAGCAAAACATCGTAGAGTGACTTTCACTTCTCCGTTTCAGTTACATTGACACAAACATAAGCTCACTGAAACAAATGAAGCTAGAAAATACCGAGTCAAATTAATTACAATAGGTTCCAAATGAAGTTGCAGTAAATACCAAGTCAACTGCTTTGCATACTTCAAGGGTGACTGGAGCGACTGGAGGTCATTGAGCAACAATTCAAAGACGATTCAAACTGCACAGCTTTAAAAATTTCAGGCATGGTAGTTGTGCGTATGAGTTTCAAATTTGGACAAGTTTTAAGAATTTCAATTTATAGAATAGCCAAGTGTGAGAAACTAGTGCTCTTGCCTTTGGGAAAGAATACATTTGGTAGCAAATATTAAGTAATTTCATGATGATCTCCTGCTTCTCCAACCATTTTAGGGAAAATAAGGTCTTGTTCCTCTAACATGCAAATGGAAAAAATATGATTACAATCTTGTTAACTTCCTATGTAAAACAATTTGGAATTCAAAGGATTTGGATGATTCAGATGCTCATACCCAAAATTAGCTAATGGTCCATGTGGAGCTTCAATAGCTGCTTTAACAAAGATTATGGAAGGCAACCCATTCCTGATCAACCCTCATCCTGGCTATGTAGGTTGTTCTCTTTCCGTGAAGGAGGAGATGATTAGTGATTAATTATGGCACGGTTTCCGAGGCAATTTTGGTGCATTATGATTGGCTAGAAGACTCTCAATATTGCAACCAACCCTTGGTGGATTTTGCAACTAGCCCTTGGTCAAAAATAGGAAGTTTTATATGATTGGTATGGGTCAAACAAATTCTTCAACTAAAACATTCCTCGTAATTATGTTTTGCGGGAAAAAAATCTGAAAACTTATGGAACCTTTGGCAGTCTATTTTTGCACAGGGGAAAATTTATCCACTAAAGAAACCCGCCCTACAGATGGTCATAATTGCTTAAGTGGTCAGAAATGGGTTGCCTCCTATAAACCCAAATGAATGTAGCGCACTATTTAAACCATCCTCTCGTGCATTTATGAGTCACTCACACACGGCCTCTTGCAGCTTGCCAAGTGCGTCTAGCAATAAATCAAGTTCTGGACCACTGGCTAGGCCCCAACATGCAATTGTGTATCTTGTTAATTACAAGTAAGTTATAAAGAACACCTGCTTTAGCCCAACGTGATCACATCAAGAATGTGGTAAGGTAGAAACACCCAAAAGCATCCCTGTCCCCATTCTTGTACCCTAGAGGTCCACTAAATGTGTCCCTAGACATTTGTTAATGTGTCCTACAAATGTTTAACTCTGATTTGTTGATGAATTTGAAGGACACGTACTTAACTCTGATTAGCTGACTGCTGATTTTTGCAGGTTTTTGGTTCAGGGTGCACCTATGTGACAGTTTCAATGGTCTAGGGAGCCGGCACTTTGAAAAATCATAGAAATTACATACCACATCCAGAAAATCTATATTTTTTTTAATATTCATCATTTTCACTCGCTAATACTACAAAAATATTAATTTTAGGAAAAGTTGCCTCCAACTATACTGAATTGCTTAACATTGACGGTTTGGGGTGCATTCACCTTAATGAAGCCATTTCAGAAACCATTTCTTTCAGAATTTGCAACAAGTGAGAACATAATGTCAATGCAAGAGAGTTTTGCCGTCGTGGCTTGTTTCAATTGGTTATGGAGAGGCAAATTAAGACTGATAATGCTCACTGCTTGCCTTGTGCAAATTTCCAACAGGGTCAGTATGAAGCTGAAATTTCATTGGTTTGGGAGTGAGAAATCTTTGCTACTACCAACCAGTATTAACTTAGTGAGTGCGGATTCACCTAACATAATCTAAATGTAGGAGACTTCCCGCCTTTGTGACATGTTTTGATTGGTTAGGCAATCAAAGAAGTCAAATGGCTCAACTCTCCTACATTGACATTTTGTCCAGTAAATGCAAAGCAGGCCAAGTCATCAAAAATAATTGCAGGTTAGTACCAACCGAGCCACCCACGGCTCGGTTGGTCCTAACCTGCAATTATTTTTGATAACTTGGCCTGCTTTGCAATTAAGTGAGAACATATATTGCTACAACGGTCCTTGAACTTAGCCTTGAAACTTACCTCCACATGTCAAAAATGTGTTATTCCAAGGGCCAACTGATGCAAAAGATGAGTAAGCAATGCAACAGTTGACAGAGAAAGCTGTTTGGGGGAACTCCTAATTGCCATCATGTATTTATACCGACTTCCGGATGCTGTTTTGCAAGGAGTCGATGCAGATACACAACAACAGCATCTGCATTTGTTGGAGGCTTACAACATTCACAGGCTTTCTCACTAAAATCCATGCCCATGTTACAACAGAGGTAATGTACATTCATAACACCCTCGCCAACAACGAGCGCCAAGAAACTAGCGGAGCTTCCATCACTGGCGTCACACTGTTCCACATTCAAGCTTGCACTGCTCGTTTTTCTATGCCATTCGTAGTATTGATTTTTCAGATCCAATGCAATTGACAAAGCATCCAGAGGTTCAGGAACACTGGTCCCAAGAGCTGATAGTTCAGCTTCAACTTGTGATCGAAGAGAGTACTGCAACCCGTAAGCTAGCTCTACAAGTGCACACTGTAACACCTCAAGTATGTCTCCCTCACTGGAGTTCGTGGATGGTTGTCTCGTCATTTGCATTGGCTATGCTGTAAAATTCTCTTAATGACCCGAGGAAGAAAGGTTGCTCAACTAGGCGAATTCCTTCAAAAAGTCTTGTCTCTGGCTCTTAAAGAACCTCAAGCCAATTCTTTGCACAGGTCAGTATGCCACAGCTATGGCGCCATCTCATTGAGACTTAAAAGCATAGTCTTCCATCCATTTGAGCACCTCCGTCCATCTTGTACTGTACAATGCTTCTTTCTTTGTTGAATATTTGAAGTTATCATGAATTTCTGAAGAAAAGGTAAAAGAAATTCACATCAAATACAATGTTATCCAATTTTTTTGAAAATTTCACCATAGGTCAGTTTATGTTTCGGTGTAGAACATCATGTTGTAAACCAAATTTATGTGTCATTCTATGAATAGAAAGTCAGTAAATTGCACTAATAAGTTCAAAATTCAAGTGCTGATACAATATTCAATATTGGGAATTTCCAAAATCTAAAATTAGGGTAGAAACTAGAGTTGATGACTTCCACTTTTTTTGATGGGATTAAATTTTAAAAAACATTAGTTTTACAGGTAAAACTTAGATCAAGAGCAAGGAGTTACAAGTTGCCTAAATACTAAAAAATAGCCATTATTAAAAACTTGAAAAATACATTTGATATTTGTTTAAATGGAATTTAAAAGCTTACAATTGAATCAAAGGTAAAGAATTTTTTTGGGCAATTCTAAGGAACCTGGAGGTTGTCTTATTTGTTGTTGTTAGATTGAAATTGTAGTGTCTTTGATATAAGTGTCATCTTAACCCCTAATGCAGGTTGGAATTTCACATACAAATTGAATACTAACAAGACCCAATGAAGAAACCTTGATACAATAGACTTCATTCAAATTCCTACCTGCATTAGGGGTTAAGAAACCATGTATGATTATGTTTTATCATCATACTTTCATCTTTTGGCATTGACATTCAATAATGTTTGATGCTAATGCTCTAAAATGGAAATTGCCTTGCATTTTGGATTATATCTAGCAATCATCAATCTTTTTGGACTAACATCAAAAAATGTCTTGAGTATATAATGGCTTTATATTTTACATCAATCTTGTAGCAAAAGTAGACCTCTTTTCAAATCTTCTATATTTGTGATTTCCAAGCTTGTTCCAAGCGGAATGCTGTTCTACCAGTCTATAATTGTATATATTTTATAAACTTAGAAACTTGTTTGTATTTTTAAAATAGGAATTATTTTTATTTTTATGCAATCATTTAGGTGGTTCACCTACCATTATTTGGAGTTCTATTTTAAAGTAGAATTGTCCTATGCATAGAATGAATTTTCAACAACTTATGGGCGTTGATCAATACGGGGTAAGTTAGTCTTAAACATCACTACTCAAAATTATAAAATCTCCAATTTGACTCTTTGGTACAATGATAGAACATTATGGTGCAAATCTTTTCATTTATTTCCTTATGTTTGGAAAAACCAACAATACCTAAAATTTCAATTACCTCATGTCAAGATAATAAGATCTGTAAGAAAAAATTTTAACCCTTCAAATTTTGAGAAGACAAAATGACCAAAATGACCAAAATGCCAAAAAAAAAAGATTTTTTTGTTGAATTATCAAATGGCCAAGCTCCTAAAAGACCGAGTTTTTTTTTCCCATCAAACAACACTTGAAACTGCCATTTCTATTGCGAAGAGCAAGAAACTTTAAAAATTGTTTTTTTTGCATATCTAACCAAAGGATCTTATACTAGACTAATATAAGTATGTATGGAAGAAATTTCAAAAACTTTGACCACGCAAATTGCAAGATATTTGCATTCAAAGTGAAGAAAACAAATTTTTTTACACCTTGTATGACTAGATTTTTTGGCTTTGAATCTTCTTAACTTAAAATTTTTGTACTACTGATTTTGAATTTTTATGTTGAATATTTCAGTTGAGAATCTAGGAAAAAAAATTCAGGGAAAAAACACTTAATTTTCACTCATTCAAAAATTATTAAGCAGATTGAAGTAGGTTCAATTAAGAATGAAGGAAAAACAAAACCATTAATAGCTTCAAGATGGAATTGAAACACGATAATCCCAATGGTGAGATTGTTCTAGCAAGAAAATTTAACCATATCTAACAAAAAAAATTGAAAATTTGTAAAAACTACATTAAAAATTTAAATCCTATGGGTTATTTTTTCAAGAAATTGGTAAGATTACCCAAAAAAATAAGATTGTCTATAACTTTTTCATCACAAGTTTGATTTGAATGAATCAAGCTGCATATATAGAAAAAATATAATATTTTAGGAAAAAAATATAAGAAAAGCTATTTTGACTTTGTGTGATTTTTTGTACTACTCGTCGATCTCTGTTTTTGGCTTTTTGTGCCATAACTTTCGCTTTCATGCACTGATTGAAATAAAAATTATATATCCACAAAGCTCTTACAAAACTACACAACCTCAAAAAAATTCAAAAATTTCGCTACAAATTGAGACTATAGGAACCTAACCGGACCCAAATTGTCTCCTGAGGGGGACAAATGGTCCCTTCAGGGTTAGGCAACAACCAAATGACTATGGCGAACCACTGAATGACATGTGAAAAAAATGGCAAAAAATTGAGTCACCCTATAAACTCCCCGTTGGATGCTAATCACTCCATTATTATCACTGAGGACATTGATTGTGGCGAAAATCTCATTTATCCAAAAAACTTGAACGGGATCATTTTCTAGGTGTCCATAATGGGTCTTTTGACCTTAATGGGCTGTTCTACCTCCTATCTCTTCCCATAGATGTAGAGATAATAAAAAAGGAAATTTCAATTATCTTTTCCTCTAAGGATTTGAATGACAAACCCAACTCCATTGTGGAATGATATAAAGTTACTCCTCCAAGTGGTTCCACCGGCAAGTTATCAATAATAAAAGGGCTTTCCTTCCTACAAGTACCCTGCCTGGCCAAGAAAGATCCACCATAACTTCAATTACAAGATAGCCTTCATCAAGAAAGTATGCAATGTCTAAGTTATGATTAATTCCAATTCTTCCGTGAAGTCAAAAACCACCGCTAAATGTGAAGAAGGAAATCAAGGAATTAGCATTGGGAAGTTTTTGGAGCTGCCCCAATAATTTGGCTCCTCTTTGAAGAAGGAGCCATTTTTTTTCCCGTAAGACCAATAGCATCATACCTCTCCTTATCAAAATCTCTTGGTTTGTTTCCTCCAATATCAAATTCTAATCAACTAGTTTCCTTCAACTTCAAATAATGCCACAATCCTCTTCTTTCAAAGACATGCTAGGTTTTGAAACTAAATTCCAAATTTTATTACATTGGGCACATTGATGACACGGATGATGGAGCAAGGACTGGCTGCCACAACCAACTTTAAAGCAACACTTACTTTGTCCAAGAACATACCCGCCTTCAACAACTAGGATATTAGCCTTGGATTCAAAATGGCAAGTGGCTAAAATTTGACAATTTCATAAAAATGGTGGCTACATATTCACCTTTTCATCTTTGCACACTTGTTGGTTCTTGATGTGACCAATTTTTTCCCCCGGTCTTGGATCCTCCGTTTTCACACTCCAACTGGATATTTTCGCAAAGGCACCGATTAACAATGAATTAACCTGTGATTCTCCAGAAGGAATTCACATTCTTTATGCCACCCATAGCTAACAATCCTCCTGAGTAAGATCCTGCTCAAATCCATACCTTAAGACAGGCTGTTTGTTTTGTTGTCACGGTGAAATCTCCCGGACCGTGCATCCCCCGGTGGCGTGCTTGGTACCGTCGGAAAGCCCTCGGTGGGGAGGGGTGCACGGGCTTGGTTTTGTGGCGTTTGGACCGGGGATGGGAAAATTATGAATTTTTGAGTTATTTTTGGATCTTAAAAATTACTAAATTATGCTAAATTATGTATCTTTTGAACCGTGTGTCAATTTGTCACGTTTTTGGTACCATTGGAAAGCCCTTGGCGAGGAGGGATGCACAGGTGAATGCCAAAACACTTGTACTATTTGTTGCATTTTGTCACACCCTAGTTTTTGATTTTTTTTGCCATAACTTTTGTATTTTAGCTCCAAATGACTCAAAATTTATAGGGAATCTACTCATAACCATTATACACCTTGCCTAATTTTTTGTAATTTTCAGAAATAATTTACTATTTTTAAACAGCCCCGATAATTTCTCACAATGGGTGATTTAGGGATTTTTTGCACTTTTTTTAACCCCCCAAAACGACTTTTGAGCTGAAATTTGGAGAGAATGGTCTTCTAGTAGACTTATAGCTAATATCCAAAGGATTTTTAAAAATACTTATTTTTGTGTGGTGTACAAGTCCACAAAGAGAGCTCTTTTCTGCATTTTTTTCCAAAGGTATGAAATATTATTTTGGTGCGTTTCTTGGTCGAAACCCATCACCAAAAAGTTTTCTCAAATGGAAAATTTTTAGATTCTTCTTTTAAAAAAAATCCTATTTTTTACAATTAAAATGTCTAAAGTGGTATTTTCTTCACTAGAATTTTGGACATAGAATTCACCCTAAAACCGGTGAAGAAAATACCACTTTTGACATTTTAATTTGTAAAAAATAGGATTTTTTTTTTAAAAAAATCTAAAAATTGTCCATTTGAGAAAACTTTTTGGTGATGGGTTTTGACCAAAAAACGCACCAAAATAATGTTTCATACCTTTGGAAAAAAATGCAGAAAAGAGCTCTCTTTGTGGACTTGTACACCACATAAAAATAAGTATTTTTAAAAATCCTTTATATATTAGCTATAAGTCTACTAGAAGACCATTCTCTCCAAATTTCAGCTCAAAATTTGTTTTTTTGGGTTAAAAAAAGTGCAAAACCCCCCTAATTCACCCATTATGCAAAATTATCAGGGTTGTTTAAAAATAGTAAATTATTTTTGAAAATTACAAAAAAATTAGGCAAGGTGTATAATGGTTATGAGTACATTCCCTATAAATGTTGAGTCATTTGGAGCTAAAACACAAAAGTTATGGCAAAAAAATAAATAAAAAACTAGGGTGTGACAAAATGCTTTAAGTGTTTTGTGCATTCACCCACACAGGCTTTGTTTCGTGGCCTTTGGACCTACGGTGGGAAATTTATGATTTTTTGAGTTATTTTTAGTTTTTAAAATGAATTTTAATTTTGTTTTGGGTGTGGCAACGGCACAAGGCTACACTAGTCTGTGTGATAAGTTCACATTATTATGTTCCCCAAAAGGAGTCTGGAATCATCTGTGCTACATGCCACTCTTTGCATACATAGAGATATTTATAGTAATGGATTGTGTGTCCTTCAGAGTGGTACAGAACTACAGATAACAGAAATATTCCACTTATAATGTCACCAGGTTCACGGAAGGACTTTCAATCCAATTGAAGTTGAAGCTTAGATGAAAAAAGGTATGAGCTGGTCCTAGATTTTGAGGGAGGACTTCTGTAACAAAGGGGCCTACAAGAACTGTACAGTACAACGGAAGCCTGATGTGTGCATTGCCCACTGGCGCATCTGATTCAAGGCCAGCATGCCTTGCATATGCATGACTTCTTTGCCCCAGCTCCAGGCCTGTACATTTTAGCCTTGCATACAAAGTGTAGGTTTGAAGATGCAGCAAATGCACAGAACTTACCCAAGAAAAATCTTCAGTTTGATCCAAATCTTACATCAACTTTCTCTCATCAGCAAAGTTAACTTAACCCTGGAAGGACGCTGCAGACCTTCTCCAAGCTCAAGAAGGTGTCCACTGCCTTGCCTCATGTAGAATGACAAGAGCACAGATTCTTCGCAACGGGGATTTAAAAAGTGCAACCACACAGACATCCTGGTCACACGAATCCGCATCAGTGTGTCCAAAATAATGTTCGCAACAGAGGTAGTATGCATACTCGATCTTCCCATCAATATATACAAAAGGTTCAGTTCAACGGCGTTCATTGTTTCCTTTCAAATTGGGGAAAATGGGAAACCCTGATTATCAAAATACACAGAGACCTCCTGACTCATCACAACCATTGGAGTCACCAATACTGGAAACAAAGACTGAAGGAGTCCGATCGAGTGCTTGTTTCGGAGGAGCAAGAGCTGATCCCAGAGCTGATCCCGTTGCAGTGGAGATGGCCTTCGCAATGCAACTCAGCTGGCCGCAGCTTCTTCGTGCATACGGAACTTGGTTTTCCGTTCCTCCAGCCAAATTTATTGCATTCCATATACCCTGCAGCAATCCATACAATGACGCAGGCAAATGGACTTACGAGCTGAACATTCTCTGGGCGAATAGCACTAGAGAGATGCACTTCGTGATCTAGCACTTGCAACTGGAATTAGTTTGTTTCTTTTCCTTTCGCACGCACGCAGTACCAATCCCGCGGGGAAAAAAAAGACGCACTTCCCATCGTGTTTCCGAATTAAGAGGACGTCGTTCTCAGGGGTCCGCTGCCGCTCCTTCCGCAACACATCATGGGTAGCGGAGATGAAGCCATGTATATAAGACTTGGACCGTCTTTTGTAGTTTAACGTTTAAGACTCAATCATCAATGGTTGTACTCAGTGGTTACAGTGGTTTCGAATCAGATACCCGTAACAGAATTTTGAATTTACTAATTCTCTCATTCAGAACTTGGGGACAATGCCATTTTACTGTACTCAGTCTGATCTCATAATCTCACAGTCCAAATTCACAATCTACTTGAATTCACAATACAATCATGACCAAGAGATCAATGGAGTCAATAACATTTACTGTACTCATAGTCTGAATTCACAATTTGAAGCCTAATTTGTAAAAGACACATGAATGAATCTATGTGACATCACTTCACAGTTCATCCCTGTCAATCAACGACGTGTGATGTTTCGCATTCCAATTCACTGAAAATTTACAAAGGTACAAAAGGCAACATCATCCATAGCCACAACAACAATTATTTCTCCCTGAAAACCAGAAAATTCTGACGAATTCCAGAGCTTCTATCCACAAGGCCAAATTAAAAGCCATTACGGTCGAATATTCCAGTGAAGCTCACACATGACAGAATGAATACTGGACCACCAAGGAATCCCAGGAAGTGCACGCCACTCACAGGTAGACAAATCGTAAACCCACCCATGCTCATGCTTCTTGTGGGGGTCGGAAAGCCATCCATCCTCGTCTTTGAGAAGAAACACATACAGGAATCCACTGCAAGCATGAATCCTGCCGGGCATCTCAGGCATACCCGGCTGCTGAAAAAACCATGGATAACAACTGTGCGTTTCCTCCTTCACCCATGATGTCGCATTCTCTGGAACACAGTACTCTGAGATAAAAGCCTCGCCATTTTTTTGCTCCCAATATAGTACAAAGAGACGGTCCTTCATGATGGTATACGAGATCACCTTCTCCCTCGACCACTTCTCCTGATCCTGTCCGAAATCATAGTACTTTCTGTCACGGCAATCATATGCGCAGGGACCTAATTCATGTGCGCTCCAGTTTGAGTGACTATTCCGACTCCAATCGTGTGCAATGCCAAAAATGCGACCCAGTGATGGCTTCGGTTTGGTCCACTGTTGGACCTCAGAGTCGTATACTTCTGCTTCCACCGGCGGAGCATGCTTCACTACAATGACCTTGTAGTGATATGTGTCGCGGTCCACGACGATCCGCATCATGGTAAGCTTCGAATACATCAACAAGTTCAAATTCGGGAGTGGATTAACAACTCCAGTCATTGGATTGGTCACAAATATACTATTCAAACCTGTTTCGAAGTCCTTGTCAACATAACACACCAGTCCTGCATCCACCGCGCCCTTCATGTGCTTCCACCATCGTACGGATGAAAATTTCATCAGTCTGCACAAAATTTTATCCGACTGGGACAATTAGCCCAAAGTGAAGGATTTACAGCAAAAAATGCCAAGATGAGCTGAAAATGTTGAAGTCATCCGAAATGCCAGTGGAAAGACTAGAATGCTTGTTCTACCAAAGATGGCGATCAAAAGTTCAAGACTGAAATAATTTGAAAAAAAATGAGACCAGCACTGCACCTGTACTGTTCAGCCCCACAGGCCATAATGACAAACAATTTATGCCACCGTTTGTTTCTTTCATCCAAAACATGCAGCCAGAAATTGGAATCCAAATCGACTCCTGCCAATATCCTGGTAGAAGACTCTTTCAATGCTTGGGTGAACTCCGAGGACAAAGATTCCAAGCTCAACTTCCATTCCTTGGAAAGAGATTTGAGGCGGCAGATGCTGGGAATGGGCAGCTTTGCAAACACGCTCTGCAGAAGCTCCATGGGCAGCGTGCTCCAGAAGGCAGGGTTCATGACCTGCTCATGTTCGCAGCATGAATGTGCGGGAGTGGAAATCTCATTGTATCGATGGGTGGCTTTGTTAGCCAGAACAAGGTCCAACTCTTGTGATACATCTGGAAGAATTTTCTTCTGAGTCCCGAGATCCTTGGCTCCAGATGTGATCAACCCATCCAGCTTGTCTCGCAATGTGCGTGCTAATCCAAGATGGTCACGCTTTCCATCTACGGTTTTCTTGGCGGAGATTTCCATGCTACAAGCTCTCGTTCTAGTGCCTGCAAAAGCAAACAACATTCCAAATTTTCAGAGAACCTGGCAATCTACGGGGTGCCTATGGAAGGCTTTATCCAAAGTATGGAGGACTGTCTTGTGCTTATGAAAACTGTAGCTCAATGATATCAATCTGTAAGGACTCCTGTTTGTAAAACCATTACTAAATCCTATGCAGGACAGATTGCATTGCATAGCAACAGTTGTAGCCTTCTACAAAAATCCTGCTTGCTCTGCTCCAAAGTTAAGGATTTCGGAGGCGGACCCTGAGACAGGGTTCGGGATCTTTGTCTGTGGGGATCTCAAAAGCTTCAACAGTAACTTGGCAAACTTCAGTTAAAGAGGCATATTGTAATCTATATCGGTCACAGATATTAAAGGAAAACCGCTTGTGAGTCTCATTTTCGGCAGTAGGAAATTGCCAATTTAGTTGAAACTGCTTGAGCATGGTTGAAAAATCAGACAGCATACTGGGATTCCTGCACTGTAGTGCAAATTAGCCAAAACTTTCCGACCCTCATACTTCAGTGGTAGGGCTCCATGGAGTCTTCGAAAAGAATTGAAGTGAACGCAACAGAGGTACCTATTAATCAGACCATGGATTTAACGAACTGCATTTAGTATAATTCGCATTGCATTCCTACCTCGTGCTTCCGAAATCAGCAGCTTCGAAGACGAGCGAGAGAGAGGGAGAACCTATGCAAGCACACTTTGGGAAGCGTGAAAAACGTAAGGCGAACGATTCTCAGACTCCGAAGGAAGTGAAGGGACTTGCACTTAAGCTTCATGTGCTGATTGAAGCCGATGTTTACTCACAGGAGTGACAGATCTACTATTTTCATGTGAGAGTGTGGGACAGACTATAACTGAGTTCTGGGAGGACTAAACTCCGCTACTGTCCATTCAAAATTACCACTAATTAAGCCACTCACAGAACTTAGTGACTGGCTGTTAAGCTAAATCAAAGCACCTCCAAGAACCAGCTACTTTTCTTGAGAAAGAGCACAGCAATAATTGAGAACAGGACGACTACTGTACAATTCTTAAAGGCATGCCTGGAATAGATCGGGCATCAGAATCAGGTATAAAAGGAATGGGAGATGACGTACATTGTGTCAAAAGTCAAAAAATGTTTGACAGAGTTTTGTCATTGAAGTGGGCGAATTGAGACGTTCCCACTGACAAGGGAATTGACTAAAAACTGTCAATTTTATGTCATATTGGACACCAAAGCCCTTGTAGTGACTTGTCACTAGTATTTACCTTCCTTCCTACGTTCGTTGTCATTCAGGGCCGCTTCACATTATGCCCGACCAAGTCGAGAGTCCGTGGAAGTGAGAGTCCAAACTTTGGTGAGAGTCCAAGGAAATTGGCAATAAATAGGCCCCAAAATTTAGGAATTGGAGCCTTTGGCCGGCCATAGTGTGAAGCCTCCAAAGGCCAAGCCCAAAGTCCAAACCTCACCCATGTGTCAATTTTTTCAAGTAAAAGATAAAAAAAATATGAGAAAGGAGTCCAAAATGGCCTTGGAAAAAAAATCACAGCACATGCTCTTCTCATCAAACAAGGAATATGAAGGATATAAATGGAATAAAATGGTGGCATTGATCATTGAAGGGAAGTAGGTTAAGGGAAGTAGGTTCATTGAATGCAAAGACTCTCCATTGGCATAGTGGAGACTAGGTTTCAAACCCCATCGGCAACAAATAACAAATAACAAATAACAAATAACAAATAACAAATAACAAATAACAAATAACAAATAACAAATAACAAATAACAAATAACAAATAACAAATAACAAATAACAAATAACAAATAACAAATAACAAATAACAAATAACAAATACAGTCTTGTAATTTCTGACATTTTTCTGAAAAAAAATCGACGGACTCTCGATTAGAGTTTGGGTCGGCCAAAAATGGAGACCCAAACTCTAATTGAGAGTCCGTCGCCATGTAGGCATTTCTCTGCCATGTAGGCAGTTTTGAGGGCGATGGACTGTCGACCTTCGGGCATAGTGTGAAGGGTCGAGAGTCCAAACTCTTGGTTTTCTGGATTTTGATTGGTGGAAACCGACGGACTCTCGACCTTCGGGCATAGTGTCAGTCTCGTTGATACGACGAAATAACAATTTAGGTCCTTTTGTAGATGTCCATAAAAAACCGTATCTAATTTGGGTGCTTCTACCTTACCCTTGTTCCAATCCCTCCTCTCTACCACCCAATTCCATTTCTCCCTGCAACCCCCTCTTCTTTCCACCAATCCCTCCTCCCCTTCCTTACCACCCAATCCTTGCTCCTCCAATCCCTGTCAAATCCCCAACCTTCTCCCCTAGCCAAGTGGCAAAAGAAGTGCCTCCCCATCATGAACCTGGATGAATCCAGGCACCTATTTTCTGATGGGTGCCCAAGGTTCTACACGGTTGCTTCCATTTGAAATTTTTTTTTTTCATTTAAAAAAAAAAAAAAACTTGACATGATGTTGTAGGTTTACACCGTTCAGGTTTTGTAATTGAAATGAATTAATTATGTACAAATTTTGTCCATGAAGTTTTTCTAGTGTAATGGCAATTCAACAAAGTAGTTTCTACTTCTTATTTTTTTAACCCCTAAAGTTCTTTGACTATGGTTTCACCAAAAAGGCTCCAAAACTGCCATTTCTAGTACAAGTACCAAATTTTAGAAAAAAAACATTTTTGTACATATGTAACTATAGGGTCTTTTAGTAAGCTGGTTTGAAAAGATGTGAAAAAAAATTCAGAAATTTCACTGTGTGGATTGGAAGATATTAGTGTTTGAATAGACAACAATCTTTTTTTTGTTCCTACAAAATTCCAGGCAGCTGCACTTCACAAGGTCACATTTGTATGAAAAATTGTCCAAAATGGTGGTGGCTCTTTAAATTCATTCTTCACGCTAAGTTGGCAACATGTTGGAAAATTTTCAAATCATTTCGAAATGTACAACATGTAGGAAAAAATTACAATGTGTTCACTAAGTAGACAAAAAAACCTAATACAGGGAACTTTTTGGAATTTTATACCTTCTTCATGGAAATTTTTCCAAGAAAAGTGAACGGTGGAAACCTTCATGAGCCTCTTCTCTACCACAAAATATTTTTGAACCACCAAAAATTTTGAATCTCAACATTTGAGAGGTTAGATTGAGGTTGGACTGCATTATAAGCCAAGGCAGTTGGTAAATTAGGGGCTCCTCCTTCCAAAATCACTGTCCTAGCCTGAAACCCGGCCAAATCCCAACCTAGCGTGTGGTTGTCATCTACCCCACTGCAAAACAGAGAAGGCAGTACTTCAAGAGCAACAAACACTTTTACTTCGTTTTAAAATTATATTATTAGGATTTAATCTTTCAATTCTTTGTAAACTACCTCAATTTGCTTGAAATGCATTGAAGTTGTTCTAAGTTTTAATCATGAAAAGAAGCTCATTATATACAAATGGAGTGGTAGGACTTAGAACAACTCATGTGGGATAACTAAGTTAGAATTAGTAGAAGCTTCTACTAATTCTAATTTAAATATCCCATATGAGTTGTTCTAGCTCCTACCACTCCAAATGTATGTAGTAAACTATGTGTTCTCAAGTGTATGTAACTTGGTTAGTGTTCCACAAGTGAGAAGAAGATCTCCTTATGTACACTTGGGGTGGTAGGAAGAGTCCCAATCCATGTGGAACATATGTGAGCTTGAATGAGGAGGAGTTTTGAAAACGATTTTTCATATTTAAAAACAAATTTTCAATGGAGCTCCTCCTCATTCGAGCTCACATATGTCCCACATGGGTTGGGACTCCTCCTACCACCCCAAGTATACATAACGAGCTCCTCTTCTCACTTCAGAACACATACTAAGTTGAAAATATTTATTTAAATATTTTTGACTCAAGTAAAGGAGACTTTACTATAAATGAAAATGTCTTTGAGCATTTACTTGGTCTGCAGTGTATCAGCCCAAACCCAATTTGGGACCCAGCTATCTTATATTTCAGAGCCCTGCCTTCTCCATTGCCCTTACAATTGTGGGCATTTTTTGAAAGTTTTGAGTGTAGTGTAAGTATCTTTGCCCGTCCTACCCCAGTTGAGATTGAAACAACCTTTTTATTCATAATTTTTTACTTGTATGCTCAAATTCAATGAAAATTAGTGGACATGGAAGATATTCCTTGCCCACACCTTGGGTTAAAATTTCAACCTAAAATATGCAAATCTCCACTCACCCGTACCTGCCCAAAAAAACTCTGTTGCCAAAATCAGCAGCGTGGTCCTTTAGGAGTTAAACTATGTTTTGAGTATTGGATCGTCATAAAATTTGTCAAGTTTATATCCAACTTTACATTCTACAAGAAAATAAAATTGCACAAGAGATCCGTAGGCTGGAAGATACTTTGTATCATTTTGAATGACCAAAAAATATGTTGACACCCTGGGCAAGACCCCCCAAAAGTGTTGTTCTTACTTTTGAGTGTTATAATATCATGAAGTATGCCCTTTAAGACTCTCAAAATTTGAAGGGGCATACAAAAATGAATGACAATAAAAATCTTACGGTGAAAATATTGAAAAACTTCCAAAAATTTGATCCACTAAGCATTTTATTGAGAGCCATTTGAGCTTGTAAACACAATGGTCCTTTTATTAGGGATTAATCACCAAACAATAGTTGCACTTTGAAGATAGTATTGTAAATTGCTTTATTTTTTTGTTTTTGACAAATTCTACTCTTTTTTGTACTTCATTTGTGTACTAAAGTAGGGAAACCCATACCCGTCTGTTTAAGAGGATAGGGTGCCACTTGATGTTCAAAGAATTGAAAAAAATATTCTTTTGATTAGCCTTTGTACACCCAATGCAAGGATACCGAAAAAGTAAGAATTTATAATAGTGAAAAATAAATATTCAAATGCAAAGTGAGGAGTAGCAGGGCCCTACAATCAATTGTAGACCAACAATGCATTTGACCTCCTCTTGACTCTTACCTAAGCACTACAAAATCAAAACTTAATCAAATGTAAACCAAATTGCAAGTACTATTGAAAGAAAGAACCGGTCATTGCTGTGGCTTGGCCGCATGCATAGACTGCCAATAGAATCTGAGTATGCAAATACATGTCATGGCTAAGAGCATCCCCATAGCTAAAGCGTGGAACCGAGGCGCCAAACAAGGAATTGTTGTTGTTGATTGGTGTGTCGTCATTTTGATTGAAGAGCCACGGCCCTACAGGAAGACTCGCAAAGTGGTCAAAAGGTGCATTACACTTCTTTATTTATTATTTTAGAAAGAATTCCTTTGACTTTTGAAGACAAGTTTTCAAAAGGTGGGATTCAAAAGATTATTAAATAGCTTGGTAAGCCGCGTTTAAGAGTCTCCATTTGCCCGTGCCTTCTTCATTTTTGGAAGTGTCCGGGCATATTTTTGCCCTTGGCATGTGTGCCGTGGGGCAATTTCTAAGCCATAGCCCGCCCGTTGCCCGTCTTGAGTGCCTTTGGCAAGTAGTCATGGCAATGCTCTAACCTCCTGCGTTCATAAAACCCCTCTGACAGCACATTAAATTGTCTACTAACCAACTTAAATTAGCACCCCACTCACTTGATTGTTGTCTAAGATATTAACAATGACACTTCCAGATGACAACTGCGTGGTAAAAGGCCTTTTCTAGGGATCGACTTTGGAGACCAGTTGGAATTGGATATGTCCACCTTAGTCATCAATGTCATTCAATCATGAATCATCCATGACAATTGACAAATTGTTGAATTTAGCTATGGCAAAGTTGTTTGCAATTTTGATGCGATCATTAACCCCTAAACGCCCTAGGTGACCAAAAGTTTCCTCACATAATTTCAAGTCCAATTCAAAGTGTTGTAACTTTGCATCCGATGTCCGAATTCATTAAAATTTGTTGGAAAATTTGTGCTTTCTTCTAATTTATGTGGTAAAATTTTCAAATCAATCCAAGATGTATCGATTTCTAAGAAACCAATGGAAGTTCAAAGGTTCAATTTGAATTCACCAAACTGCATTTGATGGTTGCAACTTTGGAGGCATGTATCTCCTTCATCTAATGTTCATTTTCAATAAAGTTTGTTGGATTATATTTGCCTTGTAGTCTAATTATTGTAATAAAATTGTCATGTCAATCCAAGTTGTTTTGAATGTTTGAGAGCAATTTGAAATTTAAAATCCCAACATTTTTGGATTACAATGAACTTTGGCAGCTAGTTTCTTCTTCATATAGTGTCCGTTTGCAAAAAAAAAAATTGGAAAATTTGGGCATACTAGTATAGTTTTTGTGGTTAAAATTTTGCATAAATTCAAAAAGTAATGAGTAACTAAGAAGGATTTTAGTAGAAGGAGGTTCAGTCTAAGATGTTTTTTTTGCAACTTTTCTTGCTATTATTTTGACATTTCAAACACTAGAAGAAAACTGTGTTGGAACCCACAAAACCATGTGGGATTGGTTTTATTGAGTTCCTAATCTCCAACACAGATTTTTGCGCTGGAATGCATTTTTGTATTAGAATTTTGCATAATTTTGTGTTGGAAACTAGGAACTCAACAAAACCAATTCTACATGGTTTTGTGGGTTCCAACGTAGTTTTCTTCTAGTGAAAGCAATTTTGCAAACACAATTAGTCAATTGAATGATGTTTTCTTTCAACAATGTGTTTATATGCTAGTTTTGGATTACTTTATAGTTTAAAGTGTTTTCATTTTAGTAGGTTAAGAAATTGAATTTCACCTCCAAATGTGTTGCAAGGAAAATTTCAACATCCTTTTTCAACACTAAAACATTATAATCTTCCAAGCTATGTTGCCAAATGACTCCAAATTTGATTCATGTCATCTACAATACACACACACTTTAAGTTTGTACAATTAAGATTTTATACCTTAGTGACATTTAGATCTATAATACTTCAAAAGCAATGATGTTTTTAAACCCAAATAGGCCTTCAAGATTTAAGGTGATTCACCAATCATTACTTGGGGTTCTATTTTAAAGTAGAGTTGTTCCATACATAGAATGAATTTTAGCAACTATGGGCTGTTGATCAACACGGGTTAAAGTTAGTCTTAAAGATCACTATTCAAAGTTATAAAATCGATAATTTGACTCTTTGGTACAATAATAGAACACTATGGTGCAAATTTTGCATTTATTTTCTTATGTTTGGAAAAATTAATAATACCAAAATTTCAATTAGCTCATGTCAAGATAATAAGATATGTTAAAAAAAATTTTAACTCTTTAAAGTTTGAGAAATCCAATTTGGGTAGCCCTATTTGAGATTTCAAGCCTCCAATCCAAAGTTATAGACAAAGTTTTAGAGAGGGGTTGGAAGGAATATTTTCTTTGATATTTTCAAACATTTTCTCTAAATTTTGTTCATAATTTTTTTTAGAGGCTCAAAATCACAAACGGATTTCTGTAGATGAAATTTAGCTTGATTTCCCAACTTTTCCTAGATCAAAGGTTTTTGGAAAAAATTATTCTACTATGTCCAAATGCGGTCTAAAGTTTTGCTTTAAACACAATTCTTGCGTTTTTGACAATGAACAGTCAAGTTCTCATCTTCAAATTATCCCATACCCTTTGAGACTTTATGTTGAATAATGAATTTCATTATAAAAAGGACCTCTCCACATTTTCATTCTTACTAAATGCCAATAAAGTAATTCCTTCATTTTGCCATTAAATTTTTGTTAATGGTACATGGTCAAATGGTAGATTGCTATTTGACTCAATGAATTGTTGATGGATTCTTTGGATTTTTGACAAATTATCTTTACATTTATTTATATATTTTGTTGTTTTGTTCTAGAATTTACAAAAAAATTTGGCACTTTTTTTTTAACGAATTTAAGCCAAATTTACTATCTAAGTATGGTAGTGCGCAAATTACCTTCAACTTAGTATTTGAAGTGAGTTGTAATTTTAATTGTCAATTTTTAACCAATTGCTTGTACAAACTTAAGGAAAACAACCAAAATGCAAAAAAATTAAAAATTAAAATTTATTGAGTTGTTAAATGACTAAGCTTAGGCAACAACCAAATGACTACAAAGAATCCAAAAATCGCATGTTGAATGCATGATGGCAAGAGTATGGCAAAAAGTTGTGTCACCCTATAAACTCCCTGTTGGATGCTAATTACTCCATTACTATCATCTAAGTCATTGATTGTGGTTCAAATCTTATTCATTTAAAGAAACTTATAATGGAGTCATTCCCTACGTGTTCATGATGCATGAGTCTTTTGATTGTGGCCCAAATATCATTTATTCAAAAAAACCTTATAATAAGGTCATTCCTTGGATGTCCATGATGGGTCTTTGATTCGGTCTTCAAAGAGATGCTTTGATTGCCAACAAGATGCTCCATAACTTTTACTCATAACAAATCCAAGTGGAATGAATAAAAGTTTTCCATGTAGAAAAAATACAAGCATTTCCTTTGCATTTTGCAAAAGAAGTATTGGTATTATTTTGAGACAGAGGGAGTACAATCCATGCCAAAAAATTTAATTTAATTTAATTTATTTCAAGTTCTTAAAGATTTTTTTTCTACCCATCAAGTTCAATTCTAGGCTTATTGTGGTATAACTTTTGCTCTTGGGCACCAATTGAAGTAAAAGTCATATCTCCACAAAGCTAATAAGTTTTTCTATCTTTTGAGAAAGATTAAAAAAATTCTATACAAATTGAGAAATCTAATTTATCCCCCAAAGAGAAAATGACAATGAGACTTTAGAAGTTAAATAGCTAACCATAGGATCTTACAATGTGTGCACAATTGATGAGATGTTCTACCATGTATCTCTTCCCATGGATGTAGAGATAATAAAAGAGAAAATTTTAATTATCTTTTTCTGCAACGATTTGAATGACAACCCCAACTCCATTGTGGAGTAATGCAAAGTTAAATTACTCCTCCTCACAGTTCTACCAGCAAGTTTTCAATAATGAAAGGCCTTTTCTTTGTACAAGTATAGTAAACTTGCCAATCACTGCATAGACAAACTTCAAACCCTTTTCCACTTAAATATAGAGACTTGCGTGTTTTGAAATTTGGCATGATCACTAAATGTCATGTTAAGATTTACCTTCAAAAAACAAAATGTAAAAAGATTTCTTCCTACAAATTTTATTGCAACTTGAAGGTGATGAAACTCAAATCTAGTTAAAAATTCCTTGCAACCCATGACCCCATAGTGTGCGGTCATTGGGCGATGATACAAAATTTTGTTCCCATCGCAATTGGATTGGTAGTTGAATTGTGCGGTTAGTGTTTGGTCATTAGAGGGGTGGTTGTACGGATAGTGTTTGTGGTCATTGGAAGGTGTTGTTGTGCGGTGATTGGATGTGTGCGATAAATGGCCGGTTTACACTACCCTACCTGCCCAAAAAAGATCCACCATACAATTCAGAGGTAGCCTTCACACCATCTGCATCCATATGATGAATTCTAGTTCCTCTATGAAGTCAAAAACCACCGCTAAATGTGGAGAAGGAATCAGTGTTCGGGGAGTTTTCGGAGTTGCTCGAGTAATCTAGCTTGTCTTTGGAGAAGGAGCCAGGTTTTTTTCCAAAGGGCACTGGTTGCATCATACCTCTCTTTGGCACGGTCCTAGTATGGGGGGTCCCCGTGATACAGATCATGAACTCCTCACAAAAAACAGGTAGTAAAGAACTAAAATGCAATTAGTGAGACTTCAAACAAGGAAAGACTTGAGAGAAATTAGGAGCTACACCAAGAAAATTTCTAGCTTCCAAGAAAATTACGGACTTCGGAAGTTTGCCAAAGTCTTTGAAGTTCTCACAAAGCGGCTGCGATCTCTTGATCGTGAGTTTGTATTACGGGGAACCCCCATACTAGGACCGTGCCCTCCCTTTATCAAATCTCTCGGTTTAGTTCTTCCACTATCAAATTCTCATTGGTTGGTTTCCTTCAACTTCAAATTTACAAAGGCTACAATCCTTTTCTTTCAAAGACATGCCAGTTTTGAAACTAAATTCCAAATTTTATAACATTGGGAGCAGGAAATAGCCACCACCACTGACTCTAAAGCGATACCTACTTTATCCAAGAACATACCCGCCATCCTCCAGCAACCCAAGAAATTTGTTTTGGATTCAAAATGGCAAGCGGCAATCTGACAATTTTGTGAAAGCCATATCTATATATCCACCTTTTCAGTTTTGCACACTGGTTGGTTCTTGGTCCTACTAATCGTATCTCTGATTTTGGATCCTCCATTTTCACACTCCAACTAGTTATTTTCAAAGCACCGACTAACAATAAATAAATTGGTAATTCTCCCAAAACATTGGAAGGAATTCATATGCTTCATGCCTACAGTTGACAATCCTGTTGGATAAGAGCATCCCCAAAGAATTCTTGTTGATTGGCGTGCCGTCATTTCGATTGAAGAATCACAGCCCTATGGGAAGACTCGCAAAGTGGTCAAAAGGTGCACCATACTTCTTTATTTATTATTTTAG
Organism: Pseudisothecium myosuroides; assembly: GCA_951799445.1. NCBI lineage: Eukaryota > Viridiplantae > Streptophyta > Bryopsida > Hypnales > Lembophyllaceae > Pseudisothecium > Pseudisothecium myosuroides. The sequence continues at coordinate 18,639,189 of OX637292.1, forward strand.
AAAGAATCTCTTCAACTTTTGAAGACAATCTTTCAAAAGGTGGGATTCAAAAGATTATTAGATAGCTTGGCAAGCCGCGTTCAAGAGTCTCCATTTGCCCGTGCCTTCTTCATTTTTGGAAAAGGCCGGACATATTTTGCCCTTGGCATGCATGCCATGGGCAATTTCTAAGCCAAGGTCCGCCCATTGCCCATGTTGAGTGCCTTTGGCGAGTAGCCATGGCGATGCTCTAAAATCCTACTCAAATCCATGTGAAAAGTTCACATTATGTTCCTCCATTTGCTCCAAAAGGAGTCTGGAATCATCTGTGCTACGTGCCACCCGGGAGGAATTTTAATCCGATTGATGTTGAAGCCTAGTTGAGAAAAGGTGAGCTGGTCCTATTTTAGATTTTGAGGGAGGACTTCTGTAACAAAGGAACTTGCAAGTACAACTCAAGAATGATGTGTGCATTGCCCACTTGCGCATCTGATTCAAGGCTAGCATGCCTTGCGTATGCATGGCTTCTTTAGCCTTCCATCAACTCCAGAACAAATTTTAGGTTTGAAAATTCACCAGATGCCCAGAACTTGCCCTAAAAATTAAAAAATATCTTCAGTTTGATCCAAGTCTTGCATCAACTTTCTCTCCAGCTACGTTAACTTAATCCTGGAAGGATGCTGCGGACATTCTTCAAGCTCAAGTAGATGTCCACTGCTTTGCCTCTTGTAGAATGACAAAAGCACAGATTATTTGCAACGGAGATTTGAAAAGTGCAACCACACAGACATCCTGGTCACTCAAGTCCGCATCAATGCGTGAAAAATAATGCTCGCAACAGAGGTAGCACACTCGATCTTCCCATCAATATATACAAAGGTCCATTTACACGACGTTCATTGTTCCCTTTCACATTAAGGAAAATGGGAAACCCTGATTATCAAAATACACAGAGGCCTCCACGCATCACAACCATTGGAGTCATCAATGCTGGAAACAAAGACTGAAGTAGTCCGATCACCTGTTTCGGATGTGTAGGAGTTGATTCAGGAGCCGCTGCAGTGGAGATGGCCTTCGCAATGCAACTCAATTAATTGGCGACAGCTTCGTCTTGCATACGGAACCAGGTTTTACTCCAGCGAAATTTATTGCATCCCATACACCCTGCAGCAATCCATACAATGACGCAGGCAAATGGACTTACAAGCCGCTCATTGTCTGGGCGGACCGCACAGGAGAGATGTACTTTGTGATGTAGCACTTGCAACTGGAATTAGTTAGGCACGCAGTACCAATCCCGCGGGGAAATAAAGACGCACCTCCCATCGTGTTTCCGAATTACAGGGGACGTCGTTCTCAGGGGTTCGCTACCGCTCCTACCGCAACACATGAGTAGCCGAGAGATGAAGCCATATATAATAACACCTGGACCACTTTTTCTAGTTGAAGGTTTAAGACTCAATCATCATCAATGGCTGTACTAAGTGGTTTCAAATTCCAGAGCTCCTATCCATAAGGCCAAATTAAAATCTATTATGGTCGAATATTCCAATGAAGCTCACACATCACATTTGTCAACAAATACTCTGACTGAATAGTGGACCTCCAAGGAACCGGAGGAAGTGTACGCCACTCACAGGTAGCCAAATTGTAAATCCATCCATACTCATGCTTCTTCTGGGGGTCGGCGTCAACAAGCCATTCACCCTCTTCCTTCAAAAGAAACACAAACAGGAAGCCACTGCAAGCATGAATCCTGCCAGTCAGCTCAGGCACACCCGGCCGCCAAAAAAACCGTGGGCAACAACTGTGCGTTACCTCCTTCACCCATGATGTCGCATTCTCTGGAACACAATACTCTGAGATAAAAGCTGCGTCCTCTTTTTGCTCCCAGTACAGTACAAAGAGGCGGTCCGTCATGACGGTATAGGAGATCACCTCCTTCCCCAACCACTTCTCCTGATCTTGTCCAAAATCATAGTACTTTCCGTCAAGGCAGTCATAAGCACAGGGACCTAATTTATGTGCGCTCCAATAGCTTGCATTCCGACTCCAATAGTGTGCAATGCCAAAAATGCGACCCAGTGATGGCTTCGGCTTGGTCCACTGTTGGACCTCAGAATCGTAGACTTCTGCTTCCGCCGGCGGAGCATGCTTCACTGCAATGACCTTGTAGTGATATGTGTTGCGGTCCACGACGATCCACATCATGGTAAGCTCCGAATCCGTCAACAAGTTCAAATTCGGAAGTCGATTAACGACTCCAGTCATGGGATTGATCACATATATACAATTCAAACCTGTTTCGAAGTCCTTGCAAACGTAACACACCAGTCCTGCATCCGCCGCGCCATTCATGTGCACCCACCAGTCCACTGATTCCGCCAATCTGCACAAAATTTTATCAATTAGCCAAAAGAGAAGGATTTACCACAAAAATAATGCCAAGATGAGCCGAAAATGCTAGTGGAAAGACTAGAATGTTCTACCGAAAATGGTGATCAGAAGTTCAAGACAGAAGTAATTTGAAAAAAACATGAGACCAGCACTGCACCTGTACTGTTCAACGCCACAGGCAATATAGACATGCAAATCATGCCACCGATTGTTTTTCCCATCCAAAACATACAGCCAGAAATTGGAATGTCCAGCCAAAGTGACTCGTGCGAATATTCTTGGAGAGGACTCTTTCAATGCTAGGGTGAACTCCGAGGAGGAAGATTGCAAGCTCAACCGCCATTCCTTGGAAAGGGATTTGAGGCGGCAGATGCTGGGAATGGGCAGCTTCGCAAACACGCGCTGCAGAAGCTCCATGGGCAGCGTGCTCCAGAGGGCAGGGTTCAGGACCGGCTCATGTTCGCAGCATGAATGTGTGCAAATAGAAATCTCATCATATCGATGGGTGGCTTTGTTAGCCAGAACAAGGTCCAATTCTTGTGATACATCTAACAAAAAATTTCTTTGAGTCCCGAGATCCGTGGCTCCTGATGTGATCAGCCCATCCAGCTTGTCTCGCAATGTGCGCGCTACTCGAAGGTAGTCACGCTTTCCATCTAGGGTTTTCTTGGCGGCGATTTCCATGCTTCAAGCTCCTGATTCTAGTGCCTGCAAAAGCAAACAGCATTTCAAATTTTCAGTGAACCCGGTAATCTACGGGTTAACTGTGGAAGGCTACATCCAAAGTATGGAGGACTCTCGTGTTCTTATGAAAACTGTAGGTCAATGATATCAATCTGTAAGGACCGCCGTTAGCAAAACCACAACTAAACCCTATGCAGGACAGATTGCATTGTGTAGCAACCACTCTAACCTTCCGACAAACCCTGCTTGCTCTGCTCCAAAGCTAAGTAGAACCCTGAGACAGAGTTCAGGATCTTTTTCTGTGGGCATCTCGACAGCTTCAAAGGAAATTCCAGCAACTTGCCAAAAATGGCATACTGTCCTAAACCTAAATCTATATCGGTCGCAGATATTAAAGGAAGAGCGCTTGTGAATCCCATTTTCGGCAGTAGGAAATTGCCAATTTAGTTGAAACTGCTTGGAGAAATCAGGCAGCATATTGGGATTCCTCCACTGTAGTGCAAGTTAGTCAAAACTTTCCGACCATCATACTTCAGTGTTAGTGCTCCGCGGAGACTTTGAAAAGAATTGAAGTGAACGCAACAGAGAGCATCTATTCACTCCGAGCACGAAAGTGACGAACTGCATTTGGTTTAATTCACATTGCATTCATACCTCGTGCTTCCGAAATTCGCAACTTCGAAGACGAGAGAGAGAACCTATGCAATCACACTTTGGGAAGAGTGAGAAACTTACCTTCGATTCTCAGACTCTGAAGGAAGTGACGAGACTTGCAATGCTTCTACTCACAGGAGTGACAGATCTAAGCTTATTTACAGTACAGTACCCACCAAGTCTGAACCGTGCAGCACCGGAGAAAGCCACAGTGAAGCTACAGGGATCTTGACTTTGAACGCCTCTTTTTCTTTCACTTGTTCAATGTAGGAACTAAAATTAGTGGTGTTAGGTGAGATTAGTACTTTAGTTACAAGTGTCATTAAGCATTTAATGAGATATAGTAAAAGATCTATGATAAATCCAATTAAGCAAACATGTGTCACTGTGGTGGTTGAACGTGTACACAACTTTGAAAAATATCAAAGCACATGGAGTTCACGGATTTGCTTGAAATGAGCTGAAATTTTGTATAAATGAAGCTTGTGAGTGGATAGATGCACTTCAAATGTCATTTTGGAAGATGGTGCTTGAGTGTGGAATGACATCCATTTTCGTTGTGTAACTTCTGTCAAGATTTTGAGCATATTTTGAGCTACAGACTTGTGAAGGTATGTGTACTCTTTGATTCACTGTCTCCAATCATTGACATTGTGCTTCCATTGAGCTGCCTTGCCCTGCTGCTCACTCAGTCCATTACTGCCCTGTCCATTGCTGCTCAATCCATTGTTGCTTTGCTGCTCAGTCAATTGCTGCTTGGACGATGTAGTTCCATTTTCCTTCTGCAATAAGTTAGCTAGCTCATGAAGATGGAGATGGATTTGATTTGATTTCATGTTTCTTGTTTATTGAAATACTGATTTTTATATGAATCTTCTTTGAATGAATTGATCATTGTTGACATTCTAATGTTTTACATATGTTGGTGTCATGTTGTGGGCTTGTGGCAGGGTACTTATTGCATCTCAGTTGGTTAGCATTTCATTTAAAAGTGTGTGAGATTGTAATCTGGATTTGTGAGAAATGGGAGGTCGTCGTTTGAGTACAGAGAAAAAAGGCATAATAGTTGGAATGAGTCGTTCAGGCATGTCACAACGTAGCATTGGAGCAAAGTTAGGCATACCACATACTACTGTTGAGTATGTCTTGAACAGTGGTCACTCGTAAGGCTGTCCGTCGACGTTGCAAATTGAATGATCGAGGTAGGAGGGAATTGGGACGCATTCTTACACAAAATAGACGCATACCACTTGTATCCATCATAGAAAATATGAGTGAGAAAGTTTGTGCAAGCACGTTAAGGAAGGAGATTAAACGTTTAGGATTTCGTAACCGAGTTGCAGCAAAGAAGCCATTTCTCAATGACAAGCACAAGGCTGATCGATTGGCCTTTGCTAGAAAATATGAGAGTTGGACAGTTTCTGATTGGATGAATGTAATATGGACAGATGAGTCTTCATTTGAGATAGGCAAGAATTCTCGTCAAGTTAAAGTCTGGCGGCGAGCGTACGAACGTTATTCATGGGATTGCCTAGCACCCATCTTCAAATCTGGACGGACATCTGTCATGATTTGGGGTGCTTTTACAGGTTATGAGAAGTGCCCCATTGTTATCATGCCATCCGATAGACGAACAAGTGCTGATTTTGTGGACATTGTGTATCAATGTCGATTGAGTGGCTTTTACTTCATGCATGATAATCCTCAAAGTCTTCATCTCATGGAGGATGGTGCCCCAGTGCATCGGAGTACCCTACCAAAACAATGGCGAGAAGCGCATAAGATCAAAAAGTTCACATGACCTGCTAATTCACCGGACTTGAATCCTATAGAGAATGTGTGGATGATTCTAAAAGACTTCGTGCAAAATGAGACTAGACCAAACAACAAAGATGAATTGGTTAAGAGCATTGAGCGGGCATGGGAAGCCATATCAATGGAGACTCTTCACATTCTCATTGCTAGCATGCCTCACCGAATGAAGGCTGTAATTAATGCAGGCGGTGGGAGTACAAGATGGTAGATACCATGCTACAAAATGCACTATTGTTGTACTTTTTGACTTTGTCAATGTAATAAATTAATGTAATACAAAACTAGACTTCTATATCTTCCAAACGCATTTTACAGATTGCAATTTCATAAATTTTTGAGTCTTTGGTGTGATTTTGAAGTTATGAGTTCACTGCTCATTTTCAGCTCGAGCAAGGCCTGCACGGTTCAGACTTGGTGGGTACTGTACAGTACATGTGAGACGGACTACGAAGCTCTAGGAGTAGTCTTTCGGCGACCATTTAAGAGGTGGTTGCCTTGTTGGGGAAGCTAAACTTTTCTTCAAACAATTTTCAGTAAATTTTTGTAGGAAGAAAAAAATGGAATTGGCATCTGACCCAAGGCATTTCATAGTTCTTGGACCTCCATGGATTTAACCCTTAAACGACAGGCTCATAACCGTGGAAACCATTTGTTTTGTCACCGTGTGGATTGTTGGATTAAAATAATGCAAAAGCACTCAATTTTCCCTTTCCCCACACAATTTGGAGGATGAATAGTTGCACTTCTGTCCTACACAGGAGATTCTCTTGTCATTCATCGGCCTCAAAACGTCTGCCACGTTGTTCAAGGGTTAAGGTGGAGGCACCAATAGCCAATCATTTAAAGAATTTTGGAGCAGATCATGGCAGAACAATATGAGGTGGTGGAAAATTTACCCATGTAGGAAGATAGGAAACATGGGGATTGCCAAAAATTCAGAATTTTATTCCCAAAATTGAAATTATTGTGAATTTTGGGAGCCAAAAAGTACTCTTGATCCATAGCCAATATCTAAAGTCTTCTAATTTTGATCATTCAAGAATTACTTTTCCGTTCACTATAGACTTTCTACTTTCTTGCTCACTACTTTGGAACATATGTCATAATTTTATTAGTCCCAACCTTAAAAAGAACCAAAACAACACATTCCAAGCTTGATTTCTAGCCTTGGTTGGAAATAGCGCACCCTACAGGTTGGGTATTGGGCGAGGTTGACGATTGGTGTTTCTATTTTAGTCACAATTTTTTGAAGTTGAATTGCAGTAGTCACTAAAAGCGACTACTAATCTTCCAATTTAGAATGTACATTGTTGGTACATTGAAGAAAGCAAAATGTACCTATGTATCTTCATCTTTTTTTTGAGCAGGGTCACCCTTTTAGAGTAGACTACAAACTCCACCTATGTCTATACTAAATTACCACTAATTAAGGCACTTATGTGGTTGTTAAGCTAATCAATTAGGTTATGTACAACTAATTAGGACACAACTAGCACTGAACTAATAGGAAGATTCATAATTGTCATATCTACCTATGATGAGCCAAGATATATTAGGCTCTTCATGTTTCATCAACTTGTCGGATTTGGAAGGGAGAATGGTAGGCCTAGAAATAAGTAAAGACCTATATTGATTGCATTGGGATTGTTTTTGGAGTTGCTTCATCATTATGGCATTGATTTAAGTTAGTGGTTCTGGTTGGACTAAGGATACTCTAACTAATTCTCCACTAACTTCAACAATACTTGTAGAAGAGCCTTGCCTAGAAAGATGACTGGCTAATTAGCGTCCTTCTTTGTGGCAAAAATTGGTTTGATCGTCATTCTTCCATACTTGCATACTAGTGTTGCAATCCGTGTTGTGTTTCCTTTTTTCTTAAAGCACAATAGGTTGAGTACATTCAAACCTCTTAGTTAGTCTCAAATTCTCTTCAAAGACATTCTAGAATATCCTGCACACTTGCCACACTCTCATTGCTTGTGGAACACTTGTTTTACATTCAAACTACCGGTGTATGACTTGTACCATGACCGTCTCTCTAGAAGTTGGATGAAAGGGGATAGAGTTTATCTTGGAAGAAGCAAACTACATTAAGATTGAAGCAATCCATTCTATAAAGCAGTGCAAGCATTTTGTACAATCCATTGCAAATTGACAACAAGCCATTTCGAAATTACTTGAATTAGAAGGAGAATGACAATTAAGGGGCAATCCCTTCAATCCTTTGTGAAACTAAAAAGAGCCCTATTCTATAAAAGCTCGATAAATGTTACATGTGAAGAAGTTTGAATAGGACCTCATTTAAAAAATGAGCAAATGTTATTGGAATAGAAAATAAATTCTTGTTGCAATGTTGTTTGTTATTGTATTCTTATGTCTTTTCCAACAATTGTCTGTTGAAATGGTTACATAATGCCAAGTTCGGTTTTCAAGGCAAATTTGTCACCATTCGATTGGATAGTTAAAAAAATGTAATAACTCATTATGTTTTCTTTCTTTCTACACCCTGTACAAATAGGGGCATTTTTTTCTTGCCAAAAATACAAACAGGGACGTTTGTGATGAACTATTAAAACTTGGCATTCTATTCCATAATGCTCTTGAGTCTCTTGGCTTTCTAGCATTATCAAATCTATCGAGAAATTCAAAGTATTGGACATGTGATTTTTTAATATTTTCATATTGTTAGGAATATTTCTAGTTCTTGAAGTAGAAGAGTGCACAAATAAATTAGAACCTTCAAATTAATTATTTTTTGTTTCTATGATATTGGTAACTTGCAAATTTAACAAACATTGGACATGCTTCAAATTTTGCTTAATTAATTATTAAGCTAACCAAGATATAGGGGAGTTATAGAAGAATAAATTGGAAATAATTGGTGATACTAAAGTGGAGATGATGATAAAAGACTAGTGATAGAAATCTTATGTGGCATATAAAAGGAATGACATTCATGGATTGTTGGATAATATATTAAACATGCTCATTCCATCAAGACAAATGATGATGTGAATGAATGACATTGGAGTAATTGGGGAGTGGATAAATTGTATAACTCCTTTAATGATGTATACCAACTTGACAATTGGTAGAGTATCTGGCCCAATTACTACTATTTATATTGCAAACGCTTAAGCATGTGAACATACAACATTGTAAATATATTCTAGGAATATCATTTTTCTATGTGCTAAATACTTAATGCATGTTAAACCATTTTGTCTTTATATATGTTATAAACTAACTATCTTTTGTTTATGATATAAACAAATGCAAAACATTCAATATTTTACAAGTGAAGAAATTATAATACTAGGATGAAGAAAGAAATGATGTTTTCATCCCCAAATTATTGGCTCTAAATACCAATCAATGCAAGATGAATTGACTACGCATTAAAAGTTCATATTCTAAAAACAATGATTCTATTTTGGGCAAATTTTTTAAACTAAATGAATTCATATTGGACAAATGTTTATTAATATGTTTTAACATTTGATCATTTTAATAATTTCTACTCTATAATATTTAAGAATTTTAATTCCTAAATGTCCAAGGTCTTTTTTGAGATCCTTAGAATTTGTTCAAAACTAAACAAAAAGTCGAAGTTTTGACAAATTTTATCAATTTATACAAATTTGTGACTACACATATTCTAACTAGACATGTTATAGATTGAGTAGGAAAAAACCCATTGACAATATCATTTATGGATTGAAAGGTTATAATATTGAATCTAGATGTTAAAATTGTGAAAATGACCCCTAAAGACCAAAGGGTACCGTAGCTTCCTGACAACTTAGGTAGCTTTTTGCCTAGTAATTAATGAAAGTGCAAAAAACAATTAGGCTGTCAAAATTTTTTATTAAAATTGGAAAATTAGAAAACATAATTAAAATAATTTAGGCATCATCCAAATTTTTCTTACAAATTTTGGATGGTTGCTATTTTTGCAAAGCGTCAATTTTTTGACCAATGTTTGTCACTGTAATTTCAAATGCCAGGACATAGTTACTAATACCCGTGTCAACTTTAGAATACAAGTTAGATACTAAATAATTTATTAAATTACAACACATGTGAGTTGAATTTCTATGAATTAGACAATCCTTTAATATGTATATTTTATTTTTTAGGCAAACTAGGTCAATAATTTTCAAAAAATGTAGACACCCTTTCAATTATTATTTTTTTGCCTAAGCTACTAAGAAGCTAAGATAGTCTAGATTTCCCAAATTGTGAATAAAATGTAACTTAGAACAATAATATGATGATGACTTTCAAACATTGTCAATAGTTGTAAAATATGCTTCATAGATCATATTCATACGATTAGATCAATCAATACACAAACCAATATTTTTCAATAAATTTGTAGCCAAAAATTAAAAATACTTTCTTAAATCAAATGTAGATTGAATATTTGTGATTTTCAAAAGGATTTTTTCTTCGGAGTTCAAATGTTAAGTTCTAATCATAGTGATTTTTGAAGATTTTAATTTTATTTTTTGATTCAAGTCATTTTGAAAGGGTCATTTTTTGAATTGAAAAGGTCGCTTTTTGAGGTTAAATCTACCAGTACCAATTGAATAATATAATATATTTGTAAAAAAATTCTTCAAAATCTATACCATACTGAGTACCATACAAATGTTGAAGAGCTAACACAAGAATTTTCAAAAATTGATGGATGAAAAAATACATTTTTATGTGCTTGGGATGTATTTGTGTTCATTTATTATTCAAAATTTGAACACTTTGATCCTTTAAGGACATAACATGTGTAACCATAATTGATTTATGGCTTCTTAAAATCTACTCTTAAATTTTTTTTAAATGAATTTCTGATGTGACCCCCCCCCAAATATTTGAAGTTCATGTCCAAGAATCTTTATACTAAAAAATCAAGATTTGCAATAGAAAAACATACAAAAATCTTCAATAGAAAAATCATAAACAATTTTTTTCCAAAATTGAATATTTGATGCTTAAAATAGATTTTAAAGGATATTTGACTAGAAAAATTACCAAAAACAATATTTAGGTACATTTTCATTTTACTTCAAAGTTTTGTTGACAAAAAATATGGTTCATTAGGCATTTTAGGGGTTCACATCTTTCCTTGTGATGCAAAGTTTAAAAGAGTTGTAAAATTCATATTAAGGTATACTACAAAACATAGAATCTATTTTCAAGAGGAGGCAACATAGGTTTCCTTCGTTACCCTTGCCCATGAAGCATGGAAATCGTAGATTCACAACTAACAACTTAGGCATAAAATAATTTTTAAAAAATTCATTTTTTTTGAAGAATTATTCAATTTTTCTTGTATGGTTACAAAAATAGAATCTTCAAGAATATTCACAAAATCCACATTTACCTAATTGAGTTTGCTTGCAATTAAATTTTTTTTTTTGTCACAATATTGTTAGCACAATAAACTCCCTCTGGACCAATGTCCGGGAAGAACCGGCAGCTAGTGTAAGATCAGCCGATCAAAATTGGAATTTGACCGGTTAAAATTCACATCATTAGGCAATAAAACCGGGTGCTTTAAAAACAAGGCGGAAATTGACTGGATAGTAAAAAAATAGGTAGGAAAATTATCCTTATTTCTTCAAAAAGGGTCGGAAATTAACTGTTTGGGAGGATGGAAAAACGGATATGGGAGGATCTCCCGAGGGTATAGCCGGATTTCAACTAAGGCATCCAAAGACATAAGCAATTTATATGCCTGACCAACAACCAAAAAGAGTGGCTAAAGTTAATAATTCACTAAATGTGAATTAATCAAATATGGTGCCTTAAATACCACCACCATACATTTAAGGTAGTTACCATCTACCATCAACAAATTTGATGGCAATATGAAGGAACATTCAATGAAATTAGTGGGTGGAGAGGTCTTTTTTATAATGAAATCCATTTTCCATGATGAATCCTCAAAGGATATGGGATAATTTAAAGATGAGAGCTTGGTCATTCATTGTCAAAACGCAGGAATTGTATTGAAAGTAGAATTTCAGACCTCATTTTGATATAGTAAAATAACTTTTTTCAAAAAACTTTGAACTATGAAAAGTTGTTAAATCAAGCTAAATTTCTTCTACAAAAATCCGTTTGAAATTTCAACTCTCCAGTCAAAAGTTATGGAAAAAATTCAAAGAGGATGTTTGAAAATGTCAAAGAAAATGTCCCTTCCAATCCCTCTCTGAAATTTGTTCATAATTTTTTATTGGAGGCTTGAAATCTCAAACGGATTTTTGGAGATGAAATTTAGCTTGATTCTCCACAATAACTTAGTTCAAAGTTTTTTGAAAGAAGTTATTCTACGCTGTCTAAATCAGGTCTAAAATTATACCTTGAATACAATTTCTGCTTTTGACTTAACTATGGCAGTTGAGCTCCTACTAATTTTAATTTACATATCCTATATGGATTTTTTACCTTCTAACACCCCACTTGTATGAAGAGCTTATCTTCTCACCCCTAAGCACACCATTTGAAGTGGCTATTGAATCTCGTAGCTGTATATTAATAGTGGAAGGAAACTCATCCGACTCATGTGACACATAAGAGGAAAATGAGCCAATTCATGTTGAAGATGAGGGGAAATTAGCCGGTTCAAATTCACTACACTAAAATTGGTAAATAGTGTTGGCAACACTAATTGTCCCACCTAACACTAATTGTGATTTGCAAGGTTAGTGTTAGATCATTATTTACCAAATCTAACACTATTTTAGCTCGATAGTAAAATCAGATGAATGACAGAGAGAGTCAGAATTTTTACGAGAGCGCATTTAGTGTTAGATGGGAACTAAATGAAATGCTAAAATAGACAATGAGATGCTGAAATGCTGAAATAAATAAATGAAATGCTGAAATAAATAAATGAAATGCTAAATTGCTGAAAAATGCTGAATTGTTGAAATAAATAAATGAAATGCTGAAATGCTGTGAGAAAATGCTGAATTGGTGAAAAAATGCTGAAAAATGCTAAAATAAAAAAGTGGCGACCAAAAAAAAAAAAAACTATTTTTTAGAGGAAATAGAGGAGAGAAAGACAAATCCAATGGTATCACCCAATGTTCAATCACATACATCAAAAAAAAGATATAGGCAACGGAAGTTTGAAATTTGAAATCAAGCGGCAAAGGAATCGGCGGGAAACCACGAAGTATATACCCCACCCCCCCCCCACCCCCACCCCCGGTGGAAGGAGCCTCTTTCAAGTGATAGAACAAAGAGCTCCTTCACCTCTTCTTTCACAATTTCTCCACCGGACAAGGGAAAATGAAAGTTTTTTAAGAGAAGGAATTGGACGGCAAGAGGTGTGGAAAACACAGTTTTCCAGGGAAGGGCCAAAGGTTGACGGCAAGAGGCGGAAAACACAGTTTCCTAGGGAAGATCCAAAGCATGACGGCAAGAGGCGGAAAACACAGTTTCCTAGGGAAGATCCAGAGCATGACGGCAAGAGGCGAAAAACACAGTTTGCCAGGGAAGGGGCAGATTTTGACGGCGGGAGGAAAGTGCCCCAACACTATTTACACATAAGTTGGAAAATAGTGTTGGGGGGTAAAAACAGGGAACAACACTAATTATCACCCAACACTATTTACCAATTTTAGTGTACCAAGGGAAAATGACCGCTTTCATTAGATGGAAAAAGGCAAGAACCGAATGAAATCAGGGCTTGGCCGAACATACTCTTTACTAGCTGGCTCTTGACCTAAATTTCCTAAATATTTCCCGGACGCTGCTCTGGACCTTCAGGAATTGAAGGATTCCAATATTTCTGAAAATGTGTGAAATTTTGAAAAACCAATTACTTTTATTTGAATTTTATTTTTGGTACAGTTTGCTTTGGTAACGACAGAGGTACCGGTATTCAGAAAATCTGCCTGACTCCAATAATAAGTTAACTGATATGTGGGTACTGCCGAACTTCAGATTTCATGACAAACTTATTATTTGATGGAACGAGAGGACGGTCCCTGACTGACGAACAATGAATTGGTTCCATGAATTGAATGTGAAAGGTAGGTGGGATCTTTGACCGTGATTTGATCTGCTCCTATCGCCGTGCCCCCCCCTATGCCCGTTCTCCATGCCCGTCTCGTCGTCTTCCTCAGGGGGGTTGCCAAAGTCTGAAGTGTCGATTTCGCCCTGTTGCCGAGTTTGCCAAAACACGGAGCATTGCTCGATCTCGTCTTTGGCGAAAATTGCGTACGCGGAGGAGCAGGTAGAGTGGAGAGAACACTTGCGGGGAAAAAAAATTTGGAGCGATGTTTATTTTGTAGGTTTTGGTGGAGTGGACAATGGGGAGCAGGCGCGGGGCTATTGGTTTCCTTGTTGGCGTACTTTGCATTACGGGCGCTGGCATTTTCTCTGTGCACTCTATGCAAAAGGAAGAACGAGTCAACTTACACCGGGGCGTCATTCGTGATCAAGCGTTGATGGCCCTCAAGGAGCAGCAGAGGAAAGAACAGCAGCTAGCGGAATTTTCTCTGCAATCTGTTCGACATTAGGTTTCTCAAAATTGTTGTACGCTTCATCTCCTTTCTCCTTTTCTTTTTTTTCCTTTTTTTGTAAGCTCTCTGCATTTGCTCCATCGATCGCGCTCTGTAAGGATTCGACCCTCGTAGGGTTTCCGACTTCCAATTCACGATTCACTATGTCACGGGAATTTTATTCTCGCGCTGAGGAACTTCAATTTGTCATGAAATGGAGTTTTTCCTTGATTTCATACTTTTTGTGAGCTGTTTGCAAATTCTCATGATAGAGAAAGGAATGGGGGTTTGAAGCAGCGCATGCTAGGTTGCACAGTGTATGACATGGAGCATCTATTTGTAACCTCTCTGCACTTCCTTCCCCTTTCCCCATTGATGTCCGAGTCCCTCCTCTAATCATTCAGCTACTAGTTCACCTAGGGTTCCGATTTCCAATGCACGATCCACAATACTATAGGCTGCTTATTCACGCGTGAGGTTCTCGTCATAAAACGCGAATTGTTCTCGATTTCACACTTTTTGTAAATCTCTTTCGTGCTGTTCGTATTTTTTCATGATAGTGAAAGGAATGAGGAAATGAAAGAGCTAGGTTGACATGGAGCACCTATTCGTCTTTCCTTGTTGCTACCGTATCGCGTTCAAGCAGGTTTGGAATGCACTCATTGTAGGTTGTCTTTTACATCCGACTAGGTATTCGCTTTCGCTTTCTTCTTTTAGAATTCAATTTTTCTCAAGGAAATTGTAGGTCTCTCAGGAGTCTGGTTTTGAAGCACATTGATAGCTAGTAAGCATATGAAGATTTCGCTATTTGCAAGCATGATTTTCCAGTAATTGTTGCACTTCCAAGTAGTATGCCTGGGATATTCTATTTAGCGTGCTGAGGTCGCATTTGAGAGAATGCTGGAAGTGCCGAATTCCAGTTGAAACGCTAGAAATACGACACGTTTGCTTGGTTAAGGTGAATTTTACTGAACACCGATCACCGATCACCGATTATAGTATTATCCAGTGCTTGGTGTTTTGAGAATCCGAAAAAAAGAGCAAACTTAGTCATTTTTGGTTTTAAATTTAGCCAACATCTGCTCTTCGATTGGTCTACCTTTCCAGCACTTCATGTGCACAAGACTCCTGTATCGTCCATAATTTTAATTTTGGCCATGAAATTGTATTTGACGAAGTGATTTCAAGTGATCAATTTGAAGGCCTACAGCCATGGTTCTTCTGTTCTATACACTAGTTACTTCTTTCAGATGTAGTTTTTTTTCCGTTTTGTCTCAAGGTGTCCTTGCGATTTTGCGATCACATTCTACTGAGAATTATTCTGCACCTATTTTCAGTCTAGTTTGTGTTAGTTATGTTGAACATGCAAGCTTATCTTCTTTTCATTTCTTATGCTAGGCTGGGGCAGGTTCTTGGAGGGTGATTTTCATTGAACGCGATATTTGATAAAGTCGTTCACTACGGAAACTGCTCAAAGTATTGTTCGTAGGGCACGTGCGCTCACAGCAGTTTTGCTCGGCAGTAACGTCTTCCTATCGCTTATCGCTGTCAGTGGTTTTTTACTTTGAAAAGCGATGCGGAGCGAAGGAGATCTAAAATAACGTCAGAAGTTGGTTTTACGAATTTACCTACTCTGAGCGTACAGTTTAGCTTCCTTTAGGAGACAACTGCAGATTTATGAAGATTTAACTCTACCCGTCGAGTTTTTGACAATCCTGCAGCCATGCAGTTCGCCAAGCTTGACGACTCGCCCATGTTTAGGAAGCAGGTAACTATATGGCAAACCCTTCCAGATGGGGGAGTGGACTCTTCTTTATGCTCAGTTTCGTGGTCTTTGTAGGCTGCTGCTAGAACAATGTCAAAAGAATTTCAATGTGAAGTTCTGTGCTGATTTGAACATCATGGGTGACAGCTTCAGGCTCTTGAGGAAAGTGCAGAGGCACTGAGGGAGCGATGTCAACGGTTCTATAAAGGGTGTCGCAAATACACGTATGATTTTCAACCAAGACCTTACAAGTGCCTGTTAGCTCAAAGTAGTCACTGATGTGGTTTAGTCTGTTGGGAAAGTGTAGAACAGACTGAAACGGGACAAAACAGTTTTGTCTTGAAATTTTATTAATATGTGGTTTGTTGTACCACAGGGACGGGCTGGGAGAAGCGCACGATGGTGACATTGCCTTCGCAAATGCTCTGGAGACCTTTGGAGGAGGCCATGATGATCCCATTAGTGTAGCTGTTGGAGGTTCTTCTTCTGCACTATTCTTTTGCCACAATCTTTTGAATATTAAACGAATTATTGAAATTTTAGTGGTACCAGCTTTAGCAATTAAATCGTTACCACGAGACTTCTGGCCCCCTTCCTATTCATTTGATCGACCATGGCTTCTTGTTCAATTATTTAGGAAGTGGTACACAATTGACAAATTGTTTTTCCTTTTATCCTATGCCCCTCTTCCGGATCACCTTCTCGTCTTTCATTACGTGCATGTCTCGTCTTTTGTCGATTGGAGGCTGTATTCTATATTTCATTGGTTACACCTACATTTTGTCTTCTTCTTTGCACACAGGGTCTGCTGCTTGGTAGGTGAATTTTCTGGATTAACTGTTCTTTGAATAATTATATAATTTGAAAAAAATTATTTGGAACTCATTGGCTGGTTAGATCCGTTGACAGTAATCTACAACTTTATTACATAGGTGTCATTTGTTGCATTTGGATACAATAATGATTATACTCAGATGAATTTTTGTGGATAGGCTGAAAACAACCAGATACAATCATGTGGACCAAATAATGCTCATGTGTGGAAATGTTTGGTGTGTTTCACTAATTTGGATGTAAGAAAATGTTCCTCGACCTTCGTGTTATTTGAGAGATCTGTTGTAAAACTTAAATCTAGTGCCCAAGTTTGGGAGGGCAAACTCGCTTTTGTACAATAACTTATTATTCGCTGTTGGTGTCCATTTTTGAGTTGAAATATACCACTTACCTGTGGATTGTGTTCATTCCACGTACCGGCTAACAAGGGCTATAAAATAGCCTCACTTAATCTGAGAATTGGATTGTTTCATCTTAACTTTGATTTGTTACCCGTTTTAGTAGCAAAATTTTTCTCTTAATGTTGTCTATTCTACTCTTTGATTGTTGCTGAATTTTTTTTGTTCTGTGTTTTTTTCAGGACCTGTGATGACAAGATTCACTATTGCGCTCAGGGAAATAGGAACGTACAAGGAGGTCCTTCGTTCACAGGTGCTTCAGACCTGCCAGATTTCTCGCTTAATTTTGGATAGGTACTTGCGTTTTGAATTTGTCATGCGTCCAGTAATCATATGATATGTTTGGTACTTTTGAACTTCGTCTACAAAAGTGTTGGGGGAGTGACATCTAGGCTCTAAGTGGTATTGATCTTAATGTGAGGAAATATTGATCTTTTATAGGTGGAGCACATGCTGAATGATCGTTTGACGCAGTTTGTGAGTATCGATCTTCAAGACGTTAAGGTTCGTTCCATTGATTCAAAGAATTAATACCAGAATTGTCACTTGGTTATTTCTGTATATGGCCTGGTTTTATGTATCAGGGAGCATTTATTGTATCAATTTGGTGTTCGTAATGACTCGTTTGCTGACTTTTGTTTGTCTTCGATTGCAGAATGTTAAGGTTGGTGAGGAGCTTCGGATTTAACATGCAGTGGGCTGTTTTATTCTTTGTACCTGTGTTTATTTGATGCATTTATCTTTGCACGTCTCTGCTGTGGATTGAAATTATAATCAGCTGTTGTGCCTGGCATCTGTCGCTTGTTTTGGAGCCTAAGCTTTTCCGCTCCTTATTCTGGACAGTTGCCGTCTTCTTGATGCTGCAGTTATAGACCTTATGAAACAATAGTATAGACTGAAGAGGCTGTTAGTCATTCATGCGGAGCCTGGCTCTCAATTTCATTATTCTCCAGTTCTTTCTACATATCTACCGTCATAAAGTCCTGCCTCTGTCATGTCAAAGTCACGAAGTGTTGAGAGAAACTTGCGACTCTTACGGTGCATTATTTTAGTGAGGCTAAGAAATTAACTTAACCAACTTTCACAATGTGCTGACGGTTGACATGGAATGTTAGCTCTAACTTTAGGGATTGAATCTACAGGAACTTAGAAAGCGCTTTGACAAAGCCAGTGGACATTATGACCAGGTACTGTCACATCTTCTCTTCTATCTATGTCGTATTTATTGTGCTGTTTGTGAAGACCTCGGTGTCTCGATAGATGACGTACGTATTGCAAGTATCCTGAGCGTGTACCGTATTCTGGGATAACTTTTAGCTGCTTGCCTAATACCTTTCCCAGCGACAAATTGGTTCGATTTTCTTGATGGTATCTTGATACTAGTTAGTGCCTATTTCAGTATGTACTGTTAAGAGTAAGAGAACGTACTAAAATGTAAGTGCTCAAATCTTTTCATGCCCAAGTATATTTTTTGAGCTGAACTTGTAGTATTTTTAATCCATACAGGTGCGGGAAAAGTTTTTATCTTTGAAGAAGGATGCAAAGCCAGAGATCGTTGTGGAGTTTGAGGAGGTAAATTAGTGCTCATCTTGGTTACACCTGGATAGTCTATTCTTGAGATCAAGTATTTCCTGACGAGATACTAGTGGAAAGTCTCTCCAGTTGTCAGATATACAGATAATTCGTTTGTAAGTTCAAAATTTACAGCATTCTTTAAAGAAATTTGTATAATAAAAATAATAAAAATAATAAAATCAATCAATCAACCAACCAACCAATCAATTATTCGTATTCGTATTCGTATTCGTATTCTTGTTCATGTTCTTATTTATAATGCTCTGTTTTCATTTTCCCAGGATTTGCGAAATGTGAAGTCACAATTTGAGCAAGCTCGATTCAATCTGGTATTCCCTCTTTGAAATCATGAAATGGCGTTGATATATTTCCTTCTCTATATTTTACAATCTAGCTCTCATTTGCTCCTAGTATTGGCAAGCCTGTCTGTTCGCTGGGATTTGAAGTGCAGTTGAGCTTTTAACACTATTTTCACAACATCAGATGACGGCTTTATCCAACATCGAGGCAAAGAAAAAGTTCGAGTTTCTTGAAGCTGTGAGTGGCTCTATGGACGCTCATCTCCGCTACTTCAAGCAGGTAACTGCTCTAACTTTGCCCATGAAGCAACCAGGTGCGTCAAGATGGCTTGTCAAGGGTCTTCATTTTCTTCGGGGTAGGTAACTATCAAATTGCTTAATAGATTGTTGATTTTGACATATTGGAGATTGTCTTTATTTTGACACAGGGCTACGAGTTATTGCATCAAATGGAACCTTACATTCACCAGGTAAACCTGCAAATCCTTTTGCTCTATCTTTCCTTTATCTTCTTTCTTCATGCTTGCAAAACCAAAGCTGAGCTAATATCTTGTACATTCGTCATTCTGGAAGCTTCTGCCAGTGAGATTGCATTCATGTTTGTGGGAGCTAATTGTAGTAGCAAATCATACGTGGTTTTTATTTGATGTGATGGGTCAGGTACTTACATATGCGCAGCAGTCACGGGAAAGAGCCAACTCTGAGCAGGTATTACTTGCAGACCGTATGCAGGAGTATCGGCGACAAATGGAGAGAGATAATCAACGCTCATTTAGTGATATCGATGCATCCCCAGGTGGTGATGGAATCCAAGCTGTTGGCCGCAGTTCACATAAGATGATAGAAGCTGTAATGCAGTCCACTCCAAGAGGAAAGGTAGAATTCAAGCACGAAGTCCTACATAAGCAGTTTTCTATGATTTGACTGGAAGCTGCGGGCTGAACATTCTTTATTGTTTTGAAGATACAAACTATCAAGCAAGGGTACATTTTGAAGCGATCCTCGAATTTGAGAGGCGATTGGAAGCGGAGGTTTTTTGTATTGGATAGTAGAGGAATGCTATATTATTACCGAAAACAGTGGGGCAAACCAACAGTAAGTGGAGTTCTTTCAAAACAGTTTTCCTAACTTTAGCAAGTGTTGTGTTATGTCGCAGTTCTCATTGTTGGACTTTTTAGCATACATCATCTTTTTTTGCTAGGTTCTTGGAATTTTGAGCAATTATTTACTTATATGCTAATATGATTGTGAACTCACAGGATGACAAAACGATCGCCCACCATACTGTGAATCTGCTAACTTCTACAATTAAGATCGATGCAGAGCAATCGGATCTTCGATTTTGTTTTCGTATAATATCACCATCGAAAACTTTTACACTCCAGGTTTTATGTCTATCCTTCAGCCTATCCTGTGTTTTAGGCCTAATTTTTTTATTGTTTAACTGATGCTGATGTTGTTTCTGCATCTGTCTTCAGGCAGAAAACGCAATCGACAGAATGGACTGGATGGATAAGATCACTGGAGTGATTGCGTCCCTTTTAAACAATCAAGTTCCAGATGAAGTAAGTGGTAGATCAGTGTATACCTTTTCTGACAATTAAGTTTTTGACAATGGCTGGGGTGTTTGTTCCAACTCACATGACTGTAATCCGAGAGACCAGACTTAAGAGAAGCGACTGGATTTGTTTTGAAGTTTTTAATAGATTGCAATTTGAATCTCATGGTCTCTTGAACCTGTGCCAGCGGCCATATCGAAGTCCAATGGGAGTTCACCAACGGACAGGCAGTGAGAGTAGTACATTGAGTGCAGCATCCTCAGAGTATGATGGCGGTGAAGACACATCATCATTAAGGGTGCACTCGAGTGGTTCACGCCGAGATCACATACCTCGACGCGCCCCGAAACCTCAAGTAAAACCCCTGGATGTGTTGCAGAGAGTACCCGGTAATTGTATTTGCGCTGATTGTGGTGCCAGTGACCCAGATTGGGCTTCGTTGAACTTGGGAATTCTGCTCTGTATAGAGTGCTCAGGGGTGCACAGAAACCTCAGCGTGCAAATTTCTAAGGTAGGATGGACTTGATTTCTACATCTTTTATGAGAGTGTATCATCTGGTTAAATGTTCTTTGCAAGACCTTGTCTGTTTAGAGAGCTTTTATTGACTTAGTTTCATGATGGGAAGGTATGATATGCTCATAGTTTATTAGCAAGCAACGAAGTGCTTATTTGTTCTTCAGCACGGGTAGTCTTTATTTCAAGTTGATTGTGATGTATGGAAGAAAGTACCTGCCATAATATTCCTTGTACTTGATGTGTCTGATTAAAGTGATGCATCCCTATGGTATTCTGTCGTTTCACACAATGCTTGTATCGTTGACAGGTTCGATCATTGACACTGGATGTTAGAGTTTGGGAGCCTTCTGTAATGAGATATTTTCAGTCTGTTGGTAATACATATGCCAATACAATCTGGGAAGAGCTTTTGACTTCGGATTCGACAGACTCGGAGGAACTAAGCCAGAGGTGAGTATCCAATCATTCCGATCACTTTAATGTTGTTCCTTCCTTTTTGCGCGTCTGAGATTTCTGGTCACTATTGTGATGTTGAATCTTTTCAGCAGAGGTACTGGTGATGACAGAAATGGATATAGCAGAGACTTGAAAGGAGTGAAACCCAAAGCCAATGCCCCTATCGCTGTCAAGGAAAAGTTCATTCACGCAAAGGTTTGTTCAGTTGACTATGGAAACAAGTTGATGGCGCTCTTTTTTGTTTTGATTTCACGATTTTGGCACGGCTTCTTCTACTGTGACCATTGTGGAGATGAATCGGGGGTCCCATTTGTTCGTTTGTTTGTGTTTCTTTCCTTCTCAGTCACCATCTGTTGCTCACGAGCTACTCGAATCTTGAAAATTACTCTTCCTTCGATATAGGTGCTGTTAACGGTATTCTTGTTTAAGGTGCAAAAATTATTTCACTAGATCATCTTCCCTTACTGTTCACAACTTGACTATTTGAGCTATTGTAATCAAATTACATAAAGAAGATTCTTTTATTTTTACCGAGAGTTATATTTGATTACTTTGGAAGAACCTCTGCGAGCTTTGCTCGCTGACATATACGGGAATCCAGATTGTCTTACCTCTAACTTGATCTCTCCGGTAATTGCTTGCGCAGTATGTTGAGAAAAGATTTGTACGGAAGTTGAAGATCAAATCAGGGACTCCTTCAGTGGCTCGACTAATATGGGATGCTGTTTCAAGTAATAGGCTGCCGGTAGTTCTCCGATTATTAATTACTGCAGATGCCAACGTCAATACAACTTTTGAGCAAGCCATGGGTGCTACTGAGTCGTCTCGGTCTCCTCTAGCAAGTCTTGCAGGTGCGCTTTCAAGGAAGGGTTTTGTTTCTTCAAGTGGTCGTAGCAACTGGAGTGGACCTCTCCTCTCGTCTCACAATGCGCCCCGACCCCGCTCAGCAATTTCAAGCCCATTGCGAGGTCAAGACCGAACGGAGGGTTCAAGTTCTAGCGAGTTGTCTATTGCGGACACGAGAGATTTGCAGGGTTGCAGTTTATTGCACATTGCCTGTCAGATAGGGGAACTGAGTTTAGTTGAGTTACTACTTCAACATGGTGCACAAGTTAATTCTATTGATTCTCTTGGTCGAACATCTCTTCATCATTGTGTCTTAAATGGGAGGAACCCTTGTGCAAAGCTCCTTCTCACAAGGTACAAATTACACACAACCTATGTTTTTTCTTTATTTTATGAGGATTATCCAATTTCTATGGAAGTAGAAACTTGCAGAAACAGGTTCATGTTGTGCTATTTATGGTATCAACCTGCTATCCACCATTAAATTGCACTGATGACCTGCCTCGGGATATTCCAAACGAGTTCGTTTCTGATCATACCTTAGCTAGCAGTTATTGCTGGAGTACTCCCAGCTGCTAACCTTGGCGTACAAAACGCCAACATTTAGTGCTCTCAGTCCTTCTCTCATATCCTGGGAATTTTCTGGTATGCAGAGGATCAAAGCCAGGTGCATCAGACAGTACTGGGAAAACGCCTCTTGAGATAGCAGTGGAGAAAGGTGCCATAACCGATGAAGAATTATTTTTGATGCTCTCTGAACCAAACAGATGATGCTATTCTGATGCACTTCGTGATTGACTCTCAAGTGGATTTACTGGTTATTTTCAGAATTCCCTGTCTTTGTGAATATTTTTAGTGTTTTCTTGTAGCATATTGTCATTATCGAGATAGTGAGACAAGGAGCTGATGCAAACCAGAACATGCCAGTGGATATGTAAGAACCGTTTAGTATTTAGATTGGATTGAGATTTTTAGAAGACTGGTTTAGTACAAACAGGAAGTTGATTGCTTGAGTTTAGATAGTTCCAAAGTTGAGTTCCAAAGTTGAGGGGGGGTTTTGGGGTTTTTTTTCACGTTCTAGGTAGTCTCTCGTTTGGAATTAACGAACTCACCAGGCTTTGCATAGGTAGTTTTCCAATCTGATTACAGCTTGGAGATGTTGAGAGTTGCAGATTTTCTCATTAGTAGGAAAGTCAGAGAAATGGTAACTTTGTCACTTAGCCTCAATTTATTATCGTAGGGCCAGGGTCATGTAAATCGGACAACTGAAACCAGTAGCCTGGTTCTTTGGTTATGGTCACTTTCCAATGGTTTGATCTTCACATGTTCTCTTCCTGGGTCATTATACTTGTACTTGATTCTAAATTAAAACTTGGATATCTAAGAATATGTGGTTGGTTTGTGATTAGGCAGTCAGATCAGATGTGGTCGGATTCGCATGTTTTGTTTGGTGAAGCTTTGTTTCCCGTCGATATGGCAACGAATACGTGAAACTGTGAGATGCTTGTGGAGGAGTAGAGTTTTAGGTGAAGCATGAATGGAGAGGATGAAATCGGCCCCTTTTGGAAACACAGGGCCGCTTCAATGGAAGACTTAAATTTCTTTTTGGTGGATATGAGCCATATCATACTTGCAAATGTTAGGGTGTACTTTAGAGTTGGGGCACAGAATATCCCATTTAAGCATAACAAAAACCAAACTGATGTTGGCAAAATTTGGTTGTGGTGAGAGTTTTGATGATTTTGATAACTGAAGAAGTATTTGAAATGTTACGGTGTGTTTGATTGTGAGTTTTTATTTTTTCAAAGATCACTTGGCCAAATGTTTGACTTTGAGCAAAGAGTAACCCATGCCGAAAAGAAGTAAGAACCAAACACGTTTCAGCAACCACTGAGATGCCAAAAACAATGTCCTTCCACATAACCGGTAGAATTCATTAAAAGGAACTTGTGTAAACAGTTCACTGTGCTGCACATAATCTGTTACATGCTTGGTGTTGATGTGCTCTAGTTTTTACTAAAATGCCTCTTGCATCCAACAAGTGTTAAGCCCAGCAAAAATTTCACCCCTTTCATGGCATTGTCGAAGAGCTCGGCTGATTCTTGCTGCTTCCGCTTATTAGAGTTAAGGGTATAGGCTTTAGGCCAAGCTCGGCTGATGCATCGAGCCGAACAAAGCTGACAGCGCGTCTCTGTGTCCCTTGTCATGGTAGCAGAAAGAGGCAATATGCCCTTCTCCAGGAAGCTCATGAAGTTGCACCAAGTCAGTGTCCTGCCAACCGTTTATCAACACCACAAACGATGCACATGAACTTCAGAATCACAGACGGAGGTGAGTTTTAGCAGATGACTAAGATTAATTCCTGTCTTTCTCTTGCAGACCTGAAAGTGCACAGAAGCACACTGCGCTTCTATCTGACAGATAGTACTTGGAATAGAAAAATGCTCCCGAAAGATGAGGCCACTCACGTGCTTCTGTATGAGTTGCTGCAAGTAAGGAGACGCACACCAATGTTCGCCGCCTTGCCAAATGTGCAAGGGTCCGTGGTATCCTGGCAAGACATCCGAGAGCTCGAAACCCTAGTTGCCAGTAATGAGCTCCAAGTCTCGTGCCATGCCAAACCCATTCTGCTTCATTGCATTAATATTATCTCTGAAATGCAAACAAACAGCCTGGATTAATGAGAAGCTACGGTTCTGGAGGCTGTATCTCTTTCACAGTGCAGCTACAAAGCACTTTACCATAATACAGAGTGCAGCTGCACTGTAAATGTAGCTTATTTCATGTCAGGGACTTGGCTATGTTTTCGAGTAGCCACAAACACTGTACTGTACATAAGAATTTACTCAACTTTCTCACTTCACGCTTGTGTTGACGCAATTGGCCTCCTTCCCTTCGGTCCAGAGACAACCCATATCCTAAGTCTTAGTGATGCAATATTTACTTGAATCTGCGGAAAATAACAAAAATCATGCTGGATGGAAATAGTAGAATTATTACCTGTGCATGAGACCCAATTTATTAAGAGCGGAGGTGCGCAGATCAGGAGGAGAGAACCGCTTCTTACAATCTTCAACCCACCCTGTTCCAGCAGTTCTAACAACTGCAAGGCGAATGTAAGCACGGATCATCCACTGTGGGGCCCACCCCTCATTACCTGAAACATCATCCTCGTTCGTCCTGAAAGCTCTGCCATCGCAGTCTTCCTCTCAGTACCAGTGAATTCCTGCACATCACACTCCATAAACGTCAAATCCTACAAATTCTAAATGACTGGACAATTTACCAGTAAGCGCCGTTGATAACTAACTGTTACGAGTACACACTTCATCGATACTCCAACTTGAAACCCAAACTTTATAAATGTTAATGCCGCGTACATTACCTCAGTTCCACTGGTTGGTAGCAGCATCCCGGTGTCTAGTCTCTTCCACCCTAGCAAGCTCATTCATTGCATTCTCACTCACTCGGCTATTGAGCAGCCTTTGAGCGATTCGATCCTTCGCAGTAGGAGTTTTCTTCAGCAATGCAGTCAATCCACCTCGGGCTCTCTTCTTTCCTCCTCTCATCTTGACATCATTGTCGAACTCTTCGCCAAATGAATCCTGGAAACCTTGATGGCTATTTGCCAAAGCGGCATCTCTCAGAACTGCCTGATTATGCTCTCTATCTCTACTGGATTGTTTTCGTTTGACCATGACCCTTTCTTCTCTTTTCTTTCTTGCCTCAATTTCGTCCCTCTCTCGCACATTTGCAATTGCTTGAATAGCCAACTCAGCAGCAGAAATAGATGACTCAGCACCCACTGATGGACTCGAAGCAGAATGAAAGCCTGATACACTGGCCTCTGCGAACTCCCTCATTGGCTCTTTCTCGGCTGATTTGGATTTTGCTTCATCAATTTCTGGAATTGGCAGAGGCTGTCCATTTTCGTCGCGTGGGATGATGGGACCGTGAAGTGGGCACCGGCGAAGGTCCCGTCGAGGGCAAAGACCTCCCTTCTTTAATGGTGCCCGACATGGGATAATTTCTCTTTCAGGGGGCTTGTAAAAAGAAGAACGAACATTCATTTCCGCAATCTTCTCAACTGGAATCATTGCCTCACTGTCAAATCTACCCCAGTGATTTTCCATCTCTAAGCCTCGCTGATTGGCAGGAACGTCGCTCTTCGAACCCCAACTGTCCAGGAATGCACCGTAAGGAAGCACAGGGGCCTCTTCTAACAACTCTGCTCTTGGACCGGCAACCACTTTTTCCTTGTTTGCTCCAGGTTGAGTAACAAGAGATGAAATGCTTGGTTCCTTAGCTCTCGGAGCAGATTTTTCGGAATCTGCACAATCCAGAATTCACGTTAGAGATGGAAATTGGTTTGAGCAATGTGGTCCTAAGTCGTTGGTGAACATTATAGCTTGTTCAACAGATTCCAAACTCACCTACACATACCGATATTTCACTTACTCAGAAATATATACGTACAAAGTCAAGTGAAATATAGCAAAGTCTTCAAATCAAGGGCTGAAGTTCAAAACAACACAATTTCAATCTTCAGGCCACTGACCTGAGAGTTGTTCAAAAACGATTTGCAGGAATCAAAACAAAACCTCACCTTTTACAGCATTGACGGCATGTGAGGTACTTGCAGTTTCATCAGGAGCCTTGTGCGCCTCTATGTCTCCTGCCTCCCAGATAATATCCTCATCATCAACTTCGCCAAGTGCAGACCCGCTTGCCGAAGCTCTCTCTGTACGATCAATTCCTAAGCTTTCGCACTTGGTGAGAGAATCCAGCAGTTGTGTACGCAAGTCGATGACCTCTTTTAGCAAGGTATCTCGAGGTCGACTATCCGAAGTATCCACCCGCATCAGAACCGATAGCCATTCCTGAGTGGCTCTAAGATGATTTAAATCCACCAATTTATGAAGGTCCCGAAGAGTATCAAATACCGCTGAATTATCTGTGGTCTCTTTCTGCATCAATCGGATAAACTGTTTAGACCCACTCCATAACAAGAGACATCATCAATTTCAAGGGCAGTCAATTTCTACATCAAGCAAGTTCCCACGTGACAGCACGTTCTCTCAGCACAGAACATCCACTTCAAGAGAATGCGAGAAGTTCATAAAGAAATATCGATACATACCGGCTTCTCAGAAACAGCGACCTCGACAGGAGTCTCTTCATGAAGTTGCCGCCTCAGACTGGAATCACCATATTCTTCATATTCATCCTCGTCTCCAGATTCAAGAGTCTCCAGACCAGCCTCCAGAACAGGTTCATTGCTTTCTGGAGCCGACACAATCTCCGGCTCAAGTATCTTGCAGCATTCAGCTATTTCATTTAGAGTTAATTGAACTTCTGCTCTCAGTTCAGGAAATTCTTGGCGTAACCTTTCGTACTTCTTCTGGATCAGTGCCTGGATACAAGATTTTTCAGATACTCAGGTTCACATAAATCAAACGTACTCCGACAAAACTACACCCCCTGCATAATCCTATCCTGCAATGTTTTCTCAAAGACACATAAAACTAGCATGCACTCAAATGTACTAGAGAACACGCCACTTGCTGAGTCGCACCTGTGTTCTTGCAAGCTTTTCTTGTCGCTGCTGTTCCGCCAACGCAGCTGCTGCCCTAAGATTGGGAAACTGCAGCCTAAGGGTCTTCTTCAAATATTCGTACCCCAAACGGACTTGCTTGTAGTGCACACCGAAGGCGTCATTCCACTTCTCTACAAGCTCCATGCTTGTGGTTCTCAGCAAGGTAGCTCGATCTGGCGGCTTTGGAAGAGGGTAGTCGTCTCTGTACCCAATCGTGAGAAGCATAAACATCTCGAATTTTGGAACTAATAGAGACCGGAAAAGCTTCGACCGCATGAATAGCTCATCAATAAGTAGAACTGCGAGGAAGCGCACCTGTCAAGAGACTCTTTTCATCAGCACCTTGAACAAAGCTTTCAACAATTCGTGATTAAGTGGGCACCTTTGCACGTTAGGTCTGAGCATGATGTGAACAGAAGAATGCGTAAAACAGAAAGATCTTTCTAGCCACATAAAATTCTCCAACAATTCAAATAGCCTTGCTTGATTTCTAAATCAGGACACTCTCCCCTTGGCAATCGAGACCAAACTTACGCTTCGTCAATGAGGCTCAGCCAACACCCGAAAGTACTCTACTAAGACCTAATTCTAGATTTCCAATTCTAAGATACTGCAGAAATTATGCTTGTGCATGGATTATGATTTATTGAAAATTATTCCCTGATCCTTGTCAATTAGATACACACTGAAGACAATTTCAATGAATTGACAATCAAGAGGAATCCTGAAGACGCAGCACTCCCTAACGTAAATTGATCGACTTCACAACAAGGCAAGGCAGATCATCTCACGGTTCGTCGGATCGCTCCTTCCTCAAAAAGCAAGATTCGAAATCACACTAACAAAACCTAATTCTGCAATTCCACAAAGATACCACAGAAATAATCCGAAAATGAAATTACCCACCTGCGAGTGATTTTTTTTCAGCTTGTCGAACAAGGTGTCGAAGGCGGTGAGCACGTTAGCGTCGGAAGAGCGCACCAGAGCTTTTACGGATTGCAGCAACCCCAGGTCCAGGCTCTTCTCCGGCGACACAGTGGCCTCCTCAATCAGGTCCACAAGCCTGCGTCGGTCTCGAAGCTCCTCTCCAGCTTCCATAGCTTCAGTTAGCTCGTTCTGTTTACGTTCCACCATAGACATCGACCTATTGTGATTCCCAGTATGCACAAAATCCTCAATGATTTATGAATGATGGCTTGATTTCGTCAATAAGTCTCCGACAATTCGCCGAACATACATCTGTAAAGCATCGCTGAGACCAGACTTGTAAGGGTTTCCGGAAAATCACTGCATTTCCGTTATAACTTGTGATCTAAAACACTTATACATCACCCCAAACTTCAATTCGCAGTACAAAAGCCAATATAAAAATGTGACATACATAACTACAAGAGGTCTCGAGATACTTACCGATAAGCGAGCAATCTGCTTTGTTCCCGTCCAACTTCACCAGGTCCTCCGTTTGTCGCGAATAAATCCTTTACCAAATCGAAACCCTAATTTGGGGGAAAATGAAAATATTCAATAAACCGAATGGAAACTTCTTATATCTGGCTCAGAGCAAGTGAAAGTGGAAATACGGAGCAATAGTAGACTATCATTCCAAGCATCGAAAGACGGGAAACATCTGTACTCGAAATACCACAGGAAAAAAAAAAAAAAAATTTAAATTCTTCTACAATCGAGCAGGATTTGTAAGCCTGATGCACACAATGCGAAACCCTACCATCTCAAAGCAATACTCACAGCAAGAACATCGAATGATCGAATGAAGCCCTCCACCAAATTGGAACCCTAATTTAGGAAACCATTCGACAGAGTAACGAAAACCCTTCACCAAGCAATACACAGTGGCGAAATTTCTAGCTTTGTTTTTTTCAGACCCTTCGGACCTATTCCCGTACGTTGATTTTTTTTGGCGAATTTTTGCCCATTTTACCTCATTTTGGTATTGGCTACTTTAACACTGAGAATGTACCCTACGTGAAGGTCAGATTCGGACATAAATTAAGTATTTTTTGGGATGTCTGAATTTTTGAAAATATTACAAGTGAAATTTTTGGAAGATTACAAGTGAATTTCTAGAATATCCTAGAATATACCACCTGCCGAACCCATCTGAGTGTCAAAAGTAAAGTTTTCCGACACTCAGGTGCCGGATCATACCTTTACATACAGTATTCCCCCTTCAATGTTACCTTGGTAACATTGAAGATGGGTGAAATTGTTAAACAATCTCAATAAAATAGTAGATTTGTCAATATTTGGATTATTTGGATAATTGTTATTAATAATAGATCATTTTGTCAATGAAACATATACATATGGATGATTCTACCCATTTCTTTTCATGCATGCATTCCAAGCAATTTTTTGGTTTTTGATTTTTAGTTTTTGGTTTTTAAAGAGGGTTGAGGGGGTGGGGGGCAATACACCTCATGGCATGTCTTTTTACATTTTCTTGTTTTAGGAGGGAGTGTCTCCGGAAACAATAAATGTAAGTGGGCACATCATTAAGTGTATTCCCCCTTCAATGTTACCAAGGTGCAAATCATTCTACCAACCAAAAAAAAGTGGTTGGCCTATAATATGTAATTAGCTTCTTTACCACTCCAAAATAATGGCGACACCACCAATATGATGCCTCGGGCATTAATTTTATGGATTAAATATAGTCACTTATTATTTCCTTTCATTCCATTTTTTTTAATTAGTTTCAATTAGTTCCTTAAAATTCGTATATTGTGGATTTTTTAATTTTTTCTTTACAAATATTCTAGTGCAAGTATTTTCACTTCAAAAAATGGATTTTCCTAGTTAAGAAAGTATTCTTCAAAGAAACCATTCAATAAATAGGTTATGTATAATTCCTGCAACAATAAATACTGATTCCTATATTGATAATAAAATCCAATAAAGCATGGAAATACTAGGGAACAACCAAGCTATATAACATTGTATAACCACGCAATGGTCTTCTTCACGCTAGGAAGGTATTATACTTTGCTAGATGCCCAGAAAGAACTTATCAATTAATGAAAGGATTGGAATTGGCTAAGTAGCCATTTAACCCTCAAACATCTAGTTGGTGACTATGTAAATCATCCCTTTTGGCACTGTATGACATCACCTACTTTGAAAAAAACAAAAGTGCTCAATGAAGATGAAACTATTGTTCATGATCTCCCCTTTCCACACAAAATTTTGAGGATGAATAGTTGCAATTCTGTCCTACACAAAAGGATTCTCTCTCATTCATCGACCAAAAAATGGCTGTGGCGTCATTTATGGGTTAAGACAATTATGTTCCGATACTATAGCAGGATCCCCTTTTCAAGGATGCAATAGGGTCCTACCTCATTGATAAACAATGTTATTTTAGCTAATTTTTATTTTAAAATTTCAAAAAATAACCCAAGCAGTTTGAATATTGAACATACATATATAGTTATGGTATACCATCAATTTTTATTTCTTACTCCCTTTATTCCTTTACGGAGTTATTTTTTATTTTTTATTTTTTTTGCACAAGTGAGCGAAAGCCCATCCATTTTTTCCCCCTAAAGTCTTCGTTTTAAGAAGATACTAAGGTAGGCATCCCAAATGCACCACTGACCTTAAAGTGCCATCTTCAATGTGTGTACATCTCCAAAATCAGTTATGTACCTCTGTGAAAGAAACACTTTGAAATCCAAACTTTGTTCCTTCTTAACTTTTGCATACAATATCCAAATGTCGTGTTCTTTGGTGCGTTGGAACTGAACCTCCTTTCCGTTGCCAATAAAAATATATAAGAATTTGAACACTCTAATAGTAGTAATTAGGCACAGTAGCAATTAGTGGCGGTTTTGGGATACCTACCTTACTGTAACTTAGGGTGTCGATAAGTAACTTACTTCTTAGCCAGGGACCAACAAGCCGCTTCTTGATGGAATTCAGTTGGAACTGTTCTGCTCGTAGTCGGCACTCAAAAGTCAAACAGGCACTGAATAAGCTTGCCTGGAACGTTATTCCCAACGAAGTTGCTGAACTCCGTGAGAGCAGATAGAGCCTCTCCAACGCTGGACGCTAAAAACTGAATGTAACCCCGAAACGATTGAGGATAAGGGCTTTTATAAAATTGGGGCAGGCAATTGTAATCCCAGTTTGTGATCCAATGGTTTACGCGCATAAGTGAGCCGACCCATTTCTGATCAGCCACCCATTTTCCTTAGTTAGACTGCTTTGTTTCCGATCAGCTGGTGGTTTAGGTGACAGCTCACGCAGATATTTGTAAGCAGGAGCAGCACAATCATCAAGGAGGTGTACATTGAAATCATAGAATGATCAGAAGATGTACATTGGAGGCTACAATTATCACTTGCATTGAAGCATTGTCAATTTTGTGACCAACCTATAGTTGGAAATAAGGTGAATTATATAACATTCAAGAATAGATTGAACAGAATCTTCATGAAAAAAATTCATGGTAATTTTATTTTGGAGGAAAGAAATTTACAAAAATATGGAATCCTTTTGAAATCTATTTCTCTAAATGGGATAATTTTCCCCCGCACCATATCCATACACCAGATACACTGAATTGCTTAAGTGATCCGGAAATGGGTCATTTCCCTTAGACGCACACAAGGATTGTCTTGGATGCAAGCCAAATTTTATAGAATTTGGATTAATGGTGTTTTTCAAGAGAATTCTAAAACCTTCTAAAAGATTGCGGTGTTTTTCAAGAGAAATTGTTGAAAATTGTCATCTTTTAGTACATTCACAATTTTTTTAATTTAATTTAATAAAAATTCAACCATTTGAAAGAATAGTATACTGTTATAGAAATGTGCGGAAAAAATTCCAATCCATTTGGTTGCTTAGATTGAAAGATTGTAACATTTGAAGTGCAAAAAAAAACTTCTTTTAATTCTTGTGAGACAAGGTCAATAAACTTCAAGCCCTCTTGGAACAAAATTTTTGAGCTACAAAAAAAAATTGAGCTTCTAAATCATAGAGACTTACTACATCTTGTTAGGTATATGCATGCAAAATTTCAAAAGTAAATATATGGTCTACCTTTTCTCTAAATCATCTTGCAATATGAGGTCAACTAAACAAGCAATATACTACTACATCTTTAATTTATAAGGTTCATAGGTTCGTACAAATACAACACGATTTACGTGAATTCATACCTATGTACCATTATCGTACATATTATGTTTATTTGTATGCACTGAATTAGTGTCATTAAAATCTTTATTAAAAGTGTACAATTTATGTACTTTACTCATACAAATGTGGTATCCCAAATGCACCTAAACTGTATTGATATCGGTACATAATTGTATATATATGTTATTGATAGGCATTGTTTACGCATTGATTTAGTGCATAGAAATACACGTAATATGTGCGATAATGGTATGTAGGCATGAATTCACGACTTTCAGTACGATATCTGTT
The DNA here is from genome assembly GCA_951799445.1 of Pseudisothecium myosuroides. Lineage (NCBI taxonomy): Eukaryota > Viridiplantae > Streptophyta > Bryopsida > Hypnales > Lembophyllaceae > Pseudisothecium > Pseudisothecium myosuroides. Next base: position 18,672,530 of record OX637292.1, read on the forward strand.
AAAAAATCTTCCTTCCTCAAGTTTGAGATGTAATAAAGATGTGTGCGTGGATGTTTCCTACATATCTTTGCAATCAAATTTTAAAAACTCATCACCACTGTTTTTCAATCATGTAAAGCATTAGATAAGATTCACCTACTCAACAAGGCTGCGAGTTCCCTAGAGTTCTTGAATTGTGGGAACTCTACTGTAGCAATAAGCTGACGTGGCAAAGCGACTGCCACATCAGATAATAATATTTAATTAATTTTTATTTATTATTTTTATTATTTTATTATTTAAATATTTTGACTGCGGCACTATTCGTTACAGCAAGGGAACAGGGCTGAAAAGGCCCTCTAATGCCCTCAAAAAACATCTAATGCTATAGATATTAAATGAAACAATTCACCTAAAATGAGTTTTGCTTTTTTGAAACTTGAATTTGGTATGCTTGATTTAAATTGCATAAGAATCAAATGTTAATTCTGCAAGATAAAAATTGTCAATTGTATTCTATACTATGCAAAGAAAATTGAATGGTACAATGGGCAATTTATTTATAAGATTATTGGACCTAACAATACAATGTTCAACTTAAGGATATTGAAATTATGGTTAGGTATAGACTATACACACTAGGGAGTAATATTATGAGGTCAAATGACTTCATATAAATTTGGATCTAGTGAGTTGACATATATTTTAATACCTAAAAGCCCCCAAGGGATTTGAACGAAACACAAATGTGTTATAAAATATAAATTCTATAACTTTTTTGAAGTTTGCATCAACTTAGATAATGTGAAGCACAAAAAATAGAAAGTATCTGTATAATCAAAATTATAAAATTATTTTTGGATTCTCTTCAAATGAATTTTGAAGATACAACTTCAAAAATTCACCAAAAATATAATTTCTATCCTTAGCATTTGAATTTTTTTATTGGTCAAAATTATAGTTTCTATTGATTTGTAAAAAAATGCATAAGATCTAGTGATGTAAACACCAATATTTTTTTCAAATAGTAAGTTTTTCAGCACTAGGCAAATTCTAAGCACTTTGTGCTATTTCTCTCATCCTTTTTGTTTGACTATAGCAATCATAACTTTAAATATAAATATTGAAAAACAACCCAATCATTTAAAAAAAATTGAAAAAAAATTGAATTTTTTTTTCCCATTCGAAAATTCTACCCAAAGTCGGGCAGCAACTCAAAAATGGTCACTTGAGCACTTAGGAATTAAGTATTTTTCAAAATTGACTATATAGACAATTTCTAATTATAAATACATCAAGAAAGTTGTAAAATACATGTTTTTATAGCACATTAAAATTTTTGACTGAGATTCTTGTCGTGTTATTCTTGAGAGCTAGGTATGTAGTGAATCATACATAGTACCATATTTAACTCCTAGAATTTGACTTATGCATTATAATATAATAAGACATACCTTATTGAATTGATAATTCAATAATGAGTATCTTTCATTGGTGTGTCAATTTAACATTCAAACCTTATCATGCTCAAATATGACACCATGCAAGTAGAATGTGGGACCATTTAGAAGCTTTTCAAACATGTATGACGTACAAAAATTGATTCAAAATAAAAGTGCCACAAGTCATTAGATTCACTACAACATGAAGATAAACCTTAGTTGCTAATGCAAACCTCAATTTATGTGCTTTTTGTATCAAATACAAAATACACCCAGGAAACAACCATATTGCGTCCAATTTTGGGTACCCAAACCCTTAACCTCTAATTGATCAATCATTTATTTGGTTTATGAACACAAATTTCTTGAATTTGTTAGTAAACAAGCCAAAGTAAATTTTTTGTTCAAATTAATCCAAAAAAATAATTTATTTGGAGTTGGAATGTCAATCAACTAACTAAGCTTTCAACTATTAAAAAGTACAATTCATTCATTTATTATTTATTCAAGAAATTTTAGTAAAGAATAATAAAGCTTCATGTAAGATATCAATAGAAACAAGAAAGATGCTCTACGTGAATTAAGGATACAAATATCTTGAAATTTTTAAAAATTATTAATTATAATTTTTCAAAAATCATCTTATTTTCTTTAGGTCAAGTACCATTAGATGTTTTTTGGAGTCTCTAGAGGGCCGTTTCAAGGGCGTTTCCTGATTTGGCCCACCCCTGTGAACAACGGTTTAATGTCGAAAAATATTTATTTAAAAAATAAAAAATAAAAAATAAATTATCATTAAGAGCAAATTTTTATTTGAAATTTTTATTTTCCAAAAATGACGTGGTAGTCGTTGTACCACATTAGCCAATTACTGCAACGCGTACCCACAGTCTGGGAATGCAAGGGAACTCGCAGCCCTCCAAGACCCCCGAATCCCATCTAATGTTAAGGAGTTAATCCCTAAAGGACCGTTGTCCCTTCGGGGGACAAATGTGTTTTCGGGCAAGTACCTACGGGCTGAAATTTTCTTCTAATTTTTTGAAACTTTTTTAGGAGGTAGAAAAGCTTATTAGCTTTGAGGGAATATAATTTTTTTCACAATCGGTGCCTAGGAAAAAAAGTTATGACCAAATAAGCTCAAACGAGGGGACGGGGGGCAGCCTGGGCAACAAAAAAAAAGTGGCAAAAATTTGATTTAAAAAAAAAAAAAAAAATTTCATAGATTATATTTTTGTCTATCTGGAAAGCTTTGATTCATTTCATTTGGATTTATTATGAAAAAGTTATGGACATTCTTGTTTTGGAGGCAGTTAGAGCATCTTCTTGAAAATAAAACACTTGTAGGATGCATTTCTGAATGCAATTTTTCAAATTTTTCAAATTTTTTTTGTATGGTTTAGTTTACTACTGTAGCTAGAACAATCTCACCATTGGGATTAGTGCATTTTAATTCCATCTAAAATATATGAATATTTTAGATTTTCCTTCTATCTTGTCCCTACTTCTACTTAACAATTTTTTTAAGAATGATAATTAAGTTTTTTTGAATTTTTTTTCCCTAGACTCTCAACTCAATTCTTCACTATAAAGATTTAAAGCTCAAAACTCAATAGTGAAAAAATTTTAAGTTAAAAATGTTCAAAGTCAAAAAGTTTGGCCCCGCAATGTGCTGAAAAACTTGTTTTTTTCACTTTAAACGCAGATATCTTGCAATCTATGCGGTCAAAAATTTTGAAATTTTTTCCATACACTCTCATACTAGTTAGGTGTAAGATCCTACAATTAGATGTGGAAAAAAAACATTTTTCAATTTTTTTTAACTTTTTGCTATAGAAATGGCAACTTTGAGTGTTTTTGGCAGAAAAAAGGCCTTGGTCCTTTAGGGGTTAAGAGGTAGCCCTCAACCATCTACTAGGTGAGCAATGAATGTTGTAAAAAGTGCACTTCACCCAATTAATATTCATAGGGGAAGCTTAAAAGAGAATCATGTAGTATATCAATAGAAAGAAGAAATAATGCTTAGTCTACATGAATCAATGATATAAGATATATTTATTCAAAACCTCCACTTTTTTTGCCTTGAAAATTTTGGAGGTCAAAATGATGATAATTTTTTTTTGAAGAATATTAGCTTTAAGAAAAATCCAACTTAAATTGTTTAGTTACTTTCCAACATTCACATGGTTTTTTATTAAAAAACTTCAAAAGTAATCTTATTATCTTAATTTAAGTCAAGCACTACATACTCTACATGAATTAGTGATATAGCATACATCTACTTAAAGCTTCCATTATTTTTTGTCTCAAAAAACTTTGGAAGTCAAAATGATGATTTAAGAAAAAAAACTGTTATCCTCAAGAGAAATCCAACGTACGTTGTTTTTGAGATTTTTCGACACTCACACAATTGTTTGTTATGAATTTTCAAAAGTAATAATAATCTTACTAAGTTATCTTTATTTAGGTCAAAGATCAAGCACTTAAGGTAGGCATCCCAAATGCGCCACTGACTTTAAAGCGCCATCTTCAGTGTGTGTACATCTCGAAAATCAGTTTTGTACCTCTGTGAAAGAAACACTTTTAGAACCAAACTTTGTTCCTTCATAACTTTTGCATACAGTATCCAGATGTCGCGTTCTTTGGTGCGTTGGAACCTCCTTTCCCTTGTCAATAAGAATTTGAACAGTCTTATAGTAGTAATTAGGCACAGTAGCAATTAGTGGCGGTTTTGGGATACCTACCTTATGGGAAGATGAATTGGACTTGGAGCCCGCCGGCCGTGGGCCATGGACCTCGTCCGAACCGAAAGCTCCCCCATCGACAGTGATCCTTCACCCGCAAGCCAAATCGGTGCCGAAACAGAAATCCAACTTGTTTGCTAACCAATTTGCAATAAATTTGCAATAAAATGCACAGCAACGCCATCTCCGGAGCGCTAAATCCGCCCATAATCAATTGGCCGGATAGTCAAACCGTGTCAGAGAGAGTTTGCCGAAGAAGATTCCTCTCAATGGTTCCGTCCGAACCAAGTCCGACACGCCATTGCACTTGCCTTGCAAGCTCCCGTCTCAGTCGCACTCACCGCGCTTCCGTGAACGCCTTCCTCCCCGACTGTCCCAAAGTCCCAATTTTTCTATTTTTTTCAATACTATAATCTGTTGGCAGAAATTGGTTCAATTTCCACTCGGATTTGAGTTTGATTTGATTTGAGCTCCTTGCAGCCAATTGTTGTCTCTAACTTGTGCAACCCAGCTCGCAACAGCCGTGTTGCATGCTGGTTGCCGCGTTCACTTGGAATTTGCTTGGATTTTGAATATTCTATTGTTAATTCTTCGACGTTCAATTTCGACTGGCTCATTCCGTCTCATTTCGTACCATTCCGAATCTGCCGCTGTAGAATTGTAGAGTATTCTGTTTAGCAATCGCTATCGCTGCTTGCAACATTTATTTGCGGAGTTTGTTTGGATTCTTTTAAAAAAAATCAAAATCAAAATCTTTTTGAAAGAGATCGAGCTTCGTTCATTTCGGACTCTCCTTTGCAGCTGTAGATTCGTATTTGCTTTCAGACTGAATTTGGTAATACAGAAGTAGTGCTCTCTCTCTGTCTCTTTCTGAGCCCGCCATCGATCGCTGCTTGCGACAGCCGTTTTCTTCTTGGTGGCTGCGGCGTTCACTCTGGTGTTTGTTCTGTTTTGCTTTGATTGAGTTTGGTGGCATCTTTGAAAGACGAGGATGGTTCTGAAGCTCCCAGTGGGAGTGTTCAGAAGCTTGTGACGATCAATTAGCGAACACTACCAGTGGGTTGTTGTTACCGTGACGTTGAGCTTGCCAATGCGTCGTCGTCGCACTTCTCCACCTTTCGGCTCAAGCGGGGCTATTGAAGTGGTATATAGAGAAGGTAGTCGGATCAATATTGGTTCAAAATTGGTATGAAAGCGTTTGTTTTGCTTTCTTTCAGAAAGATATCTGACCTAATCGACGAGCACACTCCGTTCAGAGGTCGGATTGGTAATCATTGAAGCTCCTTCCTGATCTTTGTGAAGAGTCGGGGAGAGAGGGATCGAGGAATTCAGGGAACTGTTGATGAGGACTTCGAAATACTTGTCGAAGAGATGAGCAGAATGGTGTGACTTTTTCTTAGGGAAAGGTCGGTGGTGCTTGTTGATGGAATTTCTACGAGTTTCTAGGGTTTTGTTTTGGAGTTTCTTGCAACTGATTGCAGCTGGCGATGGACTGAAGCGCGGACACAAATTTAGAGGGCGCATTGTAAGATTCGAAACCGCCTTCTGCGATTTTGAAATTTTACTTGTTAGGATTCTCTCATAGCACATGCATAATATTCTAGAAAGAAGCTCCTGCCACCTTGGGCTCATCTCCTAATTCAAAGAAGAATCAGGTATTCAAGAACATAAGATGAGTGCAATTGAGAGTGTTATGTGGTTTCAAACGGTAACATGGAGCTCTTCTAATGGTTTCAAATGGCTGCACAGGTTTGAAACAGGTCGCGATCAGTTTTTTCAGCACTTTGGAGGTGACGATGAATTACCGACTACAAACTGACGGTGCGATGCTTGTGGCGGTAACAAAACTCCCTTCCGCAGCCTCCTGCTCAACATTATTCACTCTTGAAAATTTAGAGCAAGAAGAAGAGGGGTGAGAAGTCGAAAGTCCACCTTGCAAGTGGTGAGCTTCTTCAAAACCCTAGAGAAACCGTGAGTAGGTTTTAGCCTTTCCATGGTGAACGCTTTGAACAGTGAATGCAAAGGCAATTTTGGAGTGAACACTAATGTCTTCAACAGTAAACTCTGTTCCCATCTCTCCCACTAGACTAATAGCACCATGTTGAGTTTGGTGCATCATCATCTCATTTCTTAGGCAGTTAAGGTAACTAGTTCTGTTATTAACATTGAAAGTTGGGATCCTCAAAGCTTCTAAATTAGAGGCTCCAGAAGGCATACAGTACATTGGAGGCTCCATTGACCATATAGGGGAGCTTTGAATTGTGCGAATCGTGAAAATACTTGACCTATTGACATTTGCTTTTTTGCAATTGTATTGTAGCTTAACACAAAATAAATATGCAATAATTTAGATGGTGCAAGTTTCTAGATTGTTGCAGGGAAAGTCCAAAGGTTCAAACTTTAGATTGTGTATGGTGAATGGAACCTCTCCCTCACTTTGTGGTGAATGGAGACCTTACATTATGTTGTTGAATTCACAGAGGCAAATTCAACCACATTCTCTTTCAACACACAAGTGCAGAGATGGGTACCACAAATGAACCACCCACTGGTGAACCACCATTTGACAAGAGCAGCAGCTTCAACCCGTCGATGTCCATCATAATCGTGGTCCTCATCGGCGCATGCCTAGTCGTAGCAATTTTCTCAATGTACATAAGAAGATGCACACAAGGAGACGACATCAACCGAGTCGCATCCCGAAGTCCATCGGTTCATTTCTTCGATCGAGGAGGGGAAGGGCTGGAGAGGTCCGTCATCGACGAGCTCCCAATCGTGAGCTTCTCAGTGGTGAAAACTTTGAAGGCCGGGAAGGAGGATCTGGAGTGCGCGGTGTGCTTGGAGGGGTTCGTGGATGAAGAGTCGTTAAGGTTGCTGCCCAAATGCAGCCATGTGTTTCATACGGAGTGCATTGATGAGTGGTTTACGTCGCATTCGACGTGTCCGTTGTGTAGGACGAGCTTGAAGGTGACGGTGGAGGAGAGTCATGCCGGGGTGCCGGCAGTTGGTGAGGTTTCTATGAGGATCCTTGAAGCGCAGGAGGAGTTGTTTGGGTCGTCCAGGCTCGCTGGAAGTGTTCTTGATGAAAATGAAGTGTTTGACGGTAAGTTGGAATTCATGGTTTCCTTCTGAATGTGTTCATTTAAGCACTAGGGCGGGTTTCAGAGTTCAAGTTGCTGACCGAAGGATGGAAGCGTCTACTCTGAAACCCACTAAGGTGTGTGCACCTACAATCGTCACTTATTGTAATTATTCAGAAATTGACTGGAATTTGGATTAAGGAATAATGCGTGCTTCTTAGCAATTAGAAGAGAAGGCACGTGGAAGTGGAATCGGAGAACTTTGACCCAAAACTGAAGAGAGATTCACTTCCGAAGTCCATTTGAGGGGGGGAGGGCACCCATAAATCAAGAACACCAGATGTTAAAAAGAACACAATGAGCAGACAAAATGGTGAATGGTAAATGGTGAATTCACACACTAACACATGTTCAATTACTCCCAATTGATGGCTTCCTCTACTGATGATTTAGCATGCCTTCATCGTTCATGCTCATAATAATTGAGTTGTTAATTTGTAATCAGCGTCCATAATGGGTGATCATACCTTACTTAAAATAGAGTGTGATTTCCATGTAAGGATTGCAGTAGTAGTAACCACCCTGTTCCTGAATGAAGCAGGAAGCAGCAGGGAAGTCGATCGAGACGTGGAACGAAACAGTGCAAGAATGGCGCTCTTCAGAAACTCTGATTCATTCCGCCAAGCCGCGCGTGGGGTCGAAGTTCGGGAACGCCTGGCCAGTCTCTCCGCTCGCTATCCAGCAGCATCTTCTTCATCTTTTTCCGCCGACAAAGCTCCGCAACGAGCGTCAAGCTTGAGCTGCGTCTCCCTCACGAGGGCAACCTCCTCGAATGCCAAAGAGACGGAGACTTTATTCAGATACGGGTCGCAACGATACGGCGCCGTAGGGTCATCATCCTTAACGAGGCTCAATGAGCAAGATCAGAGCTTACCAAGTCCTGCAGTGGTTGAAACGGAAGGCGCTTCGTCAAGTAGCAACAATTGGGTCACCCTAGAGGTAGACGCTGTTGCAAAACGAGCTCCAGTTGATACTCGGCCCATGTTGGGGAAGCCTCGTTCAGGGCCACTGATGGGGAAGCACCGAGGGAACGGACATCGAAAAGCCGGGAGTGTGACCATGAGGACTGAGAGAGGCAGCTTGCGTGGCCTGCGAGGCTCCTTCTCTGCGTTGCACCGCTCTGCCTCTGAAGGCCGAGCGCAATTCTTCGCCATGGAGGAATCAACAACAGCGGCAGCAGATGTTGACAATGGTACTGGCTCCACTTTGGCTCAACGGACAATGCAATGGCTGTCGGGAGGGAACAAGCACACCAGGTCTAGCTCTGCGAGGGCCTCACTGGATCAGAGAAACGCTAGTGCGTTGCAGCAGATTGTCACTGAGTGAGTTTTTCAGGAATTTTGGATTAGTTTACACTTACTTCAAATCAACTTTGATGTTGAGCTTGCAATCCACGTCAGTGTGCTCGTTCATTGTTTTAGGAAACGTCTCTAGAGGAGGGGAGCCATCTACAGTTGTATGCAGATTTCAGGATACACATATATGTTTGTATACAAGTCCTGTGTCTCCAACTTGATTCCATGAAGGAGGGTCCCAAACCACAACATAGCGTGCAGTTTTGTGGCAAAATCTTAGGAAGAGGGGAACACTGCAAAGTGCACTGTTCACGTAGTGTAATTTTTGCCGTGAGTTGCACTCATTGCTGTTTACCCAGCAGGCTGTACACGGTGCAGTACTTGGGCGATCTGTGTCCTAGAATTTGTTATTTTTGCCACATCGTGCATTATAGTTGGAAAAAGTGTAGGGTCTAGAGGCATAACCGTTGTCCTTGCCTGAACTCTTAGGAGCTAGTTTGCATTAGTGTGGAGCAGAGGGTTATGTACGATAACTGTAGGCCCACGACTAGTCTTCTAGTACATGGCCGCCCTTACGACACAAAGGAAGGTGCTCGTGAAATGCAACAGATTCGCCAGGTACGGTACATAATATCACTCCTGTCCTTGTATACATTCACTGTGCGCCTTCTGTCTTCTAGGATTTGGTGGATACTTCATATGAACTAGTACAAGCAAGTTAAGCAACTGAGGGGTTAATTTCTTGCAATTGGGCATGAGCTGTCTTTGAGTGTTGAAAACGTAGGCGCCTTACAAAGAGGACAGGAGTGATATTATGTGAAGCTTCATTCACAACTGACGTCCCGTTTTCTGTGTGTGCCAGGAAAGAGCTAAGGTTGTAGAAGGTACAGGGATCGTAGGGAGGCTTACATTGTGCTTCCGCTTGTAGCTAAGCTTATGGGAGGTATTTCAGGTGATCATTGCAGTGCTCTCCTACCGCATGTGGGTTCAGTGGTTGGTATTGTATATTTTGTAAGTTGCATATTGATAGGTGAAAGAGATGGAAAGTTAGTGTCAGAAGAAAACTGCACTGTTTTGTTCTGTTAGGTCGTGTGACAGTACGACACTGAAGTGACACTGTTTGTAATATATTTAATTAGTACATACTGAAAAAGTACAGTATTCTGCTAATCTCCAAAAGAATAACAGTTTGTAGTGACACTAATTTTGCTGGGGCCACTGGGGGAGTGGGGGCACTATTTTTGCGCCGTTTCAATTAGGATAAATCAGTGTACTTTTCAACTGACAGATTTGCTGGAATTAGTGCTCTTGTGACACCCATCAAATAGCTCCTCCGCAGGGTTGGCTTATATTAGTCTCGGAAGGTTCCACAAATATATCAAATCTGGCGCCCTGGCCCTACAGCTGAGCCCGATTCAATAGCAATTTTGGGGAGGTACTGTGGATTAAGTGGCATTTACAATTGACCACTATCAGAACTCTAGTATACGATTTTGGCTATTTTTTAGCAAATTTCACTGTTGTTAGCCTGCCTTGCAAAGATAGTTGAGTCTACGATTTCCACCTTGGTACCACTGCTATCAGCGTACAAATTGAATGAAGCCATATTGAGTTTCATGATCTGTTTGGTTCATTCTCTTCTCTGTTTGGTTCATTCTTCTTTCTTTGGTCACAAGGTGGATTAGGAAGTATTCTAATAATTTAAGTTGTGGACCAAAGTGGTCCAATGGATGATAGAGAATCCTTCTATGCAAGGCAAAAGTGCATATGTTCATCTTTGAAATTTTGAGCAAAAAGTGGATGTCTTGCACAATAGTTTGACCTCCAATGAATGCTTTTGGTTTTTAACCCCAAAGTGACATTCAATTTCTGGGGTTCAAAAACATCATTGCTTTGAAGCTTTATGGATCTAAATGTCTTCAAGTATACAAATCTCAACCGTACAATCTTGTAGTGTACATGTTGTAGATGACATGTACAAAATTTGAAGTCATTTGGCCACATAGATTGCAAGATCATAATGTTTTAGTGTTGAAAATGGATGCTGAAATTTTCCCAAAAACACATTTGGAGGTGAAGTTTGATTTCTAAACCTACTCAAATGAAAAAAAATTACACTACAAAAAAATTCAAAACTAGTATACAAACACATTGGTGAAAAAAATTCATTCAATTGAATCATTGTGTCTACAAAACGGCTTTGAAATGTCAAAAATCAGCAAGAAAAATTGCAAAAAACACATCTAAAGCTGAACCTCCTTCTACTAGAATGCTTCTCAGTCACTCATTAATTCTTGGATTAACATGAAATTTTAGCCACAAAAACTAGACTAGTATGCACAACTTATCCAAAAAGAATTATTGAAAATGGATTCTGTATGAAGAAGAAACAAGCCGCCAAAGTTCACTACACTCCAAAAATGGCAGGATTTTGAACTTCGAATTGCTCCCAAACATTCAAAACAACTTGGATTGACATGAAAACTTTACCACAATAAGTATACTTCAAGGGGAACAAAATCCAACAAATTTTATTGAAAATGAGCAATGGATGAAGGAGATACAAGGCCCCGAAGTTGCAGCCCTAAAATGCAGTTTGGTGAACTCAAATTGAAGTTGTGAACTTCGATTGACTTCCAAAAAATCAATACATCTTGGATTGATCTGAAAATTTTACCATACAAACTAGAAAGGAGAACGCAGCTTTATTAATAAGTCTTATTGAATTTGGACCTTGAATGCAAAAGTTACAGTACTTTGAACTGGACTTGAAACTCTGTGAGGACACTTTCTATACTCTTTGTTACTTTGGGGTTAAGTAGATGATTCACACTATACCAATAAGTATGATTTCCAAGGTGACCAGCCCGTCCTTATACAGTAAAGAGGGCTTTGAAATTGAAAGTGCATTGGAATTTGCAAGGTTGCAAATAATCTATTGAAATATATTTCACTTTGTTTCTCATATTTTCACCTTGGTAACACGGCTATTGGCCTACAAGGTAACCATTTCAATTTACTGCAACCATTTGAAAGCATAACACTATAGGCAATAGGCCCAATTCGGACCTCAACGATTTCACTTTTCTATCTTATCAACTCAACTGTGAGTAGAGTATGATTGAATTTTTCTCTGCTGCACCCAAAACTGAACTCAATTGTCTGTGTAGGGCAAGCCATAATCTGCGATGCTTCCAATCCTAAGAAAAAGCGACAAAGAAGTGCACTTTCTCAACTTAACAACCTAACAATTGACAAACTTCACAAAAGTAAAGAATCCCCGACAAAAAATCGACAACTATCTCATGTCTGGCAGCTGAAGACCAAATTGCATTTTCAAGATAGAAACCCAGCAGACAGAATACGAGATTCACAATTCAGAACAGCCATATCTCAAATAATGCACGTGCAAAAGATGAGCGAGGGAGAACTTGGTAATGACGAATTACAAATTACATAAGGGCTAGCTATACACTACGTAGTCTTGTCCATGAGTTGAATGGGAGTCAGAATGTTGAGCTTGTTGGTCTCAACTATGCAGCCATTCATGACCATCTCCTCGAGCATAAAATGTGCCTTCTCCAGATGGAACATGATGTCCAATTCACACTGAACACACAGAGAAGATTGAAAACAGTCAAATTAGAAAACAAGGCAAGGCACGCGTTCCTGCAGGCAAACAGACCAACAACCTCGCAAGGCAAACGTTGAAATGCAGGAACCATAACCACCACATAGCATCACGTTAAGATCGTAATAGGAAGGATAACCTCGGTTCGTAACTTGATTCACGCAACTTCAATTCTACTAAAAGGCAGGAATACATACCACGTTTCCAAAGTACCGGTCCATTGTCTCTACCACACAGTGAATGAACTCCAAAATCGCCAACTCGTTCTGCACAAATGACCCAATGAGCAGAAAAAAACATTTAGTAAAAGCTCAACCCTCTCTAATGATACACTCTGCAGTTGCAAATTCTCTGTACATCATGAGGATCTGTCATGTTGAGTACAAATTTACATGGGTCATGCTGTGGACAACTTCCACATGTCAAGTCTTGAACACATGAGAGTACATTTTAGAAGCCCATTTGTCACCCAGAGGCAGTGTCATTAAAAACGCTATAGTGCTAGGTTACTAAGTCCAGAATATTCTATCATACGTTTAAGAGGCATACTTATCTTGTCCTTTCCATCAAACCGACCATTTGAGAATTAAGACCGAATAATAGAATCAGAATTGTTTGGAGTACACTGTATAAGATCATGAAAGATTCTATAGCTGAATATAAAACGTTTCCCCATACTCAATACCCTTGATCGGGTGTACAGAGCACCCAGCATAATGCAATCTTCCAAGACATTTTAAAACACATATGGCAAGTCTTCTGATGCACAAACTGAAGCTCTTTTCTAAATGGAATGATCGTCATCCTGGAAAGAAACACGCGATTCCACCAAGATTTGAAGTATGTGTCAGTACCTCTTCACCGTCGACACCGACCAAGAAGAAGAGTGATGCGTAACGGCGATATATGATCTTGTAATTACGATGCTCCACGAATGAACACTGCACCAGAAAATCACCTCGTCCATTAGTCTCACAACCAAATTCAAGTCAAATTCAATCCTACACTCGTAAGAACCTTGAACCGTTAAATGACAAGTGACATCGAGCTCCCCTGATTTATATTCTAAAACACCAGATTCAAACATCAGCGTTCCGGAATAATGAACACTACTACTCAGGCACTTAATATTTTTTCTTGCAGGACTGAAAATCCTACAACATCACAAATAAAAGTTTATCTGTTCATAATGGAGGGTTTCATCACCTCCATTTACCATGCCGGAAGATTCTCATATATTCACCTAAACGACCTAACAATCATCAACCATTTGACTCGCCTACACATGTTTCTTGAGAGTTGAAAATCCAAGCTAATCACAGATAACAGCTTATCCATTCTTAGTGTAGGTTCTAATCAGCACAATTTCTTTATAGCGCAAGATTCTCGTACTTTCACCTAAGGTAGTCTGCTCTAAAAGCGATCACGACACATAGCTACATTTTACTTTCTTCAATGGACCAACAATATACATTTCAGGAGGTAGGCGCTTTTAGTGACCACTGCGTTTCAACTTCAGAAATTCGTAACTATTTCCACGAAGGTCCAAATAATATGAAACGATTGGGTTAGAGGCTAATTCCATTTTTCTTCCTACGAAAAATTTTACTGAAAATTGTTTCAACGAGTTCAGCTTCCCCCCAAAGGAAATCAGCTCTTAAATGGTCGCTTTAAGAGCAGACTACCTTAAACAAATTCGTCAACCGCACCCCTTGACTATAAGCTCCAAGAAAGAGCGCTCTCCGAACCAGACTCCGCGAGATCAAATTTCGAAAGCAAACACGAATTTTTCACAAACTCACTACTCCAAGACTTCACAAAGAATTCTGCCTTCTGGAAGGGAAAGGGAAACTTACTTGATTGTCTGGGCGGGCGAGGCATTTGCGCACAATCTCCCCCTCCAGAGCACGACGCTCCTCGATGGTGAGGTACTCGTAGTACTGCGCCAGTCGCGTCTGGCCCTGCTTATTCACCAGCAGCACAAACCGGATCGTCATCTCTCTCTCTCTGTCAGTCTCTCTCCCCGCCAATTCGGAACCTTAACAGACACAGAAATTAGCGAAGAGTCCCTCAAACGGATCTGAAACTCTTCCGCTTCCTCCGATGCGAAAGAGAACCCGAAGGACCTTCCAACCTTTCGCGTCTGCCGCGGATCGTCTCCGCTAAAGCACTCCGAAATCCGATCGGACTTGGTGGTCGGAAGAGCAATGAAATGCAGAGTTAGGGTTTCAAGAGGAAGACGATTCCATTCCTGAATGGACTGATTTCGGGAACCAGCGATTCCAGAATGGAACAGCTCAGGTAAGGTAGGTACACCCAAATGTGCCACTGACCTTAACCCCTAAACGCCTCAATCCTTTTTGAATTTTTGCACATTTTTGTTTATATCTTTGTTCAAAAATTGTTCAAAAATATCATTTGCCGGAATTTCATGAATGTGGTTGTTAAGGAAGGTTGTCTTTTCTAGATTCAAGTATTACATTGGATGAATGAGAAGTTGGTTGGACCTTGAAGCCCTCCATTCATCGTCCAAAATATGGACGTAGGAGTGCTTCAGGGTTAAACCACCATCTATACTTTCTGTACATCTCCAAAATCAATTTTGTACATGTGTGGAAGAAACTCTATTTTAGAACCAAATTTTGTTCCTTGTTAACTTTTGCATACAATATCCAAATGTCACGTTCTCTAGTATGTTGGAACCTCCTTTCACTTGCCAACAAGAATATATGAAAATTTGACCAGTCTAATAATAGTAATTAGGCTGAGTAGCAAAAAGTTGCAATCTCGGGGTATCCACCTTAAGTAGTGAGAGCATAGGGATTATATGTTTGCCTGCTTACCAACCAATCACGAGTCTCCTAGTGTCCAAAGTTCCCTCTATCCCAAAATGATCTTCATGTTGCACTTTATAACGTTGTGAGTCGATCAAATTTGGCTTCTGATTGCTACGTGGATCAACAAAACAATCCTGACTAGTAGTTCTTCTTCCATTTGTATTTATCAATTGAAAGACAAATGACATGATTGAAAAGGTCAATCAACATTCTTCATTCTTATTTTTTGTATCTCTTTGAGTGTTGCGTGATTGAAGGAGATGAAGCTCTTGGAAGTAGAACAAGGATTCATATATGGTCTTGGGCCTATACTAATTGCCCACAAAATAACGACCTGACACTCAACAATTATGTGCCCACTAGTGCTCCTTGAAATTGCCTCAAAAATTCCACTTTTTAGTATTCCAAAAGTGTACTTTGAAAAGGGCTCCAAAATTCAAATTTTCTAGGACAATAGTGTGCATCAAACTCTACTTACAACCCAAAATGGTTTTTTTAATGTTATTTTCAGCCTTAATCTGTAATATTTTGACCAACATGAAGATCATTTTGGGACGGAGAGAGTAAGGATTTCTATCATTGCTAATCCAATGAACAAAGGTAAATGAGCCCATTGTGGACAAAATTCTAATGGTGGTGTACATTCAAGTTTTATTCATGTTCACTCTTGATCAAACTTCATTTTTTTTATTGATAAAATATACGTTCCAAAAATATGATATTTTTTTCTTATACTAATATACATCTAAATTTTATCTATACATTTTTAATAATTAAAAATATCAAAATGGAATTTATAAGATTTTTTAATTAATTAATATATATAATTTTTATAGTAATTGTAAATGATTAAAATAATATAATTTTTTTTTTAAAAATGGAGATAATAGTGATAAATATGATGGTGTAATTAGTGTAAATTAGCTCTAATCAAAAGAAATTCAATAGAAAAATTACAAAAGGTATCTTCAAATAGTCGCAAAAATTGCAATTTTGAATAACTTTGAAAAAAAATGAGGTAAAATAATATATTATGGGAGATACAATTTTTTTTAGTTAAATTTAAAAACACCAAAAGTCAAAAACTACATGAAAATTGAGGTTTGACTTTGAAAATGTCCCTCAGGCTTAAGTGTCTTTTGAGGGTTAACTAAAACGGAGCATGTCGCATTGCAACATCACCAAAGAGGTTTCATTAAGATGCAAGGTTATAAGGTTTTAATTGAGAAGATGTTTGGATATCATCAAGGTTTTAAACAAATCCATGAATGAAAAATTATGCAAATGAGAACCTAACGAATGAAATTGTAACATTGTATGCATTCAACGTAAGAAATAAAGAAGATAGTGTTAAACTTAGTTGAAGTCAAAAAATGATATTTTTATTGTTATATTTAAAAGCTATTCAAGGTCAAAATAGATTGACAAATTTCTTAAAATCATATCCTAGTTTCAATGTCTTTGTGTTGGACATTGTACAAGGAATATCTTTTTATTTGCTAAATATATTAGAGGCAGCTTTTAAATGCTTACTTGAATTTCAGTCATATTACCTTAATTGTGTTCAAAATCCTCCAACTATATATTTGAGCACAATTCTATTATTGGACTACCTTTTATTGCAAGACAAGCGTGCAAGGTTGTTTACTATAAGAAAAATTTGTTCACCACACAAGATCTTTAATTTGGTTCCAAATAGTTAGATAATTTGATGGGGAAGGTTTGACATTATGCCTATTCAAAATCCCAAATGTCTTGAAATGTCTTGAAATTATCTTTTGACTCATAGAATGTTCAACTCCACTATCCAAATCAGAACTCAAAGGCTTTCAATCTCCACAATAAATCCATCTTATGTTTGGAATCATAGACTAACCTAACGTTGTGATTGCATGTTTCATCTTGTTTCTAGATTACATGTAGACCAAAAAATAAAATTACAATTATATTCCAAACACATTACCATCTTTAATATATAAAAAGATCCTAAACATCAAAAGATTTTTTATGCATAAGATATTCAAAACATAATGTATGTCTTTATTTATTTACATGCAATTTAGAAAATATTGAATTTTGAAATCAAATACAAAATTCTATGTACATTTTTGTTTGATCTCCATATAGTTGTTGTACATGGAACACAATTCTAAATGAACTTTGGCAAAACCAAAAGTACTAAAATAAATGTAATGCCCTCCCTTAGAATACCCATAGCTATACCCCACTAGAAAACAATGAAAACAAATTGTATTTTTCAATACCACAATTCTTGCTATCAACTTAGCTAACAAGTAATTGCATCTCCAAAAGTGTTTTCGCCACTATAAGTAAAATACAAGAATCCATCCTCATCTTTATGTTCATCATAAATTGACGACATCATAGCAGCTGCAAAATCCAAGATCAAACAATCCGTTAGCTTTAGATTTTTAAGACCATATATGTGCACAACAACAATAAATTGTCACAACTAATGGGAGGTACATACCTGTTGGAGGAAGGACATTCTTCACAAAAATGAAGATGGCCTTCTCCGAACTTAATTTGATACGTTTCCGTATCACATAAACAAATTGTCCCACCGTCAAATCAGCTGGCACAAGGTACCTAAGCAAAAACATATCACCTTTAGTCAATTCATGAAGTTCATACATGCATTTCACAATGCTTCATGCAATAAACCAACCCACCTTTTTAAAGCAAAAAGTAGTATCAACCAAACTTTAGGATTTACAAAAAATATGTTCACACATTATGACAAACTTGAGGAACTTACTTTTTCTTGTCAATATCTGGAATGTTGCTCTTTTCAGCTTTTTCCACAATCACCGGAATTCTGTCCGGATATTTGTCACGAATCCTTGTAGCCTCTGCTTGCCTCTTCTCTAGTTGCCCACAACCACAAAAGTAGCAATAAATGTCAAATAAGTTAATTATGATTGTTGTCAATTACTCATTGTTGAGAACAATCTTGAATCTACAAGTGCCAAAAATTCACTAATAGCCACATTACAATCAACTTCTTTTCATATAAATATATGAATAGACAAATTGGCTATTGACATGAGATATGAACAATAGATTGTGACAACTGGAAGATGTATAAGAGAAGATTTATACCTAGAGGATGCTCTTGTTTGAAAGAGCTCTTTGCCATAGTGGATATCCTGAATAATAAGATGATACGACTTCAAACCTTGATAATTTTCTTTCACCTGATGAACACAAGTACAAAAACAACAATGAGGTGGAAACTCAAAACCCTATACATGCAAAAAAATGACAAAAACACCAAACCCTACATTGCCGACAAACATACTATATTGATAATTTTCTCTCTCTCCTTCTCTTCCTAATGTTGCTTTTTGCATTTATTGCACAATAAAAACGCACCGTAAAAAATAGGAATTTTCCAAATACAAAAGTGTTGAATGTGTTCCTCTTTTGTGTATGTAAAGCACGAGAGATAGGGCAAAATAAAAAGCAAATAACATAGGCCAATGAAGAAGACAAAAGAAAAACAAATGCAAGAGAGACACCAAGACCAGTAAGGCTTGGCAAGAGCGGAGACCACGGCGGAGGGTTGAAGAAGGAGTGGTTGCTTGTCCCGAACGTCAGGTTCCTTTATTGCAGGGTGTCGCTTCACCGGAGGTAAATCACTTTGATGTTATAGCATCAATTTAAAAGTCTCTTGCCGCTTTGATCTACTTCACAACTCTCAATTATATTACTCATCCCTTTGAATCATTTCAGGTATTTATACTATAAAATCAATCCTACTATTGAGGTTTGTACTGTTGCTTTAAAATAAAAGTTAATTATAAAAATAACCAAGCCTACTATTGAGGTTTGTATTGTTATTTATAGAATAAAAATCAATTATAAAAGTAATCAATCCTACTATTGAGGGTTGTATTGCTATTTTAAAATAAAAGTTAATTATAAAAATAACCAAGCCTACTATTGAGGTTTGTTTTGTAATTTATAGAATAAAAATCAATCATAAAAATAACTAACCCTACTATTGAAGATTACATTGCTATTTTATAATAAAATTTAATTATAGAAGTAATCAATCCTACTGAGTTTAGTAATATAACAATCCTATTAATGATTGGTAATATGACTATAAAATAAAAATTAATCATAAAACATCCAATATTAATATTGAAGTAGTAACTTCATTAAAATATAATTTAATTAATTAATTATATATATACACACACATCAAATTAGTTTGTTTTTTTATTTATTATAATTAGATATCATGTTTTGTTTTCTCACAGTGAAACCTCCAATAGTATTCATTATACTGTCAGAAAGCTTTCAACAAAGAAAGGATGCACAAGCTTTGTTTCTTGGCATTCGGACCTACACTGAGAAAATTATGGATTTTTGAATTATTTAAGGATCTTAAATTATGGATCTTTTGGACCGTGCGCCAGCTTGTTGTGTTCATAGTATCATTGGAAAGCTCTATGCAAGGAGGGGTGCATAGCCTTTGTTTCATGGCATTTGGCATATAGCTAAAATGATATTGAATTCAAAGTTTTAATAGATTGAAAAGTTAAATATTTTATTTTATTATACTATGGCAACGGCATGTGGCATACTAGTAGTTATAATTGTGAAAACAAGCAATCTCACTACTAAGAATAATTACATTATTATAAATATAAATTCAAAATAAAAACAACTAATCCCACTATTGAGGATAGTAGATTTGTCATTAAATTAAAAAAAATCATTATAAAATGAACCATACCTACTAATGAAGTTAGTATCTATACTCTAATTTCAAAATTAATTAAAAAGAAATCAATTCTAACACTAAGATTTGGAAACAATATAATATAAAGTATAAAATTAACGAACAATTATAAGGCTAATTAGTTACTGGATGGCAAAATAGGTAATTTCAAAGGTTATTTTGTAAACCATATCTATACCATATGACAACTTTTTAAATAAGATTATTATTAACCCCTAAATGTCTGAGGCACCAAATTTTGGTGTCAACAGAACTTTGAAGTTAAATAAAACCTAACCTAGTTGCTATTTTTAGTAATTTATATATTTTTAAAATTCTTTTTGAAGTCTAGTTTCAGCATCAAAAATTTGATTTTGAAAATGATTGAATATGATTTTTCTATTCAAGATTCTGTGCAAGAATACTCATTGCAATCTTGACTTTCTGTAGTGTTGAGGGCTCTTGGAAATGAACCTCAAATACACTAGATCTCAGAGAAAAAATCACATTAGAAATTCATTTAAAAAACTATAGAGTAGATTTTGAAAAGCCGTAAATTGATTGGGATTATGCATGTTAGGTCCTTTAACCTCATTTTTTTGTTGACCAACTTTTTTAATTTGGCATATGAAAAGAGGATCGAAAGACTTCAAGTCACTTTTGCAGTTTTAACACCCTCATGTTCAAACATTATAATCTTTCAATTCATAAGTGATATTGTTGTGTTTTCTTTTCCTATGTGACCTCTAACATGTCTAGATTGAATTTATACTGTTAAAATTCATAAAAAATTGATAAAGCTTGTCAAAATAATTTTTTTGGTTCAATTTAGAGCAAATTCCTAGAAGTTCAAAAAATCCTTTGGGCAATTAGGGGTTAAGATCCAGTGAGAATTTCAATCCAAGTCATTTTGGTACCTTTAGAACTTTGAATTTTTTGAAGTTGAAATTACAGGATAGCTCTACAAGTCACATGCACTAAATCTAGTTAGTTTTTGTTCAAATCTACATGTCAATAAACATAACTGGTTGGAATTACAAATATATTATTAGTAGATATACCAAATATTATGAATGATTTATTTAATTATTTTGAATCACTTGACAATAATTTTATTTGCTAAAAGCTATTGAATAAAATAGATCTTCAAACTGAAATTCATTTACTATAAAAGTTAGTTTATCCATTATTCCATCTATTTCATCTATTACTGATCCAATTTGTATCATATATTTCTATTTTAATAAAACTTACCATATTAGAGTGTAGTTGATTGTATCTCTTATCTTTCACCACCATCATAATATCAATAATACTAAGAGGGGCAACAGTATTTTGAATTGTTAATTTACATTCTTTTATTCCAATGATGCTAGCATGTGAGCATAGAAATGTTAGCTTTTGAGCCTTAACCCCTAAAGGACTGGCATGCGATTTTTGGCCGTATAGAAATTTTGGGTAGGTTCGTGTGACTAGAGATTTCCATATTTTAGGCTGAAATTTTAATAGAACGTGGGCGTGAGGAATATCTTTCATATACACTAAATTTCAGGACATTGGAAATAGGAGTCAAAAGTTATGGCCAAATATGTTATTTTTTTTTGTAACTGGGCAGTCCGGGCAGCAAGAAAAATTTAGCAAAAATTTGATTTTTTTTTTTTTTAAATTTTTTTTTTCTTGTAGATTATATTCTTGTTTATCTGGAAAGCTTTGATTCATTTCATTTGGATTTGTTATGAGAAAGTTATGGACATTCTTGTTTTTCGGGCAATTAGAGCATCTTCTTGAAAAAAATAACTTGTAGGATTCATTTCTAAATGCTATTTTTGCAATTTTTCAAAAAAAATAAATTCTCATGGTTTAGTTTACTTGCTAGAACAATCTCATCATTGGGATTAGTGTATTTTAATTCCATCTAAAATATATTAATGTTTTAGATTTTCCTTCTATCTCGTACCTACTTCTACTTAATAAATTTTTTAGGAATGATAATTAAGTTTTTTTTAATATTTTTTTTCCCCCTAGACTCTCAACTCAATTCTCCACTATAAAGATTTAAAGCACAAAACTCTGTAGTGCAAAAATTTTAAGTGCAAAATGTTTCAAGTCAAAAAATCTAGTCCCGCAATGTGCTGAAATACTTGTTTTTTCCACTTTAAACGCAGATATCTTGCAATTTGAGCGGTCAAAAATTCTGAAATTTTTTCCACACATTCTCATACTAGTTAGGTGTAAGATCTTGCGGTTAGATGTGGCAAAAAACATTTTCATATTTTTTTACTCTTTGCTATAGAAATGGCAGTTTTGATGGTTTTTTGGCAGAAAAAAGGCCTTGGGCCTTTAGGGGTTAAGCATATGTATAAGTAGATACTCTACAATCATTGAAGGTGCTTATAGTACAAACAACTATAATGTAGGTATTTATAACATATATACACTATAGTTATGGAGGGTTTTCATAATATAAACACCTATAATATAGGTGTATAGACTTCTATGCTCATGTGCTCATGATTTAAGGCTCACATAATAGCAACCGTACTTTTACTCTAATGGACATGTGCACTCTATTATTAATAATAGAAATTATAAAAAAAGATTCCATTTCTAAAGTCTATAAAAAGCACTAACAATACAACTTATTTAACAAGTAGATTAGGATTTTATTTTCAACTTCTCAAGGTACAGCAAGATAAGAATTAATACTTAAAATCATTAAAATAAGCATTTCAATATATTCTATCTAGACTCATCTTCAAACTTTGGTTCAATTAATCAAATTAAAAAAATTGTAGTGAAAGATATTGCAAAAGGACTACTGTAGCACATCCATCTACCACTCTCACACTTCTACAAGCTATACATTAGGCCTAACTAGTAGCTAAAACAAAATTCAACAACTTCACAATACAACTACTCTAAGACTCCCACCTATACAATACATACCCCCTTACATTCCAAAATACATATGTTCTAGCCTACTTTAATCCTTAAAGTCAAAAGACTCCACACACACACCCTTTCTTTTTCTTTACTCAAATTCCACTCAAAACTGCCATTTCTATTGCAAAGTGCAAAAAACTTTAGAATTTTTTTTTTATGCATATCTAACTATAAATATGATCTTGCACTAGACTAGTATAAGAATGTGGAAGAAATTTCAGAAACTTTGACAATGGAGCAAGATATTTGCATTTGAAGTAAAGAAAACCATTTTTCTTGCATATTGCATGACTAGATTTTAAGGATTTGAATCTTCTTATTTTAAAATATTTGCACTACCAATATTAATTTAAAAATAATCATGATGAAAAATTGAGTTGAAAGTCTTAAAAAAAATTCAAAAAACACACACTTGATTTTGTGCTTTAAAAAATTGTGTAGTAGAAGTAGGTGCAAGACTGAAGGAAAATCTAAATTGTTAGTAGGTCTAAGATGGAATTGAAACACCATATTCTCAATGGTGAGATTGATCTAGCAAAAAAACTAAACCATGTTAAGTGTTTTTTTTGAAAAATTGTGAAAATAGCGTGCAAAAATGAATTTTGTAAGTTATTTTTTCAAGAAGATGTTTAGATTGCCTCCAAAACAAGATTGTCCATGACTTTCTCATCACTAGTCCAAATAGAATGAATCAAATCTTTTCATGTAGACAAAAATGTTTTCTATGAGAAATAAAATTTTGAAAATTTTATCTTCAATTTTTGTGAAGTTTTTTATGCTACCCAACGAACTCAATTTTGGACTCAGGGTGGCATAACTTTTGCTCTTAGGCACCAATCGCAATAAAAATTATATTTTTTGAAAGATAAATAATATATTTTCTTATCATCAAAAAAGTTTCAAAAAATCAAGGCAAAAATTGAAACCTTTGGAACCTACCCAAAATCCATTTTGTCCTTTGAAGGGACAATGGGACTTTAGGGGTTAAACCCAATATTTTACCTATGATGAACCGACCATTACAAGAAGTTTCAGGCCTCAAAGAGGCCGTTAACAGATGATTTTCGGCACCCAATGCAATTACAGAATAATTAAAAAAAAATTATTATTATTTTT
Organism: Pseudisothecium myosuroides; assembly: GCA_951799445.1. Classification (NCBI taxonomy): domain Eukaryota; kingdom Viridiplantae; phylum Streptophyta; class Bryopsida; order Hypnales; family Lembophyllaceae; genus Pseudisothecium; species Pseudisothecium myosuroides. The sequence continues at coordinate 18,696,407 of OX637292.1, forward strand.
TAATATTTTTTAATATTTAAAAAAAAATATATATATATATATATAATAAAAAAATTAAAAAAAATTAAAAAAATTAAAAAGTCTGACGTGGCTCTAGTAGTGCCACATTAGCATCCGAAATCAAATAATTTTTTATTTGAATTTTTTCTGCAATTGCACCCGGGGGGGATCAAAACTTGCAGCCCCTTCGGAGGTTGAAATTTCTTGTAATGAAAACCACCCCATACCAAGAACAAAACCTACGAGGAACCGCATGCTCTTTACATACTACGTGTCTACCACCAATCACATCTAATTGAAAATTCTACATTTATAGCACATATTCACCATCCTTCAATACAACTACAAATACCAAAGCCATTTATACAGTGCAAACTCCACACTCCACTTTACATCTCAATAAATAAATGCCAAAAATGAGCCAAATCTTCACCTCCATTGTCCATCAAAAGTAACACTTGGCATATTGCACTCCAAATATGCCATTATTTGATACCAAACCTGGCATTAAATTTCTCCCTTGATACTGCTATTTGTGGATGGTTCATTCATACCATCACAAAATCAACCAATTGGATTCCTAAATCCATAGCATATGGCATTTGCAACCCGGCACAAAAAGTTGAATTATCAATTAGACTTCCGGGACTACAAACCATCTTTAGAGAAAAACTACGTACAGTATACAAATTACTAAAATTCTCGCCATTGAACTTAGTAATGAACCGGCTCACAATTTCACAGACATTCTCAAATCTACATACCTCATTTTTAACCAAATAAAACACCCAACATCACAGAACAATCACCTAGACAAAGTTATGCTCTCTTCTTTAGTAACCACAAAACTAATTATACTAAAAACTCAAACGTATTCAAATACTATACAAAACATATGAGCTCACGCAAATATGATGGCAATGAAATTGTAGATTCATTAGCAAACGCAAGATATTAAAAAAAACATTGCCTTCTTTTAAAAGACTATAAACATGCAACAATTAATCATTTTATTTATATGTGGTGATGGTTAATTTTCACCCGAAAGGATCACATACAAATGCCCTAGCATAAGATTCCTAAAATCTTACCTCAAAACCAAAGCAAACGGTGACAATATCAACTCAACATCCTACTTCCTTAGCTCTTACAAATGGAATCCAAACCCCAACATTCATTAGGCTCTTACAATTGATCATAGACTCAATAGGAAACAAGACATTTAGAACATTGAAGCAACAAAGAGTGATGCATGAATAGTAGCACCATTAAATAGCTACTTTGATAAGTTTTAAATATGAGACTTCTGATTTCACATATAGATTTGTTTGCTATTAGGCAAAAAAATAAGAATTCTTTTTAGATACTTGGCTATTCAAAGGTGCCACTACCTTATAGCTTGCTTTCTCAACTCAAGAGATGTAGTTGTTCACATTCATATAACATCCTTCATTCATCCAAAATTAGGTGTATTCATCCAAAATGTGGCAATATGACAATGTTGTCCTTCTAATTTGAATTTTTTAGTGATTCATTACAATTTCATCCATACAAAATTGCGAAAGACTTTACAAAATATTCCAATTACATTCCCTAAAATCACCACGATGCTACAAATCAAAAATCAAATCCCTAAACCGGAGATCCCACCCCCCCATGCAAAGAATCACCAAGGACTATGCGGTATCCAGAACCCTCACCCAATGTCGGATATCAGCCAGGATGTCCTCGACGAACCAAACCCCAAACCAAGCCCCTTTCCGAACTTCCAAGCTCCGACAATCCGAACCCAAACCCAGACCAAGTAGCTTCCCGAATCTCACACCCACCGAGCTTCCAAGTCTCCTACGACCCCGACCCCCGAGCCCGAGCCTGTTCCTTTCCGAACCTCACCCCCCCCGAACCTCCCACCCACCGCATTCCCAGACCAACCAGAGCACGCCTCCGACCCTCCGACCCTCCGACTTTCTCCAAACCCAATTCCTTTCCGAACCTCAGGCCCGTTTCCGATCCTGTCCCCCCGCCGAACGTGCCGCCCTCTGGACAACAAGTGCTTGCCGTTCCTTGAAGAGGACCTTACTTGTTTTTGTGTATGCCGTGCTCTTCACTCCTTTCGTCGTCGTCGTCGTCGCATCGCTTGGTGACTACTTCGGCCTCGGCATCACCTCGTTTCCTTCTGCGCATCTTTGTTTACGAGAGGAGTTTGTTTTCTCTTACGGTGCGCTCTTCTTCTTCTTTTCTCTCCTCTTGAGCCGCTTCGTCTTCTTCGCGTACGATACGACGACGAGGGTTTGTTGCATGTGTCGGTTTGCGTTTCCGGTGCGGGAATTGGCTGTGCGGGGTTGGAATTGAGGTTGAATTTGGTGCTTCTGTGTTGCCGGCATGTGTGATGTGTGGGAAATTCGTGGCGGTAGGGGGAGTATAGGGATGGTTGGGAGCGCCTGGTAGGGTTTCGGTTTTGGCTTACGCTATCTGTCTTGGAATATGCGCAGATCGGGTTATAAGGAGGATTATCTTTGGGAGAGCCTCTGAGGCGAGCTTTCGTGGTTGAGGTGACGATGGCGAAGAGTTCTTTCAAGCAAGAGCACCCGATGGGTATGTTGCCGGCCCAGCGTGTTACTTTTCGCAATTGTTGATGTTCTTCATGTTGTGTGCATCGCAAGTTACATGGCTTTTTTGTGTTCGCGCCTGTCGGGAACATGTTGATCGGAAATTTGTATGTTCGAGACGTTGTGGACATGATAAATCAGGCGGAAGTGGTATCTTTTTGTTAGAATTTCATAATGAATTTGCGTTTGGGTCTGGTCTTATATGCTCGTCGTGTTGTTGTTGCTTCGACTGGGAGTCGGTGAATGATGCGGATGTTGCTTTTTATGTTGCAGAGAAGAGGCAGGCGGAGGCTGCGAGGATCCGTGACAAGTACCCTGACAGAATTCCAGTGATTGTGGAGAAAGCCGAGAAGAGCGACATTCCCGACATTGATAAGAAAAAGTACTCGTCTTGAGCTCCACTTGCACTTCGTTTTTGTTTTAATTTTGTCGGTTGGATCCCGTGTAGGGTCTAGAAATTTTGGGTTATATTTGATTTCCTTCATGTATGATTGTTGATATCCGTGTATTATAGACTATATGGGTTACTGATTAGGTTGTGACATGAATCTTTAATTTGGACTTGTGCCCAGGTACCTTGTCCCAGCGGACTTGACGGTTGGACAGTTTGTCTACGTGATCCGCAAACGTATAAAGCTGAGTTCGGAAAAGGCTATCTTCATTTTTGTGAAGAACGTCTTGCCTCCAACAGGTATGTGATGGAGCTTTAATTGCTTGCATTTTCTATCAAAAGAGCTGATTGATTTATTGACACCACATTACCCTATGTCGTTGAGCACCCGTGACATCTCCCCGTGACGCATAGCATTCCTGGCGCTGAATTGAAGCATGAAAATAATCCTGAAAAGAGCAGAAATTGAAAACCATACGACAAATATCCAAATCCATAGACCCACATTATATTTACGACACGTCTTGAGGTCTTTTAGAAATATTCCACGACCTTTTATTACTTTTTCTTGTTTTGGTAAGCTGCTAGTGTGGGGAATTTATTTGGGGCCCACTAATTCAATTTGGTACTTGTGATCTTTGCAGCGGCAATGATGTCGTCAATCTATGATGAGCACAAGGATGAAGATGGATTCCTGTATTTCACATACAGTGGTGAAAACACTTTTGGAGATCTTATCACCTGTTAGAAGGATCCAGCGCTTTGCTGGTTGAAGACATGTATTCCATTCGTAAGGGTACTGGGTAGTCTGGGACTTTTTTTGTTTTTGTGAAGCTATCAGGCAGTCAACAGGACTTCGTTCACAACTAGCTGAATTTTGTTCTCGGCACAAGCACACTAGCTTCAGTTAGTATCTGTCTCGTCTGTGCTTTGGGAGCTGGACTGCTGACTCGGAGCGTCTTTGTAAGTTTGGTGTCGAAATTGTGTTTCTTGTACAGCAGTGGATAAAAATCAGACAAATGTACATCTTTTGATTTACATCATGTGCTCCAGCACAGCATATAAATAAACACTTGTTTTTCCTTAATTTTATAGTTTTCACGTATTAGATGAGGGTATCTGTAGTCCATATGTTACAATTCATGGATAGCGCTCTGTTGTGAGCAGGATGATTCGTTCTGTAATTTCACTTGAAGAAGTTCACCAGTTTGGTCTCTGTGTCGGTTGTGGGGCGTTACTGTATCGAGTCACATGTGACCTTCGCCATCATGTGGACATAAGACCTTCGCCATCATTTGTGATTCTAGACGAAAGCGGTGTGGTACTCTGGGATTTTATTTTCACTTTTCAAGGCATTACTATACAATTTTTGTTCTTGACTTCGACGGTGAAACTATCTTCATCCGAAAATGATTAGATTCACTCGCTCAGGCAGTTAGTACGAGACGAAGAGACCTCATTAGTTCATCCATTGTATTTTACGCTCTTGTAAATGTGACGATATCATCCTACTTTGGAATTTTTTGGATGGTTTAATTGAATATTGAAAGTTATTTTGCAAAATATTTCAAAGAAATGTGTAAAAAAACTTGCCACTCTACAAACCAGTCCCCTAATGTAGGACCACCTATACCTGATCAAATAAGTGATTTCAGAACAGATTAGGAGCAGCGTGAGGCAATGGAAATTTTTCTCATGGAGAGACTAGAGAGATAAGAAATATTAGGATTGTGAATTTTTTGTAATTTTATTGTCAAAATTGAAATTACTATGAATTTTGGGACACAAAAAGTGCTCCAATTCCATTACCAATGTCTAGAGTCTTCCAATTCTGATCATAGTCGAACTACTACTTTCTACTATCTTGTTCACTACTTCTTGCGCACTTTGGGACATGTGGCATGATCTTAATCATATTAACTTTGAAAAGGAGAAAAACACACATTCTAAGGAGAAAAAAACACATTTCAAGCTTCGGTTCCCTTCCTGGTTTGAAATAGTGCATCCTACGTGTTGGCCATAGCTCCATGATCTGGAATGGATGGTTCTACCTTAAATTTGTAAGTGAATAAAATGCCACAAAAACTTGGTTTATACCATGATGTTCTTCACTAACATAAACTTATGGTGCAATTTTCAATTTCTTAAGTATATTTTGTATTGAATATGACTTTTCCTCACTATATCTACAAAAAAATCATAATAAATCCAAAGTTTTGCAATAAATTTGAAATTAACCCCTAAAGAACCAACTTGCTATTTTTAGCAACATAGAAATTTTGGACAGGTATGTGTGACTAGAGACTTCTATATTTTAGGCTAAATTATAGATAATAATTTTATTTATAATAAGATCTATTATATGCGGAAAGCTTATTATAGATTTTTTACTTTTTAATCTAGATTTATATATACGCGGAAAGCTTTGAATCATTCCATTTAGTTTGGAGGCAGTTATGGATTCTCTACTGTAAAATAAACTTCAAAGTAATTTATTTCACTCAATTTTCTATATTTTTTGGAAAAAATAAAATTACAGGATCTAGATTGTTTATTACAACATTACAACAATTGGGATTGACATTTTTCAATTCCATAATTAAACTCTTAAAATTTTTGTATTTTAAATCATTCTCTACTTCTTCTTAATTACTATTTTTTTCCTATATGGTGTACAATTCCAAATGATTTGAATTTTTTTAAGCATGTAACCAACTTACTTAGGAAAAAGAATTCAAAGAAGCACCACCATTTTGGACATTTTTTCATATAAAAGTGAGCTTGTGAAGTGCAAGTGCCCTATTTATCACAGGGCAAAAAAAATGATTTTAATGAATTTTAATGTTTATATCTTGCAATCTATGTGGTGGAAATTTCTGAAATTTTTACCACGTGTTCTCAAGTTAGCATAATACAAGATCCTATGATTACATGAGTCAAAAAAAGTTTTTTTTCAAAAATTTGGTACTTGTACTAAAAATGGTAGTTTTTCAAGCGTTTGTGGTGAAAACATAGTCATGGAACTTTAGGGATTAACGAATATATGTAATTTCATTCTTGAAAAGTAAAGTAAAGGTAATCAATTTCACTATGATTTTTTTGCAAAGTAGAGCAAAAAAAAAAATACTGAACTTGATTACCTATGGAGTCAGACTTTAACCCTGTAACTATAGAATTAGACTTTAATCATATAAGGATGAGCTAGTATTTGTGGAAACCACCATCTGCTACATGCATCATCTACTTTAAGAAAACCAAAAGTACTCATTAGAGGTCAAGCTACTGTATAAGGTCTCTCCTTTTTGCACAAAATTCCAAGGATGATTGACAATTGCACTTTTGCCTTACATAAAAGTATTCTCTATCATCCATCAAACATTTGATATCCGCGGTAGTGTTATAGGATTAAAGGTTGAGTTCATTGTTTGGTAAGTTCTTTGAAAAAAGACTTTGTCAAATTTGTTTTTAGTGAAGTATTTATTATGAAACTAGGTTTCATCAAAATAGTTTTTTATTTTAAATACGTACCATAAGTAAAAGGCAAGATAGATACACTCATCTCAATAACTTTAGCATCTATTTTATAGAATTATTTCTCTTCTGCTCGGAACTACAACTGTAACATAAAATTGGAGACTTGCTTGTGCGTCTTTGTAAGTACTATGTTGTATTGAAGTACATTTGAAAATTTAAAATCTATATCATCAAGGATGATCTTAATGGATAGCAAAAAAATATTTCTAAAAATAGATGTAGGAATTTTTGGGATACTATTATTTTTAAATAATATTTTTTTGGATGGTAAAAAAAAAATCTTTTTATCATTAATTACATGCCAAAATCACATTCCCAAATTTAATTAATTATTGGGGAGGGGATGCTGATTCTACCAAATAGGGTCTCCTACCTTGTAGGTTGTCTTTCCTCTTTAGAATTTAGCCTTCAAGTCATGAAATGTCGCGAACTCCTCCGCACTGCAAAGAAGCTTCAATATCCCCCGGCTATGGCGACGACGACTCTGCGACAGACTTTCTCTTGTCCTCTGCGACAAAACCGGCGCCTCTGTTCCTTGAGCCTCCCGTCATTCTTCTCTCTCCGGCTCTTTTGACATTGTCCCTCGCCCGCGCTCGTGCTCCTGGCGTACGCAATTTGAAAGCACAAGGTTTCAACGATGCTCTGAAGATCATGGCTTCGAGTTTCTGCTTCTTTTGAGAATGGATTCCAGTGCCGACAGCTCGTGTTCGAATTGAAATTTGAAAGGCGAGATTGAGAGAGAGAGGGGGTTGCGAGGAAGGAGAGAGGAGAGAAGGAGCGGTTTTAGGATGGGACCGGAGGATGATTTGTTGATACCGCCGTTGAATTTCGCCATGGTGGACAAGGGAGTGTACCGATCGGGATACCCTAACAAGAAGAACCTGCCCTTTCTGCACAAGCTGCGCCTTCGCTCGATTGTGTACGTTCGTTTTGTGTGGACCTGAAGTTTGGGGGTGAAATTTCGTGGTGTGAAAATTGTTGAATTTCTCCTTGCGGAGCTGATTCCCTTAACACGAGTTGGCTGACTTTGACTTTTGGTCTTTAATTTCGGTTTGGATTCAGCCGTTGATCTTTATTCTTGAATCGTGTGAGTGATTTAGTGCTCAATTTTGTGCTGCTTTTGGAGTACTGTAATTGACCTAATTCTTTGAACGAGATTTTCATTTTTTTTTCACTTACTGAGTTTTCTTTCTCCTCCATTACTGTAATTTTTCTCCGTCACACGCTACCTCGATCTAGAACAGGGAGTCTAGAATGAATAATTCGCATTGGGAGCTCAGATTATTTTTGTCCAGAGCGATCGTCCGCGGGAGTATGGAGGATTTGGAGTATGATAAGCGATTGGACTAGGTTGGCTAGCTCATATGGCTGTCGTTGAAATTGCCTCTCTATACTTGCGGGATGTATGTTCGGGATGCCACAACTGTCAGCTAGAGGAACGAGTTTGTTCAAGGATTTCCCTCATTTCTTCGTTATTGTGTATGGCAGTTACCTTTGTCCTGAGCCTTACCCGGAGGCAAATATCGAGTTCATGGAGAAAAATGGTATCCAAATGTTCCACTTCGGGATTGAAGGAAACAAGGTGAAAATGACTTCTTTTGCATTCTGTCTTTCATTTTGTAGCGTTGTGTGGTCAAGCTTCATAGCTTGCTGTTCTAATTTCTAATTGCACTTTTTTGTTGAATTGTAATAGTCATTTTTGACCGGTCAATTGTCTCCAACTGAATGCAGTGCTTTAGTAATAGGTCCGTGTTTCTCTGTTTTAGCTGAAATTGAAAACTTTCTTCCTTGGCTGCAGGATGAGAAGCTGTTTATCCAGTTGAGTGATGTGAGCGTAAGGTGGTGTTAGGTTGTTTTGCAACATACTGGACTGTCTTTGAATTGGTGGTGTAAATGCTGCAGGAGCCCTTTGTGGACATACCTGAAAATGTCATACGCGATGCATTGAAGGTTCTGCTTGGTATGTATCTTAACCATCAAATCGTATCCGTTAGTTGGATCCGCATATGTCTACGTAGAAGGACGGGTGACACCGTTTATTCTAGTAGATTGGCGAGTTTCTAAGTTTCGGTATTAATGTCGGTATTAGTTTCGTATTATTTTGCTTTCTTGCTTTCTTGTGAGCATTTTTTCGCCTGAGGTGCTGATTATGATCTATAGATGTTTACTAGGTCATGGCTGTTCGTTAGCTTTGCTATAATATATGTCTTTCACAACCTTATTGAAGTTGATATCAAAATAGGAAAAGTTAAGCATGATGATAAGAAATTATTCATGTTGTTGAAATTGAAAAATCTCCATAGATCTTTATCAAATCAATCGAGAATGGTTTGACATTGAAAATTTACCCAAAATATAATTTCTGTCTGAAATTATTGTTGGGTGGGTTGTGAATCAGATGTGAAGAACCAGCCTATCCTTATACACTGCAACAAAGGAAAGGTAGGTTGGTGTGTTGAATGAACAACATGGCACGCCGTGAGGCTTTTGTGTTCGCTTCTGTCGTGGATTTGAGAGAAGAGGCCATATCTAGTGCGTTTGAATTAACAGTTCAGTTGCCTTCCGTGTCACTAAATGACGTCAAACTATTTACTTTCTTTTTGCAATACTTGGTCATTACATGCGGCTCACATGTCCTTTTCTATTGATTTGTCATCAAGCATCAAGCCCAGGAAAATGATTGCGGTTTCATCAGTGTTGTAATTTGAATTCTAGATTGAGTTCATGAATTTTATCTGAAATTGATGTGGACAATGGGTTGGGTTTGCAGCATCGCACGGGTTGTCTTGTAGGTTGTCTTCGGAAAGTACAAAATTGGTCTCTGACCTCTATTTTTGACGAGTATCGTCGCTTCGCTGGAGCCAAAGTACGGATGCTGGACCAACAGTTCATGGAACTCTTTGATATTTCCACGTTCAAGCAGATTGGGAGAACCTGGCTCTATGCCCGGCCTCGTCAGCGTGAGCAAACGCTTGCTCGTCCAGCTTCTTGACTAGAGCTTTTTTTTGGAGCTCAATTTTCTTTTCTGAATAATGAGCTTGTTTTTTGTGCCCAACTGCTCGTGTCATCGTGATTGGATGACCAGGTTGCAGAGCATAAGATTCTTGCTATTGTGGCTACAGAAGTGGCTACTTATGACCGGTTTTGAGGGACGAACTCCCTCGTAGAACGACTAAGCAGGATGAAAGTCATGTTGAAGCCTTGCCATTGTTCTTTAGAACAGTTTTGAATTAGAATTATTGTTGAAGCATGTAGTTGTAAAATGTTAATTGGGCCTGGTAACCCTGGTTTGCTGGATTGCCATTGTCTCTTCATTGAAAGAGATTCTTGTGTCACTCTGTCTTCAGTATGTCGTCATCTTTGTACCACTTGCGGCTCCGTGGCTCATCACATGCTGTGAGTACGCTGCTGATTTTCCAGAGCTTGTCCGAATTAGCTGTAGTCTATCAGGCTCCTGGAAGAAGTCTGCTGGCCTGACTTTAGTAACGTTGAAAAGGTTTTTGAGAATAGAATTTGTTCATGAGATTTCGTGTTGGTGACAACTTCCCTCTTGACTCTAATGTTTACTATCCCAGGAATGCCGGCAACACCAACATCAAAAACAGTTTTGATTGAAAAAGCAATACATCTTATGAATAGTAAATGGTAAGGAAAGAACTGAACAATATATGTGTTGTTAATTGGTGTTAAATATCATTAGTTGGATGTATGGTGGAGCTACCACCATGACCCTTTATATTATGGTTGTCACATTTTTTTTAGTAATAAATGGCACTTTATTTAGCTATATGGTTGTATGGAACATTTTTGGATAGGCGGTTTTGGTTGTTCCAACTTGCATTCTTAGTTTTGCAAGACTAGAAGATTGCCCTTTGTTAAAAAAATTTGTTCAGGTTTTGGTGTAGAGCCTTATGGAATTTTCTACCTTATCCTTAAAGGTTTGATGGAGACTATATATATAGTCATGTATTTTTACTCTTAGAATACAAAGTATGTTTTAAAATATGGGAAGACATACAATTTTGGATTGAAAATTCAATAGCTATAACATCTTAAATTTTGAAGTCATTTTCATATCTAAACCTTATTATATTCAAATATGGCACTATACATGTAAAATATGTGGTTGTTTTGTAACTTCTCAAATATGTAGGAGGTGTAATAATTATCTAAATTGGAAGTGCCATATGTCATTGGATGTAGCTTAGAATGAATACAAACTCTTGTAATGAGGTTGATGTATACTTCTATAACTTATATGTCAAATTATACACAAAAAACACCATATTGCAACTCAAATTGGGCTTTTTAAAATCTGCGTTTGCCTCAACAAAATCTACTTGATGTGTTTGTTGAGGCAAACAGAAAATCTACGTAGAAAAACGTAGATTTTGTGTTTGCTTCAACAAACACATCAAGTAGATTTTGTTGAGGCAAACACAAATTTCTTCTAGTGCTAGGAGTGAGGCCGATTGATCTTTGACAATGGAAACATTGCTTGGGCTATCTGGGCAGCTGTGGTCGATCTTAGACGTATAAGGTAAAAGCACCAGTAGTCAACCTTTTAAGCAATTTTGGAGCAGATTGTGCGCAGTAAGAGGTGGTGGAAATTTTTCCCATGTAGGAAGATAGGAAATAGGGGGATTACAATTTTTTTTTGAATTTTCGAAGAGGGCTGCCCTAAAATTACAAAACCGTTCACTATTGGAGCCATAAATGTCCTCTAAACACCTCATAACCACCATTCCATGTGTCTATCCACCAATCAAGGATCGACACCTCACCAGTGTTGGCATTAAGGCTCTGATTTTGTCAGAAAACTACATGGGTTTGGAAGAGTTTGATGGTGGAGATCGGGCCAAAAGTAAGATGGTGGAAATAGGTTGGTTTACCTTATGTACAGGTATCCTTCAAGAAGTCTTATATCCCCATTGTGAAGCCCTTCAAACTTTTTTGTTTTAACTCCATTTTAAGAATATCCTATCAAAACTATCTTGTTAAATTTATTATTTTATGCAATCTTGATCAGCACTCCAAATTTCAATTTCAAAAAACAACAATTCCATTTTTGATAAATTGTTTTGTGTACTTTTCGTTGTGTTACATAATAATTGATCGAAAAACATTGGTGATGAATTTTTTAAGTTTTATTGTGGGAACATTTAAGAAACATCAATTTGGCACATCTCACTTTTAGGAAAAATCCACATTATCTAGGAAAAATGTTACACTACAAAGAATTCAATGTCAAGGTGCTCAAGACATTGTAAGTTTCTGAATGTCAGGGGTGCTTGCAAGCAGGAGTGAAATCTACTTCTTTTAGTATCCTTGTAATTAAAAATATTATTCAACTCATGTTTAGATTTTTTCATCTTAAACTATAAATTTTGTTTGTAATTTTTGCACACGCACGCGTGTGCACACACACATACAGAAATATATATATATATATATATATATATATACTATTCCAAGCATATATATGAGCCATAGAGACAGGGGCACAAGAGCGGGCAAGAATTGGAGAAATATGTGCATGACAAATCATAGGAATGCTTGTCACGCTTTAGGTTGTCATTATGAATGAAAGACGAAATAATTGGATGATATTTCTCTTGAATGAAAATGTGACGGATTTTGTGACGTGAGTCGTGATAAGGGTTGTGACATTGTGTATTTAAAATAATAGATTAGAGATTTATGTGGAACTCTTTGTAAAGGTCTCCACCAATTGCTGGTTCCATTTAGACTTTGGAGCAAAGTTTGGTGTAGAGTTTTGGATACTTCTTGAACAATGTCTGCATTGTTTATTGTATATTTCTATAATTATTGCCTATTTCATTTGTTCATTTGGAACATTGGAATGGTGTTGGTGTTTTTAGAGATAGTTCATAGAAGAAGAACATTCTTGTGGCGATTCTCTCAAAAGAATATGGTTAAATAAAGGAGTATGAATGCTAGATGAATTGCCAACAAGATGTAATGTCTATGCCCTTTCGTCTTAAGAGGTGGCATTTTATTACCTTCTTAGTTATGTGAACTTATGTAAACTTAGCAGTCATGTGGCCAATTTGTAAATCTACTTCAATCTTTGCTTTTCAAATTAATCTCCAATTAGGCACTATACTAAATAGTAAAATTAGGTTGCCTCATACTAATTTCTTGACATTTTACACTATATAAATATGTGCAATTACTATAGAAGGATGCAGTAATGTAGGAACTATGTGTGTTGTATGGGTTGGTGTACTAATTTATAGCTCAGGTTTAAAGACTGGCATGAGCCTCCATCTGTATAAGTAATGAGTCAAGAGGTAGCTTCTCTGGTGAAGGCAACCTAATTGTTATGGCAAACCCAATTTCACTATTTAGTGTAGGCATTTTAGGCCTATTTTTGCTATTTTGGAGCTTGTCTTTTACAATTGCCAGTGTTGTAGCACAAGATTTTAACCTCTCATAGGATTAGGAAGCCTTGAATGGATCACAACCAAGGATTTTTTGTATTTTTGATTAGATCACATGGAGGATTTTTTTGTTTGACTTTACTTATATTTGGCCAACACATGTAGTGTCTTAGATTCTTGCAACGTACATAAATTTTGATTTTGTGTCAATTATGGTTTTCTACTTGAGTTAGGCAGTTGCTGCCTGTTTTGGGTGTATTGTGACAATGCACCCAAAAGAATTTTAAATTTAAAAAAAAATTATAAATTCGGCCCCTTCCCCCCCAAAAAAATTAATTTTTAAAATTTAAAATTTTCATACCTCCCCCCCATCCCCTCTGCCTTCTTGTAATTTTCAGAAAGCAATGAAATTGACAAACAATACGGGACAAACAACATCCCGTATCTTATACTCGTATCCGTATCTTATACTTGTACCCATATCCTGTACTCATATTTGTATTCATATCCAATATTGTGCCGTATCTGCATCCGTATCCACATTCAATATTCACTATGTATTCATATACAATATTGTATCTATACCCAATATTCATTTTTGTATCCGTATCCGTATTGATATTTGGATGGCTCGGATTAAATCTCACAAAATCAACAGCTTGTAATTTTTTGAGAAATCAACGGCAATTTCGAAGGTAAGCATTTAAAAAAAAAATCAACGACCTTAAAAATTTTGAGAGAGGGGGGAGAAACTAATACAAACTAGGGTGGGCAGCCTCTTTTGGGTACGTTGTCATTCAAATTGGTCAATTCTAAACTATAATGTTTGGTTCTAAAGGACTTCAAAGTCTGTTTTAGTAGTTACTTTAGTAGTAGAAAATAATTCCAAAATGTTCATTTTTCTATCATTTATTCAATTCCTATCATTTTTCTTTCTTTTAATACATTTTGTTGCTTTTAATAAGACTTTTTGAATGACTTATTTTTACTTCTACAAATATAGAAGTTGCAATGTTTGGCCAAAAAATTTTACATTCTTCATATACAATCCTAAGATTGGATGCACTTCCAACACACTTCAAGTCAATATTTGCACAAATCAAGCTAGTAAATGCATACAAAATATGAAACTTGCAATACATTAAAACTATGACATTTGTACGATTATTACATTTTATTTCTAGTGACAACTTTTAAGTTGAAATTGGTTTAGTCAATTTCTAGACTAACCCCTTGGATTTTTGTATTGACATAGAAGGGTTCACTTTGTCACCATAGGGTGCTTTTGAGGCACAACTATGATTGAAGTCATGACCAAAATGATGGAAGAAAGCTTAGCAAAAATGGTGGAATGAAGCCATGACAAAAATAATAGAATTTCAAAGTGACATGACTAAAATTGGAGTCAATAGAGAATTAAGTATCTTTTCAATTTGAAGGAGTTGAAAAGTTGTTTTAGGATACCAATGGAATCTTTTTTTTGAACAAATGGTAAACCCATTGCATAAAAAAATCCGGACCAAGTACAAAATGGCCAAGTGTAAAGGCTGGACTATGAAGACATAGTGAGCAAAAACAGAAGCAAAAAGAAGAAGAGCCTTAAGTGTACAAACAAGGGATAGGACCCCTTTTAATCCATCTAATTTGGTTGCTAAAACGAATGGCAAGAATAGGCAATTGAAGCCAAATACGATCAAACTTGAGCCAAATGGACTCAGAGTGTTGAGGACAAAGTTTGACAATGCTATAAGCCTTGATCTGGGCAGCTCGGCCAGAGTCAAGTAGGGAGTTCTAAAGGGCCCCTTGGGTGAAGTTTGGAGGCCACTGGGCTTGGGTGAGACCTTATTATTTCGAGAGATCTAAATCAACCAGAGGAAAGATCCTTGAAGTAATGACCAAATAGTCTTGAGGCGTATAGGCCTGCGGGGGAGTGTTGATCCAAAGATGCAGTGTGAAAGGCCAAATCAAAGATGAGGTCCCATCACTAGTTGAGCCCCACGCATGTGGTGCATAATTGATTGCGCATAATCCCAAATCTCTAGGGTTCATGGAATCTTTAAGGTTCAATTAATTTTTTTTTAAAAACCAAAAAAAATAAAAAATTTAAAAATAAAAAATACAAGGTTTTTGATGCAACCAATGGGGTCCACATCTTAGGGGGTATTGACAAACATTATGCCCAACATTGGCTATTGGTTACTATATACCTCCAAAGTCTAGCATAATGAGTTCACACTTACCAAGATGAACTTTATAGTTGACATGTGATTTCCTCTCTAAAATTTTTAAAAAAAATTCAATAATAAATAGTCAACATACAAAGAGTAAGAATTTTGCAGCTTATTCATATGGTCATAAATCCATCCTTTCAAGGTTAAACTTTGACTTTTCATCTTGTAACATCGCAAAAGACAAAAAATTTATGAAGAATCACTTTCAACATTTTTGTAGAAATGCTCATGCTCACACTCATGGGTCATTGCAAGAAAGACCATTCAAAAAGCGTAGCGTTTTCCACAGTACTCATTTTTTTTCTTACGGGAGGGCTTTATAATTAGAAAATCAATTTTTAAAAAATGTCAAAAAAAAACATTTAATGTATACACCTTTAAAAAGAAGGTACCCTAGGAAGGAAAAGCATAGAAAAATTCTCAAAGTAGGAGAACTAGAAAAGTGCAAAATCTCAAAAAAATGGATACTTGCACTGTAATTTCACATTTTAATTTGTAAAAATTTAATTTTTTTATTTTAAAACAACTAAAAATTGATCATTTGGGAATAGTTCATAGTGATGAGATTTCACCAAAATATTGATCTTAGAACCATCTTTATTGTTCAAAAATTGCCTGCAATGGAAGTGCTGTTTGCACTCATGAGGAAGACACAAAATAATATATTTTTAGATTTCCTTCGGTCGAAATATGCTTTTCTACTATGCAAATAGACTATAAAAATTTCAGCTCTAGATCATTAAATTTGGGGACTCCAAATGTAGTAAAAAACCCTAAATCTTACATTGTGACAAATTAACAAAAATGATTTTTAAATATAAAATGATTTTTTTAATTTCTAAAAAATAAGGGATCTAATTATTCTAAAGTTTGGTATCTCCAATAAAACTTTCATGTTCAATGGACTTTTGTTTCAAAAGTTATAGCGGATGACAAGAGAGTCACTCGCTCCGACGCTCCGTGATTAGTAAATAGGACCAGTCTTTCTTGCAATGACCTTCATCTAATGAATGGATAATTGCATGGCTAATAATGACTGGAATAGGCCCATCGTTTTAAGATTAAACCAGCATAAATTAAGAGCTTGAATTCTAACCTTGAACAAACGAATAAAGTCTATACTGAACTTTAAGTCTTAAAGTTAGCATGAATAAAGAGAATAAAATCCAACACCAATTGAAAACCAAGGTTCATGAATATAATTCTACTTTAATAGCAAATCACATGACCAATATTGTAGATGAAGGTACACAAAGCATATACTGCTCTATACATTAGAGTTGCATCATGTTGTTCAACTTTAGGATTTGCATGCCTTCATTTTAGGACTCCATTTGCACCATTGATAGAGAATTGTTTGACATTTAATGGGAGTACCTATGGCTTTCAATAGCACTATACATATTACCGTATGAGCTTTAGAAAATTGTGTCTAATTTAGTTTTAGGTCTAAAAATTATGAATCAAATTGTGATGGATGTGTCATCCTCTCTTCTTTCCTTGAAAATTTGTTAGGAAATGTTTTGATTCGTATAGAAAAAAAATTTAAGCCAATATGCTCATAAATGGGCCCCTCCTATGTTGTAGTGTAGAGTTTAGTCCTTAAAGGATACGGCATTACGGCCCCCTTCATTAGAAAAAAATTCAAGCCATGGGGAGGGCTACTTTCTTGCAAGAAAATGTGCAATTATAGGAATTATTAGCCCAAATTTTCATACAGGGAATCCGGCCAATGAAAGTTAGCCGCCATGCCCCATCAGATTTTCCAATAAAATTTATTATTATTATTAAAAATAAGAAAAAAATATTTCATTATATTTGCACATCTGCAGAAACTGGAATGACCCTCCATAGGGCCCAATTTTTTTGTAATGTCACCAAGGTAGTCATCAAATTGCTCCTAATATGGGACCAATGGGTGCATTCTTTATTTCTACAGTGAACAATGAAGTCATCCACTGGACAATTTTTGTCCTCAGTGTCCTTCAAGGGTTAACTGCAAACTATGGTCTGGTGATGTTATTCTGGATTATAACATCCTCGTTTGAAATTGCATACAATAGTTCATACATGAAATTGTCACTCCAGCAAAATTTGTTCTCTCCCTATCCCAAAAATTAGTCTCAAATATGTTCGTGTTGAAATGTTAAAACTGACTCGTATAGAGTAATTTGCATCAGTCTTGCAAACAGGTTCAAGGAAAACTCAACGCAAGACAGTTTCCTTTTGCAAGACCGGCAGAAGGAGCAAAGACCAACATTTAAGTTGTCCAACCACCGGTCTTGCAGCAATTATAGACACTCAATTTATATCGGAGAAGGATTCCGCGCTGGTGCTGTGATTTACGCTCATTTTGAAGATTATAGAATAACGAATGCATTTGAGCCTTAACTGATACATTCTGAAATCAAAAAATTTACGAGACTTGTTGCTTGCTATGGAGTTAGGAAGCTGCTCTAAAACCTTTCACTACTGATAAAGTGGCCATCTTAATATCGCAATTATTCACATGCTACTTGTCACGTCCTTAACAAAGCTTTGTAACAAAAGCGTGCTAACAAAATTCTGGAACCTCCTTTTCACCGTCAACAATGGAAACTACTTAAATGTTTATTCAGGCAATACTAGCTAAGTGCAATTAGCTTGCTGCTTGTGTACAAAGGGTAATTTCCACTGGTGCAAGAGCAAAAGAAAATATACTAAATAAAGCGTCACTGACGAAGTTTAATCGTCAGTGCAATTTTCGCAAACCTCATATCAAGGATTACAAAAATTGACAAAACTCTACGGCTTTGGCATGTTACAGACAGACTCGCATACAAATGCAGACGAGGGCTACAAAAGTCTCCAGCTCCGTGCAGATGAAAGTTACATTTCATTTAAAGAACGACAATTGATGATTTCACTGTGCGGCACGCATTATAAGAAACGTATGATACTAGGCAATCTAGAAGCGTAGCACAGAAGTCTTCCAACAGGCATATTATACACTGTGCTCAAGTTGTATATATATATATAAAGCCAAAGAGGCGCAAACAACGTCTCACACGTATAATACGTGCATATCAAACACACTGTAACTGTACATTGCAAACACGATCGACGTCATCATTTACACCCCCAACTGGTGCAAACATCCTAGCTACACCCTGAACTGTGCAGATAGATACTAACAAAGTGTAACTTGGATGCAAGTTTGTTTAAGTAGTGAACTTGGATTCGTCGATCGGACGATCAGCAAATTCCGCAGCCTCACCACCAGACATGTCAGCAGTGGCAGAGCCACCCTTCTTGCCCATCTCCACGTACCCCTCGTGCCCCAGCTGCTCAGCACGAGTCTGACCGCCCTTGCTCCGTCCTGTATTGGCACACGCATCAATCATACTGCACACACAGAATTCTTCAATGTCCTCCACAATGCACACGAGAACACGAGGCTAACTCCGTAACAGGCACGATCGACACTTTTGCACAGAAGAGTACCAGCCAGCTAGCCACAGGAATCGAAAGAGCTTGTTAGCTCTATCTATTTTTTCGCACATGCAATTGCAACCTCGAAGGATTGATACTGAGAGCGGAAACAAAGGGCATTCTCAACTTCCACTCCATGGATCCGATGGGAACAGAAGCTGCGTTTAGAGGAACAGATATTACACGGAACTGAGAATAAAGTACTGGTACGATCGGACAAGCTCATCATCAGACCATCTCGTACCCAAGTACTCATTAAAAATCTCACGACCACAAACATACAATGACGACATTGCATCAAGAAACACAAGGGACTATGACTTTGGAAGACTGCACGGTAATGTATGAACGCAGAAATACATACCCTCAGCAAGATGCTGCTGCGCTTCCACGCTCAAGCCGCCCGTTCCTCCAGGCACCACAGTCTCGCCTGCTGCAGCCCGGGCGTCCAAGTCCTTCGCTCCAGACATGGTGATGGGATGTAAGCTTAGTGACAATAAAACACTACACTAGAAAGCAAGCTCTGCTTCTGTCAACAACAAAGAAATAAGCTTCCACGAGTATGACACGCAACTTGGAAAGTGTTGGAATAGAATGTGATGTGATCGATCAGCTGGTCGTCTCGATCTTTATAGTTGCTGGGTGCCGCGCCTTGAATATACTGTATAGTAGTCGCCTTGACTAAGGTAGGAATACCATAAACGGTCAGTGGTTCTAAAATGGTTACGATGTACTCTATAGCTACATTTATGTCTCAAAGTGACAAGTGTATGTACATCATAACCATTTAAGAACCACTAACCATTTATGGTATTTCTACCTTACATTAGTATTCCATTCATCCATACTCGATGTTGGTGTGGTGCATGTCCTGCATCTATCGACGGGTGTACAAGCTTCTGCTCCAAGCTGGGCACTGCCAGATTAAGTAAGACAGTTCCGTAGTTAGGCAACTGGTTTAGTCCGGCTCTTCCCACTTGTCGTGCATGAGGAATCGCACGTTTGGGTCCAACGTGTTTGGTAATTGCGCCGCACTTCTGTTTTTTGGGGGCAACATAGGAATCGGAATTTCATCGCTCAGGTCTGCCATTCTCTGGAGATTAAGTTATGGTGCGCCATTGATTTTCGAAAGAGAGGAGATTTGCATCTCCCAGATCTGTACCTTAGCTTGGCGTGATAAGGTAGGGGGCTCAGAAATGGAGCATCTAAGGGCTGGTCCGCCTTTTTCATGTATTTCCTTGGACGGGAGTATTTTTAGCTCATTATTCAAACATAGAGAAATTGATGAAGAACCTAACCCAAGTGGTTTTGTAATTTTTTCGAGCATTTTTGATTACTTATGAATTTTCAAACGAGTTGGGTCGTAGGTCCCTATTTGTGACCCTAGGTCTTTCATAGACGAATCACTTGCAATTCTAAATAAAAATGGGGAAAGCAAAGAGAATGATCTTGGCTCTTGCAATTGATAATGCTTTTTTCCTTGATTCATTCAATGACTATACTAGTCAATTTTAGAACCAACTCATGTCCATTTCACAGCTTGGCATGATACTATCATCGCAGCCATGGCATACAAGATTCACATTCTTTCCTTCCTTTACAGTTGTAGTGAAGATAGACAAAATATCATTAGCCAAGAGTTTCTCAACACTTGTTGTTTTGCTCAGGTGTCTTCACCATCCTAGATGGCACTTATCTCTCAACCTCCCACCGAGGCTGAACCGTCTGCGTGAGCCGCACTAGTTGTACTCCTTTCTCTCTTTAATGGCCACCATTCTTTTAAAAAAGAAACGGAATTTCATTGCAAAGGGGGAAGAATACAAACCACCAGACGCAGGTGGCCTGGTGGAAGAGAAAAGCAAAGACCACAAGACCGACAACAGGAACAAACCCGACCAAGTGCCGCACTTCGATTTCAATGTGCTTGCTAGTGCAGTTGGTCGCCTTGGCCATGTGAGTCATTTGGCTGTGTTGAAGTAGTAGTTAACTCAGAGTTAGAATAGTAATTAACCCAACTACTTCTATCCAGATGACTGTACTCCCAATGCTACTACGGGATGACAAACAGTGGATGATTAAAAAAATAGAACGATCTACTAGTCACCTTGTATAATTAGACACCTAGTCTGAATATATATATACTATCATCTTCTCCGGATGTGGAGTAGAGGTATTCTCTTGTTTATATTTGTGTTGATTGTTATGCTTAGAGCTTGTGCCTTCACCACAATTTGTGCCTTCACCACACGTTAGTTGTTACTTTTATCTCTCTGTCACAACAGGCTGCATTGCTCACATGGACGCTAGCTACACTTTGCAGGGAGGAGATGGTCCAACAGGGTGAGAACTGAAGGGTAACTTGGAGCGTATAAAATGATGTCAGGAGAGAGAGATTATGCTGCAGAAGCCACTGTGAAACTGAATTTTGGGGAGGTAAAACATCTTGAAATATTTTTTAGTTAATTTTCCTTGAAAGACAAGAGAAAATGGCATCTAACCCAAGTTGTTTCATATTTTTTGAAGCTTTATGGAATTAGTTATGAAATTTTGAAGTTGAAATACCATAGGGCTCTATAAGCGACCACCTCCTAGAATGTACATTGTTTGTACATTTTGGTAAATTGAAGAAAGAAAAGTGTACCTCTGTGGCATGTTCGGTTCAAAATGCCCTGTCGGAGTTCGAGCCTCCTACCTTATAACCATCAAAATAAGCAATTCAACATAGTTGGAGGCACCTTTTTCTAGAAAAAAATACTTGCTTAGTATTAGCAATTGAAAATCATGAATTTTCAAAAATTAAAATTAAAATGTTTGGATATGATTTGTAATTTCTTTGAATTTTCAAAGTGAAAGCTCCATAGGCCAATGAAACCGTCATATAGGTGGATGTAAAACTGAAATTTTGAAACAATGAGTAACCCACCAGTCACGGTTAAGTACGGGGATAGTTTAATGACTCATGGGGGGACAATTTAATGACTCATGGGGGGACAATTTAATGGAAGTCTATTGTGCAAGAATGGGTGTAAGGACGGTTTGGGGTGTTTCTACCTTAGAAATGAAAATTAACCCTTGAAACGACCGGAACGTCAGGTCATTGTAAGAAAGGCCGGTCCTATTTGCTAGTCATGGAGTGAGTGACTCTCATGTCATCTGCTCTAACTTTTGAAGCAAAAGTCCAATGAACATGAAAGTTTTATTGGAGATACCTAACTTGATGGTTATCAGATCCCTTACTTCTTAGAAATTAAAAAAAATCATTTTATATTTAAAAATCATTTTTGTTAATTTGTCACAATGTAAGATTTAGGGTTTTTACTACATTTGAAGTTTCCAAATTTAATGATTTGGAGCTGAAATTTTCATGGTCTATTTGCATAGTAGAAAAATATATTCCTACCAAAGGAAATCTAAAAATATATTATTTTGAATCCTCCACATGAGTGCAAACAACACTCCCATTGCACGCAATTTCTGAACAATGAAGATGGTTCTAAGATCAATCTTTTGGTGAAATCTCATCATTATGAACTACTTCCAAATGGCCAATGTTTATTTTTTTTTTTAATTTTTTTTTCTATATTTTACAAATTAAAATGTGAAATTACAGGGCAAGTATCCATTTTCTTGAGATTTTGCACTTTTCTACTTCTCCTACTTAGAGAATTTTTCTATGCTTTTCCTTCCTAGGATACCGTCTTCTTAATGGTGTATACATTAATCCCCTCTTGAAAGAAAAAATGTGTACTGTGGAAAACGCTACACTTTTTGAACGCCCTTTCTTGCAATGACCCCATCCTTAATCCTTAAAGGTATAGAGTCCTCTTTAGAATTGACAATTTGGGAAAGATCATCATAAAGTATTATTTGGAAGAATATTTTGGAACTGATATACAAATAAAAGTTGTAGATTTTGAGTTTTAGACTCCATCCATACAGTTAGATTCACCAATGCTATCACCAATATTTTTTTATAAATTTTGAAAGGAAAATTTCAAAATTCCTTCTAAATTCAATTACAAAACAAATATTGGAATACATTTGAAATGAGGTTCTCTTGACATGGTGAATTTTAAAAAAAATTGAGCCCTTGAAATCCATTACCTCATTTTTGCAAATCTAGTTTTGAACTAAAGCCAATGCAATTTTAGCTTGGTCAACCACTTGACATACTTCCACATTTGTAAATTTTGAAGATTATGTATTCTTGTAACATTAAATCCCACCATCAAATAGGACAACAATTTGACAAAGTACCTTCACAAATTTTAATGACTTTCATCCAAGCAATAATAAAAAAGAAAGAAGAATATGAATATGTTTGTGGTTTAGAAATTGGATGTCGGAGCACTTAACCCTTCATTGCCTAAGGTCCAAACATGCTTAAAAGCATCCTGCCTTTGCAAGTGTTAAAAGTCTAAATTTCAGTAAGGTATGAAAATCTCAACCGTACAATCTTGTTGTGCGCATGTTGTAGATGGTGTGGAACAAATTTGGGGTCATTTGACCGTATAGATTGAAAGATTATAATGTTTTAGTGTTGGAAAAAGGTGCTGAAATTTTCTTAAAAACACATTTGGAGGTGAATTTCGATTTCTAAACCTACTCAAATGAAAAAACATCAAACTGCCAAGTGATTCAAAAACAGAATGTAAACTCTTTGTTGAAAAAAAATATCATTCAAACGACTCATTGTGTTTGCAAAATGCATTTGAAATGTTAAAAAACAGTGAAAAAAGTAGCAAAAAATCACATCTATGGCTGAACCTCCTTCTACTAAAATGCTTCTCAGTCGCT
This sequence comes from Pseudisothecium myosuroides, assembly GCA_951799445.1. Classification (NCBI taxonomy): domain Eukaryota; kingdom Viridiplantae; phylum Streptophyta; class Bryopsida; order Hypnales; family Lembophyllaceae; genus Pseudisothecium; species Pseudisothecium myosuroides. The sequence continues at coordinate 18,719,844 of OX637292.1, forward strand.
CATAACTTCTTGTGTCAATATGAAATTTTAAACACAAAAACTAGAAGGAGGTTCTTTTGCGCAACTTTTACAACAAAAATTATTGAAAACGGACCATGTATAAAGACATTATGAGCCGCCGAAGTTCACTATAATACAAAAATGTCTGGATTTTGAACTTCGAAATGCTCTCAAACATTCAAAATAGCTTTGATTGACATGAAAATTTTACGTCAATAACTAGATCTTAAGGAAACAAAACCCAACAAATTTTATTGAAAATGAACATTTGATGAAAAAGATACAAGCCCCCAAAGTTGCAGCCATGACAATGCAGTGTGCTAAATTCAAATTGAACCTGTGAACTTCGAATGGCTTTCACAAACTCAATTCGTCTTGGATTGATCTGAAAATTTTACCACACAAACTAGACTAGTATGCGCAACTTTTACAACAAGTTTTATTAAATTTGGACATCAGATACAAAAGTTAGAGCACTTCTAATTGGATTGTTACAGTGTGTGGGGACACTTTTTGTCCCCTTCGGCGATGAAGGGTTAAAGATTAACCCCTAAATGCCCAAGACCTTCAATGAGCTTCCTGGAATTTTATCTAAATTGAATAGAAAATTAAACCAACATCACAAGAAAATCATATTGCATTCCTAGTGTGAATTCCCAGTGAGTCTCACATTTCCCATGTGTTCGGGAACGCAATATGAGCTCCCTATGCATTTTGATAAGTTTTATTAGTTTTTTTATATTTGTAACCACACAAATTGAAATTAGACCTGCCATAGATCACATAGAAAAAAAACAAAAAACAATATCATTTATGAATTGAAAGATTATAATGTTGATCATAAGGGTGTTAAAACTATGAAGTGAATTGAAGTCTTTCAATCCTCTTTTCACATGTAAAAATCTAAAAAATTGGTCACCAAAAAAACATGAGATTCAAAGGCACAACATACACTCATAACTCCAATCAATTGACGACTTCTCAAAATCTACTATACAATTTGTTTAAATAAATTTCTAATGTGATTATTTCTTTAGGATCTAGTGTATTCGAGGCTCATTTCCAAGAGCCCTCAACACTAAAAAATCAAGATTGGCAATGGACACCGTTGCACAATATCTTGAATAGAAAAATCATAATCATTCATTTTCAAATTCGAATTTTTGATGCTAAATCTAAACTCCTAAAAGATTTTTCAAAAATATAAACTACTAAACATAATAATTTGGTTAGGTTTAATTTAATTTCAAAGTATTGTTGACTTCTGAATTTGGCGCCTCTGGCATTTAGCAATTAAACTACCCCAAAGGAATAGCCAAAAATGGTTGGGCTTATCAAACTTGGTGGGTCTATGAGGTCTGTGGTTTGGTCAATTTGTTACTTCTTATTGAGCTCAAAATGTTTGTATGCTCAAAAATAAAAGATTGATTAACCGTTTAATGATTAATAATCCTCTTTTGAACTTTTGCCATTTGCACATTTTTGCTGATCTCTTTATACTAATAGGTTTATGATTATGAACAAAAGTTGTCTTTTAGCCCTTAATCCTTTATGATCCAAAGGGGGTGTACTTTCAAAATAGGCCAAAATTGCCAAGAACTTGAGCAATTTGTTTGCTCATTTTTTCTTGAAATCGGATAGAATGTAACCATAGGATCTTGAAGTTCACATCGAGAGTGAGCACCTCAAATAATTTCAGATTATTTGACCTCACAAGTTAGTACTTCCTCCAATCCCAAAATAAATCCAAGATTTCTTGGAAATGGCTAAATTAACGCATGAGCTGCTCCTATTTTCAAGGAATTGTGTAATTATTGTAGCTTCTAGTGAACCCTACTTTAGGGGTGAAAGAATGGAAGTCAATAGTGAAGCAGCGCATATTAAGAAGAAGCGGCGAAATTGACAAATTTCCCCCCTTTTTGGAATTGCTCCAGTGCTATTATATTGGATCATTTTCCAAGCAACACAAGTGTAGGGAAGTTTGATGATGTCTTCTTTATTCAATTCCAAAAAAGTCTTGTGATTCAATTTTAGGAAATTATAAACAAGAGATTTATTAGTAGCCGGTGTTGTATAATCGTAGGTTGAATTCAACACCTTTACTTGGTTAGAGGTCTCGTTTTGATTCCCTTTGCAAAAATTGAATTGCTATATAGACTTAAAAGTGTGGTATCTAATGAATCTTTTGCCAAAGGGTGTTCAAATTAGCTTCAGTTATTGTCAATCAACTTGTGGAGAGCCGATTTTGAATTTAATTTGGGACAAGTATATTTGGAAACCTTGGATTCGTTTCAGACAAGAGTAGATACTTAAGTTTGAAGTTTTATTTGAGTCAATAGAAAAACAAGGCAACACACTTCAAAGAAGCATACCTTAGTGAGAATGTTTTGAAATGATGACCTTTTTATGCTCCGTGAAAGATAAGAGAGTTGAAAATTTATCTAAATTTTCACAACATTCCAAGCCTTTTTCAATACATGGTGGAGCTTGCAATGTACAATGGACACTGATATGAAAGTAGGTATTTGTAAAAAGAACAAGAAAGGGACATTTGTCTTTTTTTTAAGCCTCTTGGATCTACCCTTCTTGAAGAAGGCAACAATCGCATTGGTTGGATGACTTTGCAATCCATGCCCAAACAGAACCCCAAAAAATGAACTGTGATCGAACTACTCTACACCATTGAACTTAAAAAAATTCTACAAATTGGAGTTTGACTTGGAATTTGAAAAAACTACCAATTTTAGATTCTTAACGTAGTCTACCTTTACTTACCTTTAAAGATTATTGAAAGAAAACTCAAAACTTAAGAACGTGCAGCTCAAAAAAGAGTGGCATCAACTAAAAAATGGTCATTTGGGTCAGTAGGAGTTAAAAGACTTTGCAAGTCTAAGGAGCATTTTGAAATTCAAACTTCAATTTTCACATGGTTCTTGTTTTTAAATGTTTAAAAGCTTCACTAAGAAAAATATAGCTTCAACAATCTATTTTTTATTCCATTTTAAATTTTTTCAAAACTGTTAAAATTGCAAATTTTGTGACACTTTGAAGGTAACATCTTAAAAGCTTAAAATATACCACTTTTAACTTTTTCAATCAAACTTATCTTGGTGAGAGCTTGCAAAGTACATCAATCACATTACTAGGGCTTGAATGCTCTTTGTTCTTCCAATGACATCTGATTGGAGGTTTTGAGGTCCCATTTTAGAACTTTGTTGTCAAGGAAAGCATTAGATTTCTATTGGAAATTAATCTAATTTTTATTGATCCACTTTGGCTATTCACTTGTAATTATTTTTGAAATATTGATCAATTATTAGGAAAAATAAATAAATAAATTTGGGATCCATAGAATGTTGATCTTTCAATTTTAGAAGAATTTGATAAGAAAATATGCAATGTGATATTCTACATTATACCATGCACATGTGGAAAGGTTTTCAGATTTTTTTTGTACATATACTGCATTTGATATGAATTGTCTCATTTCTTATTTTGAAATTCACATTAATTTCAGATCCAAAACTTCTTCATAAAAATGTGAAATTTTTGCAACTAATACATGAAGATATTAATGTAATCAAATCTCGTAAAAATCACATTCATAAGCGCATGAAAAATGAAGTTTGAAAATATAGGCTTATAGGCTTGTTGTGTCTTTTGAGGGAATGAAGATTAAAAGTATCTAGACTTCATATGACATGGAAGTTTGAGCAACTATAAATTCTTTATGTTGAACTTTAAAAGTGTCTATTAACTACCAATGTTTGTTGAACTTTGTATTTGTCAATACAAAAACTTTAAAAATCCAGCCCATATTTTTTTGAATCCAAATTCTAATCCAAATTTTTATCAGTGGCCCATTATTAAATAAATAAATTGAATTCTAAATGTTCCCATGGGGGCTCTCAAAAAACTTTTCAATTCCCTTGAGGCCTCAATTAAAAAGACATTGAATACTCTATAAATCTGCTTTTATGGTTCCATGTTTGTAATAAAAATCCTGTCAACTTTCATATAATTTTCTTTTTGAATTTCAAATTCTTCCAACCTTCAAGTTTTGAAAATTAATTAAACCTCAAAGGTTTCCCGAAACTTTAAGTCTCAAAGTTAGCATGAAGAAAGAGAATAAAATCCAACACCAAGTTAAAACCAAAGTTCATGAATATAATTCTACTTTAATAATAAGTCACATGACCAATATTGCAGACGAAGGTACACAAAGCATATACTTCTCTATACATTAGAGTTGCATAGGACTCTCAGCCACAACTCCTAGAAACCGTAGCATACTGTATATACAAAAGACGCCTAAGACAAGACATGGACTTATAATAAGTATGTCAAGACCAAGCAAATTTTCTTCTTGGGCCATGCCCCAAGCATAGTTCACTTCAAATACAAATTCTTGCAATAAATCAGTTAGTGCTTGGTGAATGGGATGTCTACGCTATGTAGCGAGAGCACATGGCTCCTGAAGCTCAGCTATGGTGAATGCACAGCTTCACAATCTGCACAAGAGTTTCTGGGCAACAATCGCGGCGTCCTAACTCGAAAGGCGGAATGGTTTGCAGTGTCAAAATCTCACTAATTTGCCTTTCAATTCCGTTGATTCGCCGTAGCTACTCGTCGAGTTCTCAACGCTTGAAAATCGTTTTTCCCATTTGGGCTGCAAAATTTCTCTGTCAAAATCTCTGTGGTGAGGATTTGTTGCAGAAGTAGCTGACTTTCCAATTGCAGACTCTATATCCGAGCTTGTATTTACACTTGAGAGTACGTCGTTCGATTCGTGCCAACCGTAGGCGAGTTTCCTTGCAACTCAAAGCTCCCAGTAGCAACCGGCAACACATCGAAGACGCATTGATCAGGCGGGTCCGTCAGTGGCAGATGCTCACTCCCCTCCCCCTCCGCGACTTCTTCCAGATGCTCCCTCGCTGAATCCCACCTCTCGGATTTATCAAACCGCGAATCCAAGCTTGAGCTTCTTGACGAGTTCCGTGAGAATCTCGTACTCACATCGCTGAAACTCATAGAGTCCTTGCCGCGACTGCGTCGCAAGGAGGATCGAAACTCTGGCATTGCTGCGTCATCCGATGACGGCGTCGTGAAGGTGAAAGAATCTACAGTCTTGTCGTCAGTGTTTTGTGGTTGTCGTCTTTCCACGGGGACTTCCGTTCCGAATGTGAAACTGATGTCGATGCATGTCTGATCGATCTGCACGTCGTCGGAGTGCCAATCTTCCGCGCCGTTGAAGAATCGCGTCAACAAAGGCGACTCGCCGGAGTTACCGAAGCTCTGGGACGCGTTGAGCTCGATCTCGAAGCGGTCGGAGTGCTCAGTCTCCGTGCGGGGAAGCGGCACGGGTTGGTTGACGAGCATCCATGAGGCGGATGGTGGCTCCTCCTCGGGGATTGGTTTGTCGAGGGAGTACAAGCTTCGGAGAGGGATTTGCTGTTGATAAGGAGGAGGATTGGTCTTCTTGTGCTTCTCGTTTGAAATGTCTTCCGAGAGTGGGGGATTGTCTGTGAGGTTTGTGCCGCAAACAGGGCAGGTGATCTGATGCTCCAGCACGCGGTCGATGCACTGGCGGTGGAAGACGTGGTCGCAGTGAGGGAGCTGGCGGATGGTGTCTGTGTCTAGGAATTGGAGCCAGCAAATCGGGCAACTGCAAGCAAGTCCCAATCCAGGTAGTGCCATCCATGAGGATTATCCTTCAAATCATGAATCCAGAGATGATTTCTTACCTTCTTCCTACTGAAAGGATAACTCTATTGTTATTGCAAATTCCCAATAGTGGAATCAATGTGGCAAGTGCGCCTGGAGGTGATGCAGGGATGGTTGTGCTTACTGTAGCTTTGAATCGGCTTCGAAGTTCAGCTCACTGGCCTCCACAATTGGGAATGTTCGCACCACGTCTTTCTTTAACCCTTTCCGCCTCTCAGCCTGCAAGAAATTCACCCCCCGTCATCAACTATTGACATATTGGCTAGTTTCTAAAATAGAGGCTCTGGAGGAGGAAACCCATCGTACTGTAAGGTTTCTTTCCTTCAGGAGTTCAGGGGTTCAGGCCCATTGCTTTGCAGGTCCCAGAAAATGTAAACCCAAACTACTGTTTCTTTCAAGTCCCTCATAAATCACAAATCTTACAGAACAAAACGAGGAGGGTTTGTGATAAGGCCGTACGTAATGGCTGTGCGAGGTGCCCTACTTTGGGTCTAACAAAAGAAATTACCAAAAAGAGATACCCGAGAATTTGATAATTTGGTTTTGGCCGTATACACTAACATTTATTTTTGATACAAATACACTAAGTTTCTCTAAACAGTTGTACTTCACCCAGGACTTCGGAACGCAGGGTCTGTAAGGGGGGTCCTCTACATTACGGTAATGTCTCCATCGTCTAGATTTCTGTAAACTTTGATTAAAATTGTTTAAAATTTCGCTCGAATACTAACGGTGTGACGGCCGTTTACAACTAGAAAAGCACCGCGAGAGGGGAATCAAAAACCAGTACTCACAAGAATCTCCTCAAGCATTCGCCCTGTTTTGATACACTGCCGAAGCTTGTACGCTCCCCAACACAAGCAGCACAGTAGCAGAAACGCCCCCACGCCTACCCCGACAGCAATTCCAAACTTGACCATTGTCGAAAACGCTCCAACGCACTCCAAAGTCGAAGATATTCCACACTCTTTAAAAAAACCAACAATCGCCGTGTCTCCACAAGTACGTTCGCTGGGGCCGTGTTTGACTTTGCTTCATCTCCCCCATCCTGTTGGCTTAGGTTCCTGTGCCTGCATCCTAAGGGCCAAGCCCGAGGAACCCAAAGAGGAACAAAATCCAGCAGCTATGAGCCCACTGCCTACCACCAAGTTCAACAAAAGCGACGCGCTTCCCCAATCAAACTATTCGAATTCTTCCATCGCCTTCGGCTCCTTCTCGGACTTCTTCTTCTTCTTCTCCTTCGTCTTCTTTCCTGAAGGCGCTAACCAAATAGTAATCGCTCAACGCAGCTCGAGGCGGCGCCGACATTGGAAACCAGAGAGGTGTGTTCAGAACTCAAGGAAGAACTCAATGAAGCCTAATTCGACTACCCCCTCCCTGTCCGCACATACACAAATGCAGGCCGGAAGCGCTGGAATTGAGAACACAAAGTCGAAACAATCTCCACTGATTTGCAGTTCCAGGCTTCCAGCCACCCTCGACGACTTCACTGACAGCCAGGGGGGATCCACCTCCCTAGCTAACCAGTAAGTTACCGCAGTAGCATTCGTGAATTGCAGTTCCATCAATCTAGACGGCTTCCCATGAATCTAATACCGTACGTTAGATCATGGGCACTCCCTGCCTCCGTCGGGCAGCTGCAATAACTGTAGTTCGTGAATATTCGATTGCTCACCACTCACGTCGACTCTGCCATGGCGCCATCCGTCCTGTTCTTTCCAAGCTACAGTAGCAGCGCACAAATTTCTCATTTTCGCAGCGCGCCTTTCCAGCGTTCAGTTGGATTGATGATGCTTTGCCGGGAAACGAGGACGTAAGAAAGCTTATTATATCGTTATAAAAACACTGTTTTGTGGATGGTGCCTTGGTTTGTGATTTGTACAGGTTGCTGGAAACCGGGAAGTGGGATCCACGGCGAGTGAAATTCAGGCAGCAGCAATGTGATGAGTAAGTTTATGTGACGCAAGCTTTCTTTTTCTCTTCTTCTTTGATTTTTGGAGCAAGTGACGCAGTTTTTCAAATCCAGGAATGGGACGACAGGACGTGAGTGGTGCACAGTCCAGTTGCAGATTGTTTGTTCAAAGCTCCGACCTGCTGGAACACGCAAGTCAAACCTTACCGTGTGCTTCCGCAACTTGGTACAGCAAATCTGTGATTCTTAGGACGGACTTCCACGTACAAGAATCGGTCAAACTTTGCAAAAAAGACAAAAGATGTTCTAGAATTCTACTTGTAAGCGGTGCAACATTTGCAAGAGGAGAATAGGTTTTCGCTGGGAGAGGCTCTTGAAAAGTGGAGAGGCAACTTTTGGACTTTTGGAAAACAAATTTTAACGGAGGACGTTAAATCGTGCCATTGAAAGTGGGTGGCCTTGCGGGTGGAATTTACTCCAAAAAAACGCAGGAATTTTTATTTTTTTTGCAAATTTTGAATTCACATTTGCAATTAGAGACCCCAAATTAGGTCTAGAACGTAGCCTAGGTACAAAATAGGAGGCTTTTTTTTACATTTACCTTGGAGAACAAAGAATTCACCCTGCAAGCGAGCCCGCAAGGCCCACTTTCAATGGCATGATTTAACATCTTGCAATTTTAACCCTTGAAGGACAATTTTGTTCCTAGCAAGGCAATCCAGAGTATCTTGCACAAAATATTAGGACATCCTCATGAGTAATGGAGTATGTCCACAACTAAATAAATCAAAGAGTGGTCTGCTTAGTAAGTCTAGGAAACAAGGTGAGTTATTTTTTTTACTCATGTACTATTCACTACTACACTCTCTACATAGACAGTGTCTCTAGGCTTCACATGACCAAATTGCTTATTATAATAAAACAATCTCCTTTGTGCAAATCAAGAATTTTGAAATGTATTGCAACAATGCAACATACATGATCCTTGTACAAATACGATTACAACAAGCCTGCCCAATCAAGGAACCATTGACTAGTGCATCAACAATTTTGATTATTTCACCGTAAGAATTCCTGAGGGGTTGGAAATGTCCTTTAACCCATAAAGTCCCAAGGCCTCTTTTCCCTCAAAAAGCACTCAAAATTGCCATTTCTATAGCAAAGAGCAAAAAAAAAAAATTTATGTTTTTTTTGCATATCTAACCCTAGGATCTTGTATTAGACTAGTGATGGGCAATTTCATTAAAATGGCAATACTATTTTTAAATGGCATGAAAACAATTCAGAACGGCCGTTCTGAAATCTATACCTATCCTAGATGGTGAAAATGGCGCCGTCTAAATGGCACTTGGAATACCGCCATTTTAATGAAATTGCCCATAGTGTAAGAATGTATGGAAGAAATTTTACAAACTTTGACTAGGTAGATTGCAAGATATTTGCATTTAAAGTGAATAAAACAAGTTTTTTTGCATCTTGCTCAACTACAATTTTGGCTGCTTTGGACCTTCATAACTTAAAATTTTTGCTCTATTGATTTTGAATTTCTTATTTTGTATGATGAAAAATTGAGTTGAGAGTCTAGGAATTTTTTTACAAAAAAACACACTCAATTGATTTCACTTATTAAAAAATTGTTAAGTAGAAGTAGATTCAAGACTGAAAAAAAATCTAAATTATTGATAGCTCAAAGATGGAATTGAAATACACTAAATAATCTCAATGGTGAAATTGTTCTTGCAAGACATCTCAACCTTGTGAAACTTTTTTTTTGACTTTTTTTGAAAATTGAGGTTAGAAATGAATCCTACAAGTTATTTTTCAAGAAAATACTCTAATTGCCCCAAAAACAAGATTGTCCATAGCTTCCACATAACAAATCTAAATGGGATAAATCAAAGCTTCCCATGTAGATAAAAATATAATCTATAAAAAAAATTAATTAATTTTTATTCTAAATTTTTTTGAGGGTTTTTTTCTGCCCGCCAAACTAAAAAAGAAAGGGCTATTTGTGCCATAACTTTTGCTCCCGTGCTCTGATTGAAGTAAAATTATATTTTTGGAAAGCTAATGTGTTTTCTATCTTCACACGAAAATTCAGATGACTACAACAAATACTGACTAAGACTGTAGCCCATAGGAGCCTACTTGAATCCATTTTGTCATTGGGATTAAAGATTAACATTGGACTTGAACTTTTTGTTTGCTTTGAAGTTGACAACAAGACGCCGAGGACTTTGCTCCCTTGGTTCAATGCACTTGTTCCCCTTTCAATGGAATTGGTCCATTTGTTTCAAAAAAAAGTTGACAACAAGACAAAGCGACTCCTAAAATGTAGTTTTTTCCTACTTATATGGGCAATTTCGTTAAAATGGCGATATTTTTTTAAAATGGCATGAAAACAGTTTAGAACGGCCATCCTGAAATCTATTTCTGTCCTAGATGGTTCAAAACGGCTGTCTTGAAATCTATACCAGTCCTAGATGGTGAAAATGGTACACCGTCAAAGTGGCACTTGGAATACCACCATTTTAACGAAATTGCCCATTTATATAGAAGTGTGAACATCATGAAACTTAGCAAAAGCAATTTTGATTTGAAAAACTTAAAAATTGTTTTGTAATTTGGACACAATAGAGAAGTTCACCCTTAATAGTTAGATCTGTCTCCTTCTTTGTCATGAGTGGTGTAAGGATTTTTTCACACTACGTCCCAAGTCCCGTTTCTCTAGATCCCACTTTAAGACCTTATCATAACTTTTTTGTGGTTATTGTTCAAAGGGAAATAAAATTTATTATAAGTAGGATTTGAAGTTTCATAGTGTGAAGACCATGTTCCTAACTTTTAAGTCCTAAACTTTCTCATGCACAATATTATTATGGCACATGTGTGGCAAAGTATGGGTCAAAAAAAAAATTTAATCATTTTGGAGCATTATATAGCATAGAATTTGCAATTGACAAATTTGTTCACAAAATGAGCCTATATGAATGCTTGAAATAGAGTCTTAAAAACCACGTGAGTGCTTGAAATAGAGTCTTAAAAACCACGTGAGTGCAAAATTAGGGGTTTGTTAAGCCTTAAAGATCCAAAGCCTTTAAATTTTTCTTCAGAAGTCACTCAATACTACCATTTCTATTGCAAAGAGCAAAAAACTTTACAATTTTTTTTTTCATATCTAACTACCAGTATAGGATCTTGTATTAGACTAGTATAAGAATGTGTAGGAAAAATTTCAAAAGTTTTAACCACATAGATTGCAAGATATTTACATTAAAATTGAAGAAAATAAAAAAATTAGCACTTTGCTTGAATAGAGTTTTTGACTAGGTGAATTAAAAAAACTGCCAATTTTATGACATGTCAATGTCATCAATTTGGGCAATTCTGAAATTTTTATTGATATTGACAATGATCATTTAAATTTTTTGGATTTTTTGGATCAATTATACTTATCATGAACTCTAGTCTTCTTACATAAAATATGATCCTAAAAATGCATTATACGGTTGTAAAATATAAATCAAATGTATTGTTTTATTCAACAAATATTTCAAATGCAAGGGCACTAAAATATAACAATTGTCCATATTGCAGCCTACACTCTCTCTACAATAGCTAATGCAATTTTATGATCCCAATTCCAAAAAGAATTCAAATGTCATGAGAACCAACATCATTTGAATGTTTGTAAAATTGTTGATATTATAAATTCTATAAATTTCAATTTCCTTCAATTTTTGTATACAACAATCTAAAATGATGTATGCCAAAATGCCAAGGCACAAAAAGTTATTTTTTGAGTTCTAAGAAAAAAATTGACAAAAGAAAAAGTCATTCCAAATCATGGTGAACAAAACCAAGTTTTAGACATGGCTAACTTTGAAATTAATTTTCTTTCACATCACAACTAATGTTTTCTTCAAACTTCCATGATAACATGTACTACACTAGTATATCCACTTTTGGACTTTGTCCATTGATGCTTGTGGTATGGTCATTTGAATGAAAACATTTGAGATTTGTACTCAATTTTGTTAGTCGTTGTAGGTATTGATTTATTCAACCAAATAAAATTAATTATTCTATATTTGAAAAATATATTTATGAGCCCGCTTTGACAATGAAATTAAAAAACACTTTTAACTTTAGTAATAATTACTTATTAGAATGTGGTGCATGAAAGCTTCATATGAAGAATAGGATGAATAGGAGCTATCCTAAATTTTCATACAATAAATATACAATTAAAAGTCAATAAAACTTGCCCGAATGCTTAAAAATCCCAAATTTGGTTTTTCAGTCCTTTAGGGCTAAGGTAATGATGAATTTACCTTGTAAATATCTTTATCTTGGAAGTGGATGAAGTGAATAATTTATTGTGAATCTTAAATTACATAGCGGATAAATCAGTTAGGAAATCCATATAGATATCCTTATTGGAAAATTTTCCTACTTATTTGCAAGATAAAGGTATCTTAGAGGTCTAATAAATCAAAGGTGTGATGGAACATTTTTCTCTTATATTTTAATATTTATTTTTTGAATTTTTAATGTTTGAAATTTTTGACATCTAAAGATTGACCAAAAACTATTTCAATCACTTACACTTAATTAGATAAGAATGTGCAAAAGTAATTTATAAGATTTGACCTCATAGATTTCAAGATATTTACGTTGAAAGAGAAAAAAAATATTTTTCTTGGCCCCGTTCTAGATTAGAGTGTATGTAACATTTAAAGTTTACTCAACAAGATGCATATTTAGTATATTTATGTGACTCTTGTAACTATTTATGTTTTTGGATATCTTTGCACTTATTTGTTGTACCATCATAAAGTCATGAAATCCAATCACGTTTTACAAATTCATTGTAGTGGATGGTTGGATTTTCATTCATTCACTTATTTATTAAAAATTGAGATGGATTCACTAGGAACTACTGACATTGATTTTTCTTGTGATACTAATTACCAAATTTACAATATTGTTTTGAATTAGCACGGTTTGAAAGATTACTAGATCGTACCAATTTTCACAAAAATAAATAATTTTTAGTGACATTAATTTCACAATTGTTAGAACAAATCATTGAACCAATCTTGAGTTCAAACCTCACTATCCTCAGTCTTTTGAAATAGTGTATACTATAGTTTTCTATTTATCCCGAACTTGTTATAATTTTTGCAATAGAGTATAAGGTAAACCAACCTATGATATGCTATAAATACCCATCACAGACACTTAGAGAATGATCCATTAAAGTCTTGCATCAACAAATAACAAACTTTTTCCAATAAATGAGATTTGAACTACATTAACCCCTAAACATCTGGATTCATCTCCAAAATTGACGATTTGAGAAAAAACATTATAAACTACAATTTGGAAGAATATTTTGGAATTGGTATACAAATGAAAGCTGTAGATTTAGATTTTTAAATTCTATCCGTATAGTTAGATCTACTAATGCTATCACCAATCTTTTTCTATAAATTTTGAAAAGAAAATTTCAGATTCCTTCTAAATTCAATTACAAGTAAAATATTATCATTTTTTTGAGTAAAACTTGTTGGAATGGATTTGAAATAAGGTTCTCTTCATATGGTGATTTTTTGAAATTTTTGTGACCTTTACATCTTTGACCTCATTTTTGCACATCTAGTTTTGAACTAAAGTCAATGCAAATTGACCACTTGACATACTTCCACATTTGTAATTTTAGAAATGTATATATTCTAGTAACACCAAATCCAACTGATGGATAGGACAACGACTTGATAAAGTATCACCAAAAATTAGGATGACTTTCATCCAAGCAGGAATGAGACAGAAACAAGGATCTGAATCTATTCATCAGCCAGAAAATGGACGTCGGAGTGCTCCAGGGTTAACCCCTAAAGGACCATTGTCCCTTCGGGGGACAAATGCGTTTTTGGGCAGGTACCTACGGGCTGAAATTTTGTTGTGATTTTTTGAAACTTTTTTTGGAGATAGAAAAATTGATAAGCTTTAGGGGAATATAATTTTTTTCACAGTCGGAGCCCGGGAACAAAAGTTATGACCAAATAAGTTCAAAACAGGGGGCAATCCAGGCAACAAAAAAGTGGACAAAAATTTGAATTTTTTTTTTAATATTTTTTTTCTCATAGATTATATTTTTGTCTATCTGGAAAGCTTTGATTCATTTCATTTGGATTTGTTATGAGAAAGTTATAAACATTCTTGTTTTTTGGGCAGTTAGAGCATCTTCTTGAAAAAAATAACTTGTAGGACTCATTTCTGAATGCAATTTTTTCAATTTTTCAATTTTATTTTTTTACATGGTCTGATTTACTTGCTAGAACAATCTCACTTTTGGAATTAGTGCATTTTAATTCCATTTAAAATAAATTAATATTTTAGATTTTCCTTCTATCTCGTACCTACTTCTACTTAACAATTTTTTTAAGAATGATAATTAAGTTTTTTTGAATTTTTTTTTCTCTCTAGACTCTCAACTCAATTCTCCACTACCGTATAAAGATTTAAAGATCAAAATTGTGTAGTGCAAAAATTTTAAGTTAAGTAAAAGAATCTAGTCCCGCAGTGTGCTGAAAAACTTGTTTTTTTCGCTTTAAACGCAGATATCTTGCAATCTGTGCGGTCAAAAATTCTGAATTTTTTCCCACACACTCTCATACTAGTTAGGTGTAAGATCTACGGTTAGATGTGAAAAAAAAACAATTTTCGATTTTTTTTACTCTTTGCTATAGATTTGGCAGTTTTGAGTGTTTTTTGGCAGAAAAAAGGCCTTGGTCGTTTATTAGGGGTTAAGTTGAGTTAGTGGCCCTACTTAATGTCTAGGAAGATGGTGATGGAGTGAGTAGTGCATGCAATAGAAACTTCCACCTTTTGAATGCAAATTCATCAAAAGAAGTGATTGAGTTTTAGGCCTTCATATCGTGGCCATGTTTGGAAATATTGAGATTTCTTTAAGTGAGTAAAATGATGATTATAGATACTTTTTTGTTGGTTTTGGAGTAGTCTAGAGATTATTTTGAGCCAATTGACCACCACACTTCAAAAACTCATAACAAATTTGTACTTTTTCTAAAAAAACTAAAATTTCAATTGTTTTCTCCATTTCTCACATTAGTCCTTATGTGAAAAAAATTTAAATTTTTCTAAATACCAATAGGGCAAACCAATCATTCTGCCTAAAATATTGCTATTATATGAGTAAAGGATCATGAATTTAGAAGACTATACACCTATATTATAGATGTCTATATTACATTAACCTCATATGATTATAAGATACCTATGTTATAATTACCTATACTATAAGTATTACGTTATCAACAACGTCAATGGTTGTAGGATATCTACCCATACACATGAAGGCTCATATACTTGCATTTCCACGCTCACATGCTAGCATCATTGTTCTCCCTATTATAGACTGGTATACCTTAGCAATTGATAGTATACACATATAATTATATTTTTTAATTTTATTATTCTATAATAATAATGCCCCCTTTTTTTTTTTCCTTTTCCTTTATTACATAATGAGCCCAGAATTGTAAACTCTACCCATGATGTCGAAGGAAAAATATATTTTGTAATTCTGTAAAAGTTACATCCGTTGTAAATTTGGAATTTCCTATTGGACCGCCCTGAGTAACTTATATTTTTGTCAGAATGCTCTGACCAACCCCCAAGTCCCCCCAAGTCCTCAGTCCGTCTCCAATGGCTCTGGAAGTCAACTGCTGCAAATAAGTTGCAAATTGCCCAATTTCAGTTTGAATTTGGTGGCTGGATTTGGGCAGGATTTTTCTAAACTGAAATGAAGCACCCAATTTCGTCTATGGGAGTTTATCCTCGTGTTTCCGAGTGCACAACATTTTATTTTATTTTATTTTTTGAGGGACAAAATTAACCCTAAAAGGACGAAGGGGTGACCCTCAAAATCATCCTTTTGCATTACCGTATGAATCATTGGCTTGAAAAATTGCAAAAGCGCTCATTGGAAGTGAAGCTACTGTAAAAGATCTCTCCTTTTCACAGCAAATTCCAAGGATGAATAGTTGCACTTCAGTCCTACACAATTTGATTCTTTGTCATCCATTGGCCACAAGATAGCTTCCTCGTCGTTTAAAGGTTAAAGGCAATTCTATAATATTGTGTACCAATGAGGCTGGGTTCTTTTTTGCATCTTTGAAAAGGGGACTCCTAAAGTGAACAAAATTGTCTTGTGTAGGTTCTCAAGCCAACCTCAAATCTTCGAATTAACTGGTAAGTCCTTCCTAGGTATCTAGCAAAGCATAATTAGTACCTTCCAAGCATGGGGGAGAACCATTGTTTGGTTATACAAAGTTATGTCCCAAGTGACAACAATTCAAAGAGTGCTTATCAAGCACCATGTACATGATTAGCCTAATATCAATTGAACAAAGATATGAGTCGGGTATGATTCAACATTGTTACCTCCTAAATGTTTAAAGTTTTGGAATGAATCTTTTAGGATTTCGGGTAGATTCTTGTAAAGTCAAATTTTAATGAAATTTACTTTAATTTTTTTTGGAAGATATAATAATTATCTCCAAGTTATAGTAATTGCCTTCAAAAAAATTCAATAAATTTATATTTCCAAAAGTTATTGCATTCCCTTCTTGCGATGGCAAATTTTAAGGTAGTTAACTCATATAAGATTTGTTTTTGAACTCAATTTTTATAATTTTTAAAAACCCAAACATCCAAAGGATGTATATCACTTGACACAACAGTCTCATCTTCAAGATTAACATGTTTGGCAATTCTATTTTAAAACTACAAACAATTTAATTTTTTTCTTCTATCTTGCATCTACTTCTATTTATCAATTTTTATAAAAATGACAATTTTTTTGAAACAAAATATAATTTCTTCTCCTATATTTCCAACACAATTCTATACCTTGAAGAATAAACCTCAAACCTTTTGTAGTGCAAAAATCTAACTTAAAGGGATTCATAATCTAATAAATTTAGTAAAATAAGGTGCAAACAAACCGTTTCTTTTTACTTTGAATACTAATACATCTTACAATCTACATCGTCAAAGTGTTTGAAATTTTTTTACATGATTCTATACAAGTTCAATGCAGTATTCTACGGTTGAATATGCAAAAAAATAGCTTTTGTTTAATTGAAGCTCTTTGCAATAGAATTGACATTTTTGAAGTGATTTTTGACGGAACATTGTCATGAAGTTAATTCTAAAAGGATAGAGTCTATCATTGAGCAGGTATTTAGCCAAGTGTGATCAAATTAGAAGATGAATCAATTCATTTTTCCTTTCTTCATTCGTAAGACACTTCGAGTCTTCTTTGGAATTATTGGACTAAAATGGTTCTAGTGACTTCAAAATTTTGATTGATTTTTTAAATATTTTTTGTGCAACGCAAAATTGCCATAAAGCCTTTTTTTGTGAAATTCAAAATTATTGCAATAGTCATAATTTTGTTTTGTTTGTGGAGCAAAACTATCTAAAACTTATACAATTGGTTTGCTATTTTTCCATCTAGAAAGGATAGCCAATGAAGGTTGTTTTTATATGAGCCTAGGATCACAAGCCCTTAAGCCTAAAAGATTGTATACCTATATTATAGAAACTTTATGTGATATAGTGTAACTATGTCATAAATACCTATATTGTAGGTGTTTATATTACTAGCACCTTCAATGGTTAAAGAATATCCACTTATACATATGCTCAAGACTCACATGCTCGCATTTTCATGCTCATATTTTGACATCTTTGGAATAGAATGTAGCCGTAGGGTCTTATAGATCATATTGATGGTGAGCATCTCAAAAAATTTCAAAGTATTTGAATATATAATTTAGTAGATGTGGAGGTTTAAAGTATTATGTAGGCCAATTAAAAACCTAGGCAACACACTTTAGAGAAGCATATCTTAATAAGGATATATTGAAATGATGACTTTTCGACTAGTAGAGAGCTGATCTTTGAGCACCAAAGCTTAGTGACCATATGGGCCTCTAGCACCAAGCTTTGGTGCTCTAGGATCAACTTTCTACTAATATTTTGTTCTTAGTGCAAGATAAAAGTGCTCATCTAAAATTTAATAGCATCCTAACCATTTTTTAATTTCGTAGTGGCTATGCAAAATGGAGACTAAAATGAAAGTAGTTTTTGAAGATTCTCAAGAATGGACACACTTTTCTTTGAACTCCTTGGATTTACCCTTTAATATGAAGTGGCCACAACCCCATTGGCTGACTAAAAAATTTAGCATATATCCAATTCAAACAAGAGTCCATGAATCTCAACTAACCACCATTAGGAGAAAATTGAACTCCAAAAGAAACTTGCTTTGAAATGCAAAAAGTTGGGTGGGAAGAGCCTTCTCAATTCACTAGTTGGGCCAAGAATTGCATGATGAATTCAAAAATTTGTCATTATTATCCAATCCATCTCCACGATCTCATAAATCTCATGATGATTCCATCATGAAGGATGGAGCACACGCCACGTAGTGGTTGTAATGAGGATATAGCCACCCTCACCTTCACTCAATTGGTATTAAAATTAGTAAAAAAACTCAAAAGCTTCTTTGTGGGTTCAAATTCCTCTTAATGTCGACTTCCAAAAATTCCACAATGTGCAAATTCACTTGAAATTTAATGAAACTATTGCCACCGGATTCCCAATTTGTTTTTATTTTTAAGAAAAGCTAAAATTCTAAAACAAAAAGCTCAAAAACAAACAGATAGTAACCTCAAAATGGTTACTCGGATCTTTTGGAGTTAAGATAAGAATCAATTGGGATTGGTTTCATAAACAAATCCCAATGAAGAGCAATTATTTTAAACAAGTAAGAGAAAAAAAAGAATTTATTGTATATATACTAATCTTTAAAGGATATTGCCAATCTCAAGGGCATTTTGAAAGTCAACCTCAATTTTCACATAGTTTTTTTTATTTTAAATGGTTTTAAGTTTAAATAAGAAAACATATCTTCTATAATTTGTTTTTTATTGCATTCTCTTTTTTTATTTTATTTTTAAAGTTACATTTTTTGTGACATTTTGAAGGTAGCATTTTGAAAGCTTAAAATACATCACTTTTGAACTTTTTCTATCAAATTTCTCTTGGTGCAAGCTCAAAGAGTTTATCATTCATGCCATATTGTTTACCACTATGATTTCCATTTTCAACAACAATTTAATACTATTTTAAGCATTTTTGCAATTACAATGAATTTGCTTTAAAAAAACGTATAAAACTCTTTCTAATGTTTTAAACTACGGAAAAATGACGGTAAATTTCATATATACATATAGTACTACACGAGGAAAATATCAAAACTTTGAAAAGTGTGTTTTAATACAGAAAACTATTGAAGTTTCACCAAGCATGGACACGAAATGTCCTTCCAATGCTAATGTAGTACTCATCTCTGGAGTTGAAGAACTTGCACATTTGCAGAACTACTCCATACATAAACTACACGATTCTCCTGTGCTGAGATGTCATAGAACAGGATCTATACAACCGACTAAACAAACGAAATATACAGCACGATTAATACAAAAAATATAACCGAGTCATTGGCGCTCCTAACTTAGTTTTCGCTTGCGGATAGCTTGGCCAATCCTTGCTTTGCAGGACCTTGTATAACCACTCCATTGGTATCGAATGAGGAGCCATGACAGGGGCAATCAAAAACTGTATCCTTCGGATTCCACTTCACTGCACAACCCAAATGTGGACACACAGCTGCACACACACAAATCAACGACAACGTGGCCATGTTGTGAGCAAATTTTACATACCTCAAACTTTGTAGGATTCATGTTATTTTTACACAATTACGTCAACAGTTTCATCAAATTGGCAGGATTCCACGTTTTAGTACTTTTCAGGGTATGCGGACCGAAACTTACTCTGGTTTTTAAAAAAATTGTTTAGATAGATGTCACTCATAATCGTGTCAGTTTGAACAAAATCGACAGTGCAAATTGACTAAAAACCGTTTGCATAACACATCATTAACCCTTTAATAACACTTTAATTCATTTTTGAAATTCTGCACATTTCTGCTTATTTCATAGTACAAATATATTCTTTACCTCTATTTCATCAAATTCATCACAAATAAAAGTTATCTTTGAAAATTCAAATAGTACTTTAGATGAATGAGAAGGTATTTGGATAAAACATTGCCTTGGAACACAGGCTTTGTTCATCATCCAGAGTAGGGAATGCGGAGAGCTTAGAGGTGAACATAATGTGAGACTACAGGAATTTAATCTCATGCAAATAAACTGAACATGCAGGTTTTACCCGAATATCGATGAAGTTCACCCTCGGCATCCCTAAAAATGGCAACCGTTTTCAGTCCTTCTTGAATCACAGCTCCACTATTACGACCAACCGTGTCACTGGAGAATGACTCCACGCCTTTGCCTGGAATCAAGTTCGAAAAGCCCTAGCAATTGGCAAGCAATGTGGGCATTAATAAAGAAGTCAGAATGTTTGGAAACCAAAGGAAAGCTATGTAGAAGTGAAGACAAGCAAATAGATATAAATCCCATTGTGTGATTACGTGACTACAGAAGAATCCATGCAAACCCCCTGTGGTCTCACTTTCATCCTGAGATTCAAAGAAATGTTGCAAATTCCTTGTGAAGTCAAGGAAGAAATGCTTATTTTAAGAGTCGGCGGAAGTAAAATAACCTTCCTGTGATTCGTGTTCTACTATATGCTGTTTGGAGATATGAGAAAAACCTTTCACACTAAATATAATGAATGTTGCGATTGAATCGGATCTTTCCAAAACAAATTTAAGAAATAATGTACTTCAACTATACAGCATGGAAAGACAGCTTACTTCAATATTTTCTTTAACTTCTGTGACTTCTTGCGACAGTGTATCAGGGGTGAGTGCTGGGAAACGAGTGGGACTGTACACATCAATCCACGGATGCGGTTTATTCAGAATCAAGCTAGAAATTACTATGCCACCAATAGTACCCCCTGTCATTCCTTCTCCACTGTCTCCTGCAAAACAAGTAAAGAGCTTCAGTATCCATAGCCAAACATCAATACAATTTCCATGTGAAGTCAAAGTAAAAGACGAGGTAATTGGGAATGTGAAAGCAGATAGGAGCCTTGTTATCAGCATGCCCAACCGAGGGAGTGGCAAGGGATGTTATTCTTCATAATAAGCCTGTATGCCCTCAATCACTAGACTTGGCATTATATATCTGATTAAAAAAACTCAAAAATGTTGACTCCACGGTATACGTACCTGTAGCAACATAAACATTGCCAGGGTCGAGAGGATTCTTCCCATAGAGCCCAAGAAAATCGGCTGGCAGGTATACCTGCAGCATGCAAACGATAAAGATCATCAGAAATCAAATGAGTTACTTGAACAAGCGGTCACTTTAAATTGCAAACGTGGAAGCAACAAGCTTCAAATTTGAAACAAATTGATCTGAAACTAGGAATGAGATAACAAGCTTAAAGTAAACACTGCATTTAAATCAGCTCACACTAGGTAACAACTATCGATCTAGTCCAGCTTAAAGTCCAGTGCAAAGTCAACATTGAGCAAAACAAGGAAAAACAAATAAATTTTTTCTCTTTGCTGCAATCAAGGTGCAGGATTTCTTATTACTGTATCTCAAACTTGTTGCACTATTCATTAAGCCTGAAGGATGAGACTTATCAACAAGTTACTTTGCCAAAACTGATTTGATTTTCACAATAGATCCATTCTTCATTTCTATAGTAATCTTGAAAGTCATCCATCAGTCACATTTGACCACAGCATTATTCTAGGGTCTAAAACTCTGAAGAAACTCATCCTGAACATGAAACTATTCACTATTTACGCTCATACCAATCAATATTAGGACAACCTTAAAAATAACAATAGTCAAAACAACTGCCACACCTTCATTGATTGTAGCACACTTATCGTGCACTCAAACTATGTCATAGTATAAAAAGTCGGAACCTGAAGTGGTGAAATTGAAGAGGTTTAAGAAAGAGAACTAGCTCTCAACTCCGTTTCTTCAGTGGAATCAGCGCACACCAAGAGTCTGTTTGTTCAAAGTCCGACAACTGCACTCACCTGGCCAGTCCATCTGTAGACAACTTCTTGGGCAGCAGGCCAGTGCGCCCGAGCCCAATCTTCAAGTGCACCATAAGCATCTTGATAATCAGAGGGGTTGATTCCCACCACATGGTCTTCTCCTCCTACCACCAAGATTTCATCATCGCCCTTGTCCTCCAATCTCACATAATGATATGGTGATGCTGTGTCCCACCAAGACGCGCGACTAAGCCCCACAATGCCATCAATACACACCATCAATTTCATTAGATTGGTGTAATTCTAGGCGCCAAGAACTGTGACAATTCATCTGCACAAAGCTCTAAAAACTAGAACTGATACAGATTTATGTTCAGGCAACGCGCCTTCAAAATTATAAAATTAAGTCATGGAATTCCGCCAATTTCACGAAATTGACGTGTAAATGTTATGAGTGGAGGTGGGAGAAGTCAGAGACTTACTTGATGGCACCCTTGGGAACTTTCAATCCAACAACATATGACCGTCTCGCAAATTGGCGTGAGTGGATTGCCAAAATCTTGTGAATAGGGGAATTGGTAGCCAGCACAACAGCTTTTCCAGTAACAGTGTGCCCTCCATCTGTTTCGCAAACCTCGCGTTTTTGTTTAATAACCGGAGTTTCCTCGTAGATTTCTCCTCCCATCCTCTTGATAGCTTTAGCCAGGCCTTGAATGTACCTAGTGATGAAACACCATGTGTATTTAGACTCAAAACATCCTCCACAGCTTCCCAAAGCAAGCAGCCTTTTTCTTCGTACTATTTCAGATCCACGATTGAACCACCAAACAGCAATTTACTCATTCGAGCATGCATTAGATTCAAACATAAATTGGCGGAACATGACTCAGACAACTCTAGAAACATCAAGCTACACCAGTCCTTGTTTTTCAGTCCTTGTTTTTCGAGCTTTGGGGAGAGGAATTCCCAAAATTTCGGCCCGTAGTTTAAGGCCGATTTAACAGAATTGGTAATTTCACCAAGAAGATTCACTGAACAGCACTAATTTTTAATTGAGAAATAATAGAATCACTAAGCCATCCTATCTCGGTCGCCAAGAAGGTCAGTTAAATAATTTCCGTGTGTGACTCGTGTTATACTTGGATGAAACGTGGGTGATACTTATGTGATACTAGGATCAATTTGGCATGATGTTGCAAAGAAAATCTCGTCATTCTTCCAGCCATCTTTTCCTCCAGGTACCCATGTGGAGGAAACCACCATATAATAATAACACCCCCATTTTAAAAGGGCCTTAACCTCTATTACATCTCAATAATAGATTGAGTATTCAATGATATTGAAGAGAAACTACCAAAACTTAAACCCTAAAGACCAATCCCTTACCACTGTGACTTGAAACAGGAAGTGCAGAGTACAGAATGGGAGGTAACTCACTTGAGAGGCTGAAACTCAGCAGTCATAGGAAACAGAATGCCATGTCCAAAGGAACCGTTCTCGGGCTCTTGCTTTAAGTTGATCATCTTCACGCTGTCGATTCCTCCTCTCTTGCACGCCTCGTATTCCTGTAGAAATGAAGGAGCCAAGCAATGACATGACATTTTTTGTCAACACAATTGGGGTCTCTTTTGCAGGTTGAGACACACACAGACCAGCAAATGCAAAACCTAACACATTTCAAGCCATCTCAATAAAAGGAACCATGCTCAACTGCTTATTCGGACGATTTTCTGGTGCAGTTTCATTACCATTCGCAGTTTCTCTGCTTCGGAGTCGTTTTCTTCCGTTGCAACGAGATATCCGGGAACTCGCTGAAAGTTGCACTCAATGCCCTCTTCTTTTATTACTCTTTCCACGAAGTCGATGGAACGGATGTGACTATCAGCAACTATCTTCATTTTTTCTGTCCCCCAGTTCTTTTCAATTTGGTAGTAGTAATCGTCATTCCAAGGCATCAGATGAGCAGTTGTTTTCCCCGTTTGGCCAGCACCTGTAGTGATCATAGTCCAACTCAGAATTGTGACCCAATCAACAGAAAAAAAAACGTTATTTGAACACAACATTTGCCCCTAAATGCTCAACCTGAAGAATGTTTCAAAAAAAGCAGTTTATCCAATCGATATTCATTGAGGAAGCTTCATTCAAAAAGTCATGTACTATATCAATGGAACGAAAAAATGCTCGACATAAATCGATGAAATAGGTATTTTGGAGGAGTTACAATTAATAATTATGATTTTGAACAACTCAATATCTTGCTATCCAGGGGTTAACCCGTACAGAACCAAGGGTTGGGCGTTTAGGGTTTAGGCTTTAAGTACCAATAGCGCGCGACTCTAAAACTATGACTTTCTTGCCGGCTTTGGCCAAATTGTAAGCAACACTGAGACCCGCAATGCCAGCTCCCACCACCACTACATCAGCAGTGGCATCTGTCGTCAGCTTCGGATTTGAAGGCACGGCTAGTTGCACTTGATCCCACACGGTGTCACGAACCCCTGGAACGGCTCCGAGTGATGTCATCACATCAGCTGGTGGATTCTGAAAACCACCCAAAAAATTTGATCAGGAAAAAAAAAGGAACTCAAAAACAGTCAAAAGGATTTACGTTTCATTCTAGAGAGAGAAAAAAGAAGTTGAATTAATCTTGTAGAATCAATTTATATGACATTCTAGAGTAGTATCGAGCCTGCGCCCTTTCCACTAAACAATTTGAAATATTGAATAACTAGTCCACCTTTGGACTTTGAAGCAATTTGGTTCATTTCCAGGCCTGCAATCACTTGAGTCCCAACTTTTCCACAGTGACACAGTTTGAATGTGTATGACAAGGGTGTTAATAAAGTGTTTGAGTGCATTCAGTGTACTAAGAAAATGTGAGACATCTTCATGAGTGCATTCAGTGTATTAAGAAAATGTGAGACATCTTCATGATCGAAACAAAGAAGATGAAAAGACCCAATATGAATCTTGGCACAATACCTTTTGAGATTGCGCTTGCGCCCTAGCCCCTTGCATATTTGAAGACATTCCTGAAACCAAAGCCCGGACCCCTTTGGTTGGAACCAGAAATTTGTGCCCCAGAAAGGAAGCGTGCGAGCTTGACCATTTGCATATTGGGGTAACCTTCAAGATCCTGCTACCGCAGATCCCAGATGCTACTAACGTCGACATTGTGACTTTCTCAATCTCTGCAGCTTCAAACTTAATATAGCTCACTGCACATGCGACGCATTCTACTTCTTGAGTTCACCGCCTTGCCACTGTCTGGTTGCATTGGCTGATCCAATATGGCCTCCATGCGGAAATTATAGTGGCTGCATAGTTGCCATTTTTGACGCGTATTGGTTGTTCCGATGTGGCCTCCATGCGCGAAACATAATGCCTGCATTGTTGCCATTTTGACTCGTGTGTCGGGTGCATTGGTTGTTCCGATGTGGCCTGCATGCGGAAAGATAGAGACCTGTATTGCTGCCCTTTTGACGAAAAGCCTGCTTGCATGCTGCATGACGTCGATACAGAACGAAAGCAATCGTGGAGCAATCTGTGAGAACGACGGCGAGAAGAGAGATAAGTTACACTCGGTACGAAACTGGCTTTACTTACTTCCACGTGCAAGGACCCCAGAAGTTGCGGCCCATATCTCCACGTGTCTGCAGACTGACGACCGCTTGCGTGTTCCAGAACGTGGCAACCTCGGTGTCTGGCACCGTGCCAATTTGTTGGTCAGTCATCTGAACTGTGACTCAGTTGTGCATGCCGAGTTTCCATATCCATATGATAACCTATCGGAAGCAAAGGAAAAGTCTAAAACCCTACACCCTTAAACGTCGATAACTTAAACCCTATGCCCGAAACCTACAATGAAACCTACAATGAAACCTACAATGAAACTCCCTATGGCAGTTTGCAAAAAGAGAAAAAATTCTGCACTGCGTTTGTTGCTTGTGTCCATACAAAGCAGATGGCACTTATTAGGGGTTGTCCGAGTTTGCTATGTCAGCCGCACGATTGCTTACAAACCCAGTCCTATTCAATTCCAAGGTAAAGATCCTTATCTAAAAGTTCTAAAAAAACCTTGTAGAAACTCAAATCGACTCCATTCATAAAACAGAAATCTTGAGCTGTGCAATCGCCTCATATAGAGGTCTCCTTCGAAGAACCCACCACGCATCTCCGTAGCAATCTGAACGGTCTACAATCTCACCCAGATGTTCAGCCTAAATTTGAAGACTTGCCAAGAACCTCCTATTTAATTAGTATACCAAACTGAAGGCTTGTTTACATCTGTTGGACCAACCTCGCGGTGGAGAATGAAGAAATCCCTAAACCGACCACCCTCACAGGTTCATAATTCAACCTCAAATTGCCTCGATGGCTGCAGACAGACACAGGAGAGCAAGTTTCGAAACTGCCTGGTAGAAACGTACGACAGATTGCAAAGGCCTGTCACATTCCAAATTTGAGTAGCTGAGCACTTCCACCAGCAGATGTAAACAAGGTATGAAATGAAAGTTTCAACGTAAGGGGTGGGCATCCGTCAAAATACACAAGCTCTAGATACAACATCACAGTTACCATCATATCTAATTCATCAAAACACACAAATCACATTCACCATCAGATCCCCCATCACAAGTCCCGGAGGCAGAAACAAAACGAGAAATTTCTGTCAATCCAGATCAAAGCAAAGTTTGGCCTCATCCCAGGGCCCATTGATCTCAAACTTATATTCTTGAATTCTTATCAACCAGTACGGACAAACTAAAGTAATGGACACAATCACCGTAATAAACAGCACAAACGCTAGTCGACTAAGCGGAAACAAGAGCCCCATGGTGCACCCCACGAGCGCACACGAGAATCCCAAGTGCAGATTCACCGATCGTTCCCTCACGCAGTGCGTGACCAACGGCAACAGGAGGAAAAACTCCAGCGAGAATAGCATGAGCGCAAATACATAAACATGCGTGGGCAGACGGGAAGCTATCAACACCGAGGCCACAATGGACGCGTTCATGGACACATTCGCCGACAACGTCGTCTTCGTCGTCTGCTTGCTCATCACGGAAGCATTCAAGCCTGGCGTTGTTGTGTAATCGTGACAGAAGAGGTGCAGCACCAAGAGGCTCACTGTCAATGCCCAGATGGAGTCCGAGCTGATAGACCGCGTCAAGGTTTGGAACACGGGCGCCAACACGTAGATGGCGCTCACGAACAGAACGAAGTTTCGACCAACTTGAAGTACAAATTCAAGGGAGAATACGCATTTCACCGTGAAGAGTAATGCGAGAAAGCCCGGGAGAAGCACGATTGCGTCGAGAAGAAGCAAAAAGCTTGCGGGGAGAGATCCGTTCAAGGCGTGTGTCCAGACTGTGGCGACGAGCGCGACTACACTGACGTGAGAGGCGATTCCCACGGAATCCACCATCACGGTGCCTGTGTCGCGTTTGACGACGTTGGCGTTTGTCACCATGGCTTCCAGGAAGGAGGAGTCGGTGTAGTTGTCTGCGAAACCGGATTGCATGCCCCCGTACACCACTTTCTTCCATGCAAGCTGGTGCCGGTCCTGTGACTGGGGATTGTCGCTCAACATCGTTGGCTTCTTGCGGATTACTCGACGGATTCACTCCCCTTGCATTGTTTTCCTGACGCGCAGCACGAAGTGATCCCGTTGTTGCAGAAAGTGAAACCCTAAAACCTAAAATTGAACCTTTGGTTGTCACACTGAACACAAATTCGAGCTCCTGAACAGCTTCTGAATCTTTCTACGAAACCATATCACCAATGCAGTAGTCATTAGGAATAACAGAACTCTAAAATCCAACTCTCGATTTCCACACCGACCGCAAATCTGAGCTCCCACAGGCCTTCCAAATCTTCCTCCGAAACACCACTACCGATGCAACCGTGATTGTGAAGCCCTAAATTCTTCCTTCGAAATAACAACACCAATGCAACCATGAATATGAACCCCAGAAATCTTCCTCCGAAACTACACGATCCATGAAGCTGTGCTTAAGAATCCCTCAAAACTTCCTCCGAGACAACACCAACCACTGTGATTATGAAACCCAGAAATTCTCCTCCCAAATAAACACCACCAATGCAAACGTGCTAATGAAACTCTGAAATCTTCCGCCGCAACAACAACACCCACAGAACTGTGATTATGGAACCCAGATATCTTCCTCCGAAATAGACACCACCAATGCAGCTGCAAATTAAGAATCCCTCAAATCTTCCTCCGAAACTAACACCACCAATGCAACCATGCTAATGAATCCCTCAAATCTTCCTCCGAAACACCACCACCACCACTGCAACTGTGATTATGAAACCCAGAAATCTTCCTCCAACATAAACACCACCAATGCAACCATGCTAATGGATCCCTCAAATCTTCCTCCGAAACACCACCACCAATGCATTTGTGACTACCAAACCCTGAGATCTTCCTCCAAAACAAACACCACCAATGCAACCATGCTAATAAATTCCTGAAATCTTCCTCCTTCCTCCGAAACACCAACAACAATGCAACTGTGATTACGAATCCCTGAAATCTTCCTCTGAAACAACAAGACCAGTGCAACTATGCTACTGAATCCCTGAAAGCTTTCTCCAAAATTACACTACCACTAATGCAACTGAGCTACTGAATCCCTGAAATCTTCCTCCGGGCCAACATCACCAACGAAACCGTGATTATGAAAACTTGAAATTTTCTTCCGGAACACCACAACGGATGCAACTGATGAGATCGTGAACCCTTGTGGCAGATTGTAACCACGAATTGACAACGCACTAGGATTGAGTCTGCGCCATGCTTCTGCAAGAATTTGCCTGTGATCTACTCCCATTGTAGTTCCTGTCCGAAGCACATTTTTAGGGTTTCACTCGTGCAGGAATGTAGAGTGTGAGAGCATCACCAATGGGCCGCTTGAAATCCAACTGCATCTGAAGGCTACAGTCAGTGCTACAGTCAGTAGGGGTAGTCACAGCCCCTCCGAGAATCGTCCGCTTCTCGGAGACTGGATGCGTGGCTTTGTGTAACTGGTTTCCCGTTGTTGCGGGATCGCTCAACCTCTGAGGTTTAGAGTGTGCCATTCTTCTCCTCCACATGTGAAGAAAGGAGCTACGAATGGCATTTTCTCCGAGAAAATTTCACCTTCTGCTCTGTGATTGGTTTGCCGTGGTTGTCGTGGTGCTGTGCAAGTGAACCTTCTCGGAGATTTCATTTTGCTGCAAAAGGGGTGTCACAACCCCTCCACAAAACAAGGCTCGCCATTGGCTCCCCATTTCATGCGTCTGAAGAAATTTCTCAGAGAAAATCTCAACCTCGGAGGGGTTGTGACTACCCCTGCTTTGTAGTGGCGAATTTTCACCGCTATGGTACGTAGAACCACCCATGGTCGACCACTTAAGCGATTCCGTGTATGTTATGGATAAAGCAATGTAAATTTTCTGCCCTATAGAAAGATAGAAATGAAGGGCATTGCCAATTTTTTGTGATTTTTCCCTTGAATTCAAATTTTATGAGCTTTGGAAGCCAAGGTTGGCTTAAAACCATACCCAATGTTTTGACTTGTCCAATTCCAATCATTCAAGAACTCACTTTCTTGCTCACTACTTCCTATTTTCTTGCTCACTAATTTGGGACATATGTCATGACCTT
Organism: Pseudisothecium myosuroides; assembly: GCA_951799445.1. Classification (NCBI taxonomy): domain Eukaryota; kingdom Viridiplantae; phylum Streptophyta; class Bryopsida; order Hypnales; family Lembophyllaceae; genus Pseudisothecium; species Pseudisothecium myosuroides. The sequence continues at coordinate 18,749,253 of OX637292.1, forward strand.
ATTAGTCCCCAATCTTGAAAAGAAAAGAAAAAAACATTTCAAGCTTCGGTTGGAAATCTGTTTCAACCTTGGTTGGAAATAACTGCACCCTATAGGTTGGGTATGGCTCCCTGTTCAAGAATGGATGGTTTTACTATATCTTACCTTACATTTGAATAGGCTCCTTTTACACTACATAAAATAGTGAAATTAGATTAGTTTACCCCCTACAGGACCAACCTGCTATTTTTAGCAATATAGCAATTTTGGATAGGTACTTGTGACTAGAAATCTGCATATTTTACATTGAAATTTTAATAGAAGGTGGGACGAGGAATATCTTTCATACGCACAAAATTTCATGACATTTGGAAATATGAGTCAAAAGTTATGGCCCAATATGTTGTTTGTTTCTCAACTTGGGCAATCCGGGCAGATAAAAAAAAAAAACTTTTTTCATAAGCAAAAATTTAAAACTGGTTTCTAGATTTATATATATGTAGAGAGATTTGAATCATTCCATCTTGATCAATGAGTCAAAAGTTATGAGAAATTTTAGTTTGCGGGCAGTTATGGATTCTCTACTCTAAAATACACTTTGAAGTTGTTTATTTCACTCAATTTTCAATATTTTGGGATAAAAATAAAATCATAGGATGTAGATTGTTTATGACAACATTACAACCATTGGGATTGACATTTTGCAATTTCATAATTACATTCTTAACAATTTTGTATTTTGAGTCATTCTCTATTTTTTTCTACTTACTATTTTTTTTGTATATGTTGTACAATTCCAAATGATTTGAAAATTTTTAAGCATATAGCCAACTTGTTTATGAAAAATAATTCAAAGAAGCATCACCATTTTGGAAATTTTTTCATACAAATGTGACCTTGTGACATGCAGCTGCCCTGTTTTTCGCAAGGACAAAAAAAGGATTTTTACCAATTCACATGCTAATATCTTCCAATCTGCAGGGTGGAAAATTCTGAAATTTTTTCCACATCTTCTAAAACTAGCATACTATAAGATCCTATAGTTACATATGTCCAAAAATGTGTTTTTTTTTTAAATTTGGTACTTGTACAAGAAATGGCAATTTTGTAGCGTTTTTGGTGAAAATATAGTCAAGGAACTTTAGGGGTTAATAATTAGGTTGTTTTATCCCAAGAAAGTTACTTTACTTTACAAGCCATTAAAGCCAATAAATACTTCAATCTATAGATATTTACATTTGTACATATGGAGGTTCATGAGTCCCAATTACAACAATACCTAATTCAAAAAATAGTACATTCTTGTAGAATAATAATAAAAAACTTGTATAGTGTCAAATTTTGAGAAATTAGTATGGGGCAACCTAATTTCACTATTTTTTGTAGAAAAAAAGGAATAATAATGAATGAAATTGCCAAAAACATCTCAAAATCAGTTTACATTTGCCAAAAAATTAGATGAAGTTTACTACATTTGGATTATTTTATGGATGAAAGTATGATAAATGAGCAAATGTAGATGATTTTTGTGTAGCAATGATTGGTTATTACTTATTTTTAGTTTGTAGGCTAACTTTGGGACATTTCTCTAGCCATTTTTATTTTTCTGTAGGTTCACATATCCAATCCATTCAACAGAGTTTTGTAGTTTTCTAGTATCTAAGCAGGGTCCAATTTTTAATGGACCTTTGAGATTTGCAATATGAACTAAAAAATTAATTAATTAAAAATTATAGTATTTTTTAGGAAGAAAAAAAATCTTGTAGAATATTTCTACTTGTAGCATCTGTTAAACCTTATTTTCTAGAAAAAAATTAAATATTTGCTAGGGAGATGCCAATACTATCTTTCACTTATTGTAGTCTTTATAACTAAATTTTTATTGTTTTCCAAAATAACTACCAAGTATTGCAAATTAATTTTTAGGGCATTAGGCTAAATCAACTAGTTTCACAATAGGTTTGAAAAAATGTAGGAAAACTTTAACTTAGTCAATGTTCAATGATTTTCTTGGGTCGTCAGTATATGGTTTAGTTTAACAAAAGAATTAGCAAAAAAAATTGGATTATAATTATTACACAATCATTTCAAAAATATAAAATTGTTAAGATTAAAATCAAGAAAATTGAACTTTTAGGAATTGTTTAAATAGGCTTCTTTTGTCTTCATTTGCATATATTGACCACAGATATCAAAGCCTTTGCATTAATTTTCCATTCTATATTGTATATTAAATTCATAAAGTTTGAATTGCAAGATTTTAGACGAGAAGTATAGACTTACTTTCGTTACATTTTTCAAATATTAATAAAATATGTTTAGGTATTCCATATAAAATTCTTCAAGATGTTGTTGTCAATTTTCATACTTGAGTACAGAATTTTATCAAGGACATACAAATCATGTTTATTACAAACTTTGAGATTGCTTGTAACCAAATTATATTTTTTCCAACTAACAGCTCTAAATTGTTTAAGAAATCACATTAAATTAAAAGATAGTTTTAATGTTTCTATTTTTTTTTAATTTACAAGTATTTTCAAAAATGATAGTTGGTGGATATTTAAGTATTTATTGATAAATATAATAGTTGACTTTAATTGTAAAATTTTTGTACCAATTTTAATTTTAAATGCATTTCTAAATGCATAGTATTTTTGCTAATTTTCAAAGAAACATAATAAAAGCAATTCAAATTCAATGTATCTTTGTTTCTTTGACCAAGAAATTCAAAAGATATATAATGATTGATGCAAATTCATTTATAACTTCTTAAACAACAAAACTCACATTTGAGTTCAAAGAGTATTTTGACATGATATATTCAGAAGAACAAAAAGCATCGCATTCCCTTTTTCATGATTTAAATTGTAAGTATATATAATCAATATTTAATATTTTGATAATTTTGATTTTAGTCAAAAAATTAAAATCTAAAGATATCAATTTTTTGTAAAAATCGTTAAATATAAAATTACATGAAAGAATTGAAAGAATAATATTTTAGGTTTTAAATTTTCAAAAATAAAGCTCTTAAATTTTCAAACATTTGTAATGTTTGATAAATTTAAATTACAAAAGAAATTGATGTTTGTATTGTAGTACAAAAGACTAATATTCAACTCAATCAAGATCATCAAAATACCTTGAAAGAAGGTATAAATTCTTCTTTATTATATGACCACGAAGCTTTATCTAAAAGACAGTGGAGAAGACATTCAAACATTAATTATGGAATAAAAGTTGCACTTGAATCACTTGATAATGACATTGCTCTTATTTTTCAGCAGCAAATCTTCAACAACTACTCGTATGTCAAATATATATATTTCAATATTGTATATTGTATGTATATATAAAATGTCTTAGGTGCGAATCATATTTTTTATGTCATATTGTATAACCATTTTTTTATGACAGAACCAAAAGAAGATGTACATCATTTAGAAGGTTGCTCAAAGACTTTGAAAATGAAAAAAATGAAAAATGGATTTTACCTCGCAGAAAAGATAAAATCAAAATTCATAATAACTATAGAATATGCACATCAACATCTTCTCCACGTCTTTATGGAGGAGTTTCTAATTTACATTGTCAAACTTCTCAAAAAGAAGATGCTATAAATGAAGATGATAAAACTTTATTGCCTTCAAACAAAAGTAGTATAGACTTACTAGAGTCTAAGAACTTGTCTACAACTGAAAAGCTTCAAAAATTTGGAATTATTGAAAATTTAGAATATGTTGAATCTTTAAGACAAAAAGAAAAAGAAATACTTGTACCTAAACAAGATTATCAAGAAAAAAATTTAAACAATGAACAACCACCTTTCCAAGAAAAAAGAACCAAGAGTCTTGCCCTTAAAGGCAAAGAAAAAAGCCTACATTACAAATTAGTTTCTGATTCAACAAATGTTGCATCTACATCCACTGAAACATCTCCTAGAATCTCTTTTGACAATAATTATAATGAAAGTATCAAAGAATTTTTTTTTCATGACCCTTGCAATGTTCCAAAACAAAATATAATTAGTCCAAGAAGCAATTTATGTTGTTGGACTAAATCTCAACCAAACACCATTAACCTAAAGCAAGAAAAAACTCAAGAAGGAAACAAAAAATTAGAAATTACATCAAGTTCTCTTATTATAGATCAAATGAAAGAAATAAAAAATGAAAGATTAAATCCTTTGAGCAATAATAGAACAATTCAATGTCCTAATTGTTTGGGATACAAAAATTTAAACTCTAACATTGAATTTAACTCTCTTAATTCTTCAATACACAAAGAAAGAAAAAGTGATTGTAGTAGTTCGACTTCATGTTGGAATTTGTCTCCTAGAGTTTTAAAAAATACACACATAAGTAGAAATGATATATCAATTAATAAAATTTCTTCTAATGCGGGTTCAAGACAAAGCTCTCCACTTCCTAATGAATCAATGTATTCTTCAAACAAACATGTTTCAAATCTGCAATATTGTTGGTGTTGCAACCCAAAAAACAAGGAAAATGAATATTTTATAGAAGAAGAATTGCTAAGATTCAATTTGGAAAGTGGTTCTTCTACTTCAGAAGGTGAAAATAATCTTAGGAGTAGAATTGAAAAAATTGAAAAAGATCATATTTTACTTCATCCTTGTTCAAATGCACACAATGAAATACAAAGTTATAATCATAATATTAGTGTAGATGATGAAAACATGGAAATATTTAAAGAAATCATAGTATTAGAAGTAGAAGAACAACCTAAAAGTGGCTATTACTTAACTTCTATTCATACCACACAACATGAAAATTCCGTAAAAATTGAAGTTTCAGTTGTTAAAGATAATGATTTTAGAAGTGGATATTTACCTTCTAAAAGTGAAATTTCAATGGATACATCTCTAGAAAAAAATGGAGAAATTGATCAACTTTTAAATAGTGATGAGAGTGCAAGTACTAGTTGTCATGAAAAGAATGTTGAGGCTCCACCTCATCATGACAATGCTGTCTCAAATACCTTAGAAGACTTGACATGTGACAAATTAATACCTTTCAAGGATGTAGAAATGGCAAAAAACATAGACCCATATATAAATGAAGATTTTTTTGTCACCAATGATGAAAAAATAAATCTAGATGATTCACAATTGAATACAAATGAGCATTGCTCAAAAAACAAATGTAATTGTTGGGGTGGTAATCCACAAAGGTTTCCAAAAATCAATTCTAATATTGAAAATGTAGATTACATAGAACATTCTGAAAATTTTATTGATCCAAAAAATACATTTGTTGGTGAAAATAATACTTCTTTCATTGATCAAAATACTAAAATGTCTGTAGATGAAAATGATACAATATTTATTGATGACCATAAAGCAACATTTGCAAATGAAAATAAATTAACATTCATTGACCAAATTGACAAAACATTGATGAAATCTATAGAAGAGAAAAAACTAAATGGAAAAAAAGAATCCTACAAATGTTGGAATGTGTGTACATTAGATGAAAAGACAAAAATTGGTAATAAAGAAGAAAAAATTAAAAATTTGATAATAAATGAAAATCCTTCAAAAGTCAAAAAAATATCTAATGAGTTTATCAATGAAAATGATGGTAACTCTATGAAAATTGATGATTTAATAGAAACAAAATCAAACTTCTTACAAAAAATTGATACTTCTACTTCTATACATCAACCTTGCGAGCATTGTCAACTTGTAAATGTAGATAAATATAATACAAAAAGAAAATTGATGACATCAAGTGAGTTGTCTACAGAGCAAAAAAATGAAATTTTTGAGATAGATGATTCAATGAAAGATAAACTAATGAATTTAAAGAAATTTGAGGATTCTACTTCATTTTCCAAATACGGTCAAAATAATAAAATTGATGATTCTTTTAATCCTATGACTAATAAAAATTTGACAAGAGGATATGATTGTTGGTCTTTTTTAAAAATGGGAACATCAAACAACTCTCTAAGAATGAAAAAAGATGATTGCAATAAACTCAATAAATTAAGAGATAAAGAACAAGATACAAAAGATTTAGAAGTGTCAAAAAGTTATTTAGAATCCACACATTACCAAAAAATAAATAAGGCTAATAAACATTGTGGAAGGTGTATTAATATAGGTGGTAGGAAAAATAGTCATTTAGACAAAGCATTTGGAAAATATTCTAATGAAGATTTTCAAGAAACTTTACAATCTTTAAACAACAAAAAAGATTCAAGTATAGAAACCAACATGGAAAGCCATTCTTATGAAGTAATTTCAACAAAGGATTTACAAATCCCAAAATCTCAAATAAATCAAGCTAGTGACAATAGTGAAATTGTTTCAAATTCAAAACAAGGCCTAACATTTTCAAAGGTACAAGAAATACAAGATATACAAGAAACATCTCAACATTGTTTTCCATCTTTGATTGAAGAAGAAATGGAATCAAACCAAGATGCAAAATTACATTATAATCAAACCATTGAAAAAGTGGTAGAACAAAAGAATGAAGAAGATTTGCTAGCAACTAATCAAATTGAAGAAGAGTCTTTTGTAAATAGTAAAAACTTTGATGATACCATTGTCACTTCAAAATTTGAAGAAGATTGTGTTATACCAAAGGAGTTAATAGATTTTGATAAACATCTCTCTAAAATTAATGATAATGACAATAAATATGTAGCCCATTTGAAAGATAGAATTGAAACTATTGAAAGTGATGTAATAACTGAAAAGTCAATTATAAGTGAAAGTCGTGATAGTAGTCTTATTGCAAACTCAAATGTTGATGTAATTGATAAAAGTGAGCAATCTATAGAAGATATAGGTCATTATTCCAAAAAAAATTGTTGGAATTGTACATCAACCCAGCTTCCAAGTATTGAACCAATGAAACATTTACTGAAAAATAATACAAAACAAACTTCAAATATTACAAAAGATATAATATCTTTTGATAACAGTCGATCGCTTTCACTAGAAAGTATAAACAATAAATCACCAAACATAAATAAAACTTCTAAAGCAAACGATAAAAAAACCAATGAAGAAGTTTTTGGTGGAAAATGTTGGTGGATATTTTCACCACATTCTATAAAAGAAGCACTTTTAGGCTCTTGGATTGGTCAATCTAGTAAAAGCAATTCACCAACACTAATATCTAGTCCTAAAAAATCTTCTTTTTCAAAGGAAACTAAACAAAATTGTAAAATTAATGAAGTTGAAGAAATAAAAAATAAAAATAATTTTAGTAATATTTTATCATGTTACAATTTATCACCTTGTAATTTCAAAAATTATGAAAATAAATCCAAAATTATACAACATATATCCCAAGAAAAAACTTTTAAAAGTAAAGAAATTGAACCATTTTCAATTTCTAATTCAAACTCTCTAAACAAACCCCAAAATGAATATGTTCAAGCAATTGATACAATATTACAGGCAAATAGAAAGGATTTGAAAAAAAATACTTCAATTATGTCAAATGATGATGAATCAAAATTTGATGGTTCATCAATATCAAAACTAAAATCTAAAAATAATTCAATTTCTTCATATTTTTCATGCAATAATAATCATTTGGAAGATAAATTGCAATACAAGTTGGAAAAGTTAATTGGCAATGGATTGACTACAAATAAATTACAATCATCGGAATCTATAGAATCATCATATATTGACAATGAAATGTCAAAGAAATTAGATTTTGATAAGTCTTTTGATCTTAAAAGTAGTGATGTTTTGAAAAAATATGAAACACCAAAAATAGAAGAATTAAAACCAACCAAATGTTTAAGCTCATCAACATCAACATCCAACAATATAATTATTTCACATAATTTAGATAAAATCAAAGATAACGATAACAACATTGATTCAAAAACTTTGTCTAATTCACTTGTTATCAACAATGATGTATTAGATGAAGAATCTAAACAATCTAGTGCTTCAAGCAATACCAATGCTTCAAAAGACACACAAAATGAAGATTCAAAATTCAAAAAATGTGAATGTATTTCATCCTTGCCTTTTATAGAAATACTTACAAGTCAAATTGGATTCCAAGAACACGAATCAAATGTTAAATCCAATGCATTTCTAATAAAAGATTTGAATTCTTCTAATGCAAGTGTTATTTCCAATAATGAAAAATTTGATTTAAAAACTTCTACAAAAAATTTGAACGTTAATAATATTGATAGTAATACTCAAAACAAAGAGTTGAAAAAATTAGACTCATCAATAATTTGTCAAGCTATACATAATCAAAGTTCTCATGAACTGAATGTGAAAGATAAAAAATCGAATAAAAGTGATTGTTGGTCATTACTATCTTGCAATCCTACAAACAAGGATTACATAACTCCTCATAAAAAAACAATAAAAGAACCAATTTGTCAAAATGTTGACATGCATTTAATTCAATCTAATCTGGAAAAATTTGAAACAAATGTTTTTTCTAATGATTCTAATGAAAAAATCAAAGGGAAAAACATTGAGCAAGTAAAACTCAAAGATATGAAATCAAGCAGTAAATCTTGTTGGCCATCATTATGCAATGTCAATAATAATCCTTCACCTCAACATAAAATCTCAAATACTAAAACAAAAGCATCCAAAATAATATCTAATGATAAAATTTGCAACAATATTGAGGATTTGGAAGAAACAAAATCAAATATTGAAAATATTGAACTAGAGGTTTTTACAACAAATATAGAAAAAAATAAAATTGGAGATCTTGAAATTTTAAATTTTAAATCATCAAAATCTAAAGATAACATGTGCTGGTCATATTTTCCATGTAACAAGAAGTCCAACATAAATAGTATTAAAAGTAGTGAGATCACCGATAAAGCAAAAAATATGTTTGCTAATAGTAAAAATCAAATAGAAAAACATAATGAAGAATCTAGTATAAAATTGGAAAACAAAATATTTACACAAATAAGTGATAAAAGTAAATATATATATAATTTATAATTAAATGTTTTTAAATTATATTTTAAGTATGTTAAATATAATAAAATAATTTAAATCTTCAAAGTATAATTCAAATTGATTTAAATTTGTCATTATTTTATATTTTGTATATTGATGTAAAATTCACTCTTACTTAAAGTGTATATATATATATATATATATATATATATATATATATATGCATTTGATTTATGAATTTTGTGAAATATGTTGATAAATTTAAAGCTTAATAATAATTAGTGCAATAAAATTTTGTTCATTTGATTTAAATTTTACAAAAATAAGTACACACAATAATTAGATTTGTATGAACCATAATTATATATTTAATTTGAAGGGCAAATATTTTTGATTGATTTTGTTGAAGAAAACAAAGTTTATAGCCAAGATGAAGAAGTTTGTAGTATGAGAGGTAAAAATGTTTCATCAAGTGATGCAAACAATATATTGATTGGAAGTTCAAAAATTCAAAATAAGCAAAATTTTGAAGAATCAGAAGTTGACAATATAAATTCTCCTATAGTGAATCAAGATTTAAATGATCATGTTCAATTTGTGCAACATGAAGATACTACTAAAGTTTCAATAAGCTCATCCACAATGGTAACTGATATTTCATCAAATGAAGACAAAAATAAACTTATTGATAAAGATGAAGAAAACATGAGTATCGCCACAAATCAAACAAACGAATCAAAAAGGTTTGAAGACATTTCAAAATCCAAAAGAATAAATACTAAAATGTCTAGTGTTTCTTCAAAATCATTGGAGAAAGTATTAGAAACAAAATTGAATAGCTTGAGTAATACAAGAGAATTTCAAGAGATTGCAAAAAATAAAACTAATATTAAAAAAAAATGTTCTAAAATCAAACAAACATCAAGTCCTTCACCTGAAGCATTTTACAAATTTCTAACAAGTGATAGTGATTTAAAAATTTCGGAAAAAATACAATCTAAAATGGATGGGCAAGAATCAAAGTTATCATGTTTTTATCCATCAAAGATCAAAACACAAAAATCAAATAACACTTATAAGAAACAAAATGTTCAATCAATAAACAATCACTTACCAAAAATATCATTGAAATTTCAAAAGTGTGATGCCAAACGATTAGAAGAAAGTACTTACAAAATATACTCGGAAGATTTGTTTCTAGCATTACATGAACATGAATTACGATTATTAAAATGTAAAAAAACTAAAGGAAAAAAAGACACTGGAATTGAAGATTGTCAATTAAACAATAAAATATATAAAAGTAGAAAAAGACATTCCAAAATAACACAATCATCTTGTATTTCATGCACTAAAGAATCAAATGACAATATTTGTCAACATAATGAAGATAGAAGTGGTGAAAGTATCTATGAATTTTAATTTTTGGTGTATCTAAAATAAATTATATATTTCTTTTAATTGTACCATAGTTTGGAAATATATTTTCTTATGTCTAATTGCAAATTAAAAAATATCATTCATGACAGTCTCTCAATTTTTATGAATAAGTTTCACAAACTAAATTTTCTCAATGACAAATAAACACTACATTTATACCAAAGAATTCTTTTTATCAATCACTGCTTTCTTTTGAATGTTGATTGTTGATAGGATAGGTCTATTGCACTAACCAATAATATAGACACAAACTTTCAAAGTTGAATGAACTCATAATCATTTTAAAACATCAATCAAGTTTAAAGAAAGCCTACACATTAGAATGTTGTTTTGCTAAATTTCTAAAAATAATAATTTGGAGGATCATCTTAAAAAATAATTTACTATTTGTATTACATCTTATTATCTAGAGGTAACCTATAATTCCAATACTTGTTTTCAAATTGTATTCCCCTTTGGAGTTTTGCAAGTAAGTGTATTTTGTAACCAATGGAATGCATCTCATTTTTCTAGACTCATTGATTCCATGATTATGGATTAAATTTTTTTCACAATTCAAACACTGGAAGAAGAGTTACAAGATACATACATGAATTGGAATTTTGATTATGAGTTCATCCAACTTTGAAAGTGAATTACATCCCATTAGATTAGTTGAAAATTTAAATTTATATTCAATTTCAAAGTCCTTCTAAAGAATTGGATTTTTTCAATTCATCTCGTGAGTTGTGACTAAGAAATATTAAAAATATAAGATATTAAACTAAAAACTCAAATTAGATGTAACTATATTTATTTTTATACTAAATTTGATCTATCTTCCTCTTTTGGTTATAAGATAGAGTTGTAAAGAATTCAATATTCTTGCCAATAACTTAGAGTGCCTTTCAAACTTAATGTACATGTAAAATTTTAGAAATCAAATGGGATAAATTGTACTTTGTTTCTCATGAGAATTTCAAAATTGGACAAATTCATGATCTATTTTCAACCTCCATATTTCTTATTTTATACCTCTAATAGTTAGATTGAGGTAGAATTTGAATCCATAGAGAAAACTTCAAATCCTAGAAAAGTGGGATGTACCCCATTGAATATTAAATACAATTACTTACAGGAATTCATTGGAAAAACACATGAAACTAGATTTGGATTTAAGGATTGCTTCTATTATACATTCATAATACTTTTAACTATAAACATCAAAAGTCTAGTTTTATGGTGACAAAAGTCATTTCTTCTTGCCCAAAAGATCTCAAATTCAAATTTTCATATACTTAGTAGCTAAAGTTGCAAAAAATGTAAATTTTTTGACAAAAATGTTTAAGAAAATATTCTCTACCAAACCTAAGAGGAAGATGCAATATTACTTAAGTTAAAAGTTTTATTATTGGGATTTAGGCTAATCTAAATAATGTTTTGAAAAGTGTCAATTTTTGAAAAGTTTATAATATAAGGTGGTAAAAATATTTTATTAAAAAAATTAGATAATGCAAGTTTATTCATGCTTTTACACATTATTAAGCAAAAGTCTAATACAAATTTTCATCAATTGATGACTTAATAAAATGTATACCTATAATTTTCAAAAACTCATATTAATTATACTAATATTTTTCTAATAATTTAATTTATCACTAAAATGAGATTTTTAAAATGTCAATGCATATTTCTTCATAGTTATATTTATGAATTTGCTATACTTCAACTATTCAATGATTTTTGTAAATGAATTATATATTTTCTTGTGTATCTATATAAAATATACTTTTTTATAATTGATATAATAAAAAAAAAGAGCCTATCTAGAATACATGATATTTTATCTTTAAATATATTGAAGGTTTAAAAATCATAAAATTTATAAAAATATTGTTTCATATATTATAATATTAATATCAATGGTAGGTAGATCTATTAATCCTTGTATTATTTGGTTTTGATTTATTTCAAAAATATAAAAAAATTAGGCCTCCATGCAAAATATATAACTTGTAATGATAAATGTTTACATTATAGTTGCTATTCTTTAAAACTAGTCAAATTTCATGTATTTTTATAATTAAATATATATTAATAAATATATATATATATATATATATATCTATTTTAATATGAATAATATTATTTTATTAAAATAAAATATTATTTATAATAGAAAATTTAAAAGATAAATGTAATAGAATTCAATATTCATCAATGTTTAAAAAAAATTAGAAATCAAAATATTTTATATTTCATATATAATTCAATAATCCATATATCCAAAATTAATTTTTTTAAACACTTTCTATACACTATATTTTTAAAGTTGTATTGTATTTTTCACCTAGTATCTTCAATCACTTTTATGTTCTAAAAGTGTTTGTATTTCAAATTAAATGAAAAACTTCTATATTCTTAAATTGAAGATATCCACCAAAACTCAAATGTACCATCAAATCAATCATGCATGTTACAAAATAAGGCATATTTAAATGAATAGATGAAAACCAAAGGACCCCTTGTTACATCTTATTGAATTATCTTCACCTTTGAAATATGACTACCATTGGTAATAGTTCAATAGACTGAATCCAATACCTCTATAGTAATTGCTCCATTTTGAACAGGCTATACAATAAAAAGTTGTAGAAAACTCAAATTTGTTTTTTGAGGTTTGAAAATTGGACATATTTTAGTCTCTACAACCTTAGTATTATTTTGTAACTCCAATGATTTAATTGATTATATATTTGAATTTATACAAGAGCAAACACCTTAATATGAAGATGGAAAATACAATGCGAAAAAATACAATATTACTTTTTCAATGACTCTAGTCTATTCTCATTTTGATTTATATCACATCTTTTATAGATATGTAATGCATATATATTATAAAAAATATATAATATACAAATAATTATGCTTGCATAAATTTGCAGTTAAAAGGACATTTATTATACACCAAGTTTTTAGAGATTTTGATTCAAGTTTAGAGTTACAAAAGTCTTTGGAGGAAATAAATTACAAAAACAAAGAAGATTTTCTTGTTGATGAAAATGAGACACTAAAAAGTTTGGAAACTCAAAGTATTAAGAAAACTAGAATTCAAGTAAGATTTTATATCAAGATTTGTTAATAGTAAACAATGTATAGTAAGTGTCAGGCAATTTAATAGTATTTATAAAGAATGTACTTTGATGAATATACTTCAATATTGGCATATACTATATATATAAATTTTAATTTATTTATTTTTATAAAAAAATTATAATCCAAATAATTTATGTAAATGGTTTTGATTATTTATGGATTGTATGAGAATGATCTTATGTCATGTACTTTAGGAACAACTTGATGTTAATACTTCATATTATGAAAATAAAATTAGAGAATGTGAACTTCAAAAACAAAAATTAGAAACAAAAATTGTTCATTTGGGACAAATTATATCATCAAAAGAAAAAGAAAACAAGAATTTGGTCATTCAATTACAAAAAGTACAAAGTTTTGTTGAAGAATTGCAAAATATAAGTAAAAATGAAGAGAACAACTCAAATATAGAGATTGAAAAAAAATTAGCGAGTGTGGAAATTAATTACAATAGTCATTTGAATGAAAGAGATCTTGAAAAAAAAACATTGATTGGAAAAGAACATATGATTGAAGAACTAAAAGTTAATCTAGTAACTAAAGAAGCTAAAAACAAATATCTAGTAGATGCAAATGAACTTGAATACAAATCTCTAATTGAAAAAATACAAAAAACAACTGCAATAGTAGAAGAAAAAACCAATGAAAATAAAGATCTTATTGCAAAAATAAATGAATGCCAATCAATAATTCATGAGAAAAATAATCTAATTGAATCAATTAATGACAGAACTATAATAGTTGATGAAGCAATTAACCAACAAGATAAAATTAGAGTATTAAAACAAAATAAAATCAAAGATATCAATCAAGAAATTGAGGTAATGTTTGTAAGATGAGTCAAATTAGGCAACCAAACTAAAAGAATCATATTTTTAAAAATTTTAAATATAATGAAAGAACGTAATAAAACCATGATTTAGATTTTTTTAATGATTTTTAAATAAACTTATTTGTCCTAGTACTGAATGTATTACTACTTTACCAAAGTCACACTACCTTATATTGGGGTTAGATTTGCTAGGTCCAATACAATTTTGTTTTGTTTTCGGTTGATTTTTATTCTTTAAATTGATTTAGAATTTTTGTAAGTTCATTTTATAGGGTTTGAAATATTTCGTGACCTTTAGCACAATTCAAAATATTCCATGATCTGTAGTAGTACTCATAGCTATATTAGTACTGAGGGCTTTACCAAAGTTCGCGACTTTAGCAGTACTCACGACTTCGGCTCAATCATGGGTTTTTTTTAGGATTAAGATTATTTTCATTAATATTTTCTACACTATTAAATTATGCCACGTTATAATTTCTGAAATTTTCATCAAATGCCATATTTAATTATGTTTTAAATTATTTTTTAATTAATCTGACCCTAGCGTAGGGTATTTGAAACTAGTGAAGGTTGGAATATTTTTGTATTGTACTAATTTATTTTTACAAGCATAGATTTTCTACTAACATTAAGTTTTTTTGTAACTTAATCTCAATTTCTCACTAATGGGATAAATCATTGTAGTTAGCAAGAAATTACATCCAATAATCCTACAACTCAATTTTCATACCCAAAGTATAAAAATATTATTTAAATAGTTTCAAAGACATTCATTTAAAAATTAAATGACATTCATTTAAAAAAATTATTAAAAATATATAACAATATATAGATCACAGACATGAACAATTTTGATTACTTTGCGTTTGGATGTTAAAATTTAATAATTAAAATAAAAATATACTAAGAAAAAATATATATTATGTAAATTTTTGCAATTGAAATTTTAGTTGCACACAAAGTTTTTTGCTAAATAAAAATTTTAGTTTAGAAAACAGTCCAATTTAATAATATAAATTAACTTCATATTAATTATAAATTGTAAGGTATTAATGAAAAATCCAAATTTTGATGAGCACAACACTTGTAATGATTTATTGGCATCACAAGAACAAAATATAATCCCTAAAGGTGACACCTTGAAGGAATTTCATAAACCAGAACAACTTGTAGACTCACATATACAAAATGAAAACTTTATCATAAGTGAAGAGGTAATGAATTAATACATAATTTAATTTATTATTCAAATTATTAATATTTCAATAATTAAAAATTATCACTTATGACCAAAAATATTAAAATTTTAGCTCTTGAAATTGGCGCATACATTGCAAGAAGTGCAAATTAAATTAAATTTACTTATAAATGAAGAAAATAAGCAATCAAAAGAATCCAATCAGCCACAAGCACTTCGGGTATAAGTTATATTTTATATCAATTATAAAATTGAAAATGACTCATATTGCAATTTTATTTTAATGAAATGAAATTAAAATTTAATAATATTTTATAAAATCTATTATGTATGTATAGAAATGCTATTGCAATTCTAAGAGATCTAAAATAACAATATTTAGTAGATTTGAGTAACTTATTGAATTTTTTTCACATTATATGTATATTTAGTAATAAGCATTGATAAAAAAAAAATTACAATGCAAAATTTATTATAATTTTTCTATAACATTGTAAGATTTTCAATAAATTCAATTAGTAAAGATGCACTAAATGATACTCTTGTCTTAAATCATTTTTTTATGAATTAAGTTGTATTCTATATTTATTAAAAATCAATATTACTTCTAGTTATCTTATAGGAATCAATTTGATCATATTTGTGTTATAAACAATTTGCATATTTTTTTTTAATTAAATTAGCTTTGAATTTAGACTAGTACTTTTGCTTAGACAAACTGAACTTATATTTATCTAATACTAGTACTAGTATATTAGTCAAAATAGTATATTAATATTTTTGGAATTTTTAATCTTGTGATGAACTTATCATATTTTAAAATTTTGATTTTTGGTTTTATTTTTTAAGATGAACTACTAATATATTTATTAAATAACATTAAGATAATCATTTTTTAATATAGGGAGGTTATGATTTAGAAACAATTCCAATAATAGATTCTTGTAACTCAAGTGTAAAAATCTCTTTTGGTGAATTGAATCCAAATTCAAAAAGAAGTAAATTTAAGTCAAGTAAGTTGTGCACTAATTAGACTGAGTTATAACATATGTTTTAAATTAAAGAAATAAAAAATATCATGCATTGGAATGATTTATTAAACTCTCAATTAGTTCAAAACCAAAATAGAAGTTTTTTTTAATAATAATCGCAATAATTGGTTTTATGATACTCCCTCCGTCCCGAAATAAATGCAGGGTTTCCTTCAAATGGCTAAATTAGTGCATGAGTTGCTTCTATTTTAACCCCTAAAGGACCGAGGCCTTTTTTCTGCCCAAAAACACTGAAAACTGCCATTTCTATAGCAAAGAATAAAAAAAAAATTTAAATGTTTATTTTTCACATCCAACCGTAGGATCTTACACCTAACTAGTATAAGAATTGTGGAATTTTTTTAGAATTTTTGACCGCACAGATTGCAAGATATTTGCAATTAAAGTGAAAAAAACAAGTTTTTCAGCACATTGTGGGACTAGATTTTTTGACTTTAAACATTTTTAACTTAAAATTTTTGCACTACAGAGTTTTGAGCTTTTATTTTTTATAGTGGACAATTGAGTTGAGAGTCTACAAAAAAAATAATATTGAAAAAAAAAACTTAATTATCATTCTTAAAAAATTTGTTAAGTAGATGTAGGTACAAGATAGAAGGAAAATCTAAAACATTCATATATTTTAGATGGACTTAAAATGCACTAATCCCAATGGTGAGATTGTTCTAACAAGTAAATCAGACCATCCAAAAAAAAAATTTGAAAAATTTGAAAAATTGCATTCAGAAATGAATTCCAAAGTTATTTTTTTCAAGAAGATGCTTTAACTACCCGAAAAACAAGAATGTCCATAACTTTCTCATAACATATCCAAATGAAATGAATCAAAGCTTTCCGGAAAGCCAAAAATATAATCTATGAGAAAAAAAATATTAAAAAAAAAAATTCAAATTTTTGTCCCTTTTTTTTTTGCTGCCCGAGCTGCCCCCCGTAGCCTGTTTTGAGCTTATATGGTCATAAATTTTTTTTCCTGGGCACCGATTGTGAAAAAAATTATATTCCCTTGAAGCTAATCAGTTTTTCTACCTCCAAAAAAAGTTTCAAAAAATCAGGAGAAAATTTCAGCCCGTAGGTACCTGCCCGAAAACGCATTTGTCCCCCGTAGGGACAATGGTCCTTTAGGGGTTAAGGGGATTGGATAGGTATGGTAGTGTCTAGTCAACCCCACTAGGCATGAAAGGATGGAAGTCAATAGTCAAGCGGAGGAAGTTGAAAAGAGGTAGCAAAATTTACAAAATATACCCCTTTTGGGAACTGCTCCGGTGGTTTGAAATTCAAACAGTCTCCCACCACCGCTGGTGTACTGAT
This sequence comes from Pseudisothecium myosuroides, assembly GCA_951799445.1. Taxonomy (NCBI): domain Eukaryota; kingdom Viridiplantae; phylum Streptophyta; class Bryopsida; order Hypnales; family Lembophyllaceae; genus Pseudisothecium; species Pseudisothecium myosuroides. The sequence continues at coordinate 18,767,144 of OX637292.1, forward strand.
GTTGGTTGACATTCTCTGTATTCCATTCGACCGAGGTCTTGTGATAAGCTCATTTGATTAAAGAGCGATTTGAGCACGTAATACAACCCCTGTGAACGTTGTTTTTCGCAGCGTCCAGTTCTGACCAACTTTGATCGCAGCGTCACAAGGTTTCCAGTTCACAGGGTGTTCCAGTTGCCCAACTTTGATCGATATCCTTTGAAGGATCCTTCATTGACAATCATAAGTGGAACTATGAAGCTGCGGTACAACTTACTTGAATCCCTGTGAACTGGAAGATGTGATCGTAATCTGAGTCACCTGAGTGTAATTCGAGTGCATTCAGAACTTCCAATCATAATTAAGCTGTGACTGAAGTGCAAGCGATTGAAGTACAATCAACTCCTGCGAATCAACTACTATGAATCAACTCCGGTGATTCCAGTTCAATAACTTGAGTACGATTCCAGTTCTGACCAACTTTGGCGAATTCCAGTTTGGATCAAGTTTGCCGATTTCAGTTCGATCAACTTCAACAATTCCTGTTTGATCAACTTCAGCGAATCTTATTTGATCACCTTCTGCGATTTAAGTTCGATCATGAAAGGCCACAAAGATTTCATTCCTTGAATCATTGAAACATCGAATTTAATTCGGGACAAGTATATTTGGAAACCCTGGATTTATTTCGGGACGGAGGGAGTATTAAAAAATCATCTAATTAAATGCAATTTCAAGAATCTGCATTTTGAAACTTGCTATTGACATTCTTGTTGTCAGGATAATTTGGAGTGTATAAAATGATGTATTTTAACATCTTTGAATAGCAGAAAAACAAGATAATATAGATTTACAATTACATAATGCTAAATGCAATTCTTCAATTTTCAACAATTTATCAACTATGTTTTTGTCTTCAACAATAAAAAAAATTCACATGAAAATGTAACATGTCCATTCAAAAATATATTATACACTATCAAAATCATATAAATTGGTCTGTCAATTGCCTTTGCATTAAATAAATTTTTTAAATTCCATCAATATCAACTTTTAAATGGATACAATTAGAATGCATTATCAAAATCTAATGGTCAAATGTAGTGTCATATTTTGCTTATAGGTGCAATAGCAATTCAATCATCACTTTCATAGAAATAAATATGTCCAATTTAAAGATATTATTATAATATTATATTAATGATTTTAATATTTATTACTTACTATTTAGTGGTTATTGAATTTTAGTTATTGGATTGATTTGTTTTTTATATATTAATTTTCAACAATCTACACCCCTAATACCAAATTTTAAAATAATAATAAATTTTTGAGTACAACTTTTATAGTGACTGACTAGTTGTTACATTTGTATCAATTACAAATGGCATACTAATTAAACAACTCAAGCATTGTTTTTACTTCAACAAAATAAAATTTAAAATAAAATATTTTAGAATATAGAAAATTTATAATACATTATATAAGATTTAAAACCGATTCAATATATTTTAATATCATATTCAAAATGAAATCATGCTAGATTATTTTTAATTTTTTATATTTAATAATATTCTATTTTGGAAAAATAGATTATTCTGATATATAGAAATATTTTACAGCAAAGGCAAATTGAAACCATTGAATTTGAAGATAATTATGAAATTAATTTTGATAGTAGGAAAGATGAGTCATTTTCACCAAATTATCAAATGGCTATACAAAACAAAGATCTACTTCACACAATATATTCATTTTTGGAAGCTCAATCAAAAACTCAAGAGTTTAAAAGAAGGTTATCATTAGAACAAAATCATAAGTCACAAATAATATATGAAGAATTAGTGGAAATCAAAAAAACCCTACAACATGAACGTCAATCATTAGCTTTAGAGAGGCACAATGTGGTTGTCCAAGCTAAATCAATGATTGAAGCAACTCGAGTCTTTTTAAATTTGACCTCACAAATGCAATTTTCTTGTTTACATACTTTAACGGGTGGAGCATCTAAGTTGTACGTACATTAGTTCTATTAAATTTTTCTATGCATTAAATAATATTTTAAATTTATGTTTTATTAAATGACTAGATATTTTGGTTCAAACATATCATATCATCTTTAATGGTGTAGATCAATGGATTATATGGAGAGAAAAAAATGCTTATGCCAAATGACCAAAATATACAATCCAAAAATATGTCGTAAACAACTTATGTTTCCTCCTCTTAAAGTTTCTATTGAAAGAAATATCAATGAGGTACTCTGGAAGTTTGATATAGATATGTATAGTATGACAAATAAAAAATTATAATCATAATAATGAAACCATGAATACTAAAAACATGTATTTTCGACACGCTTTTTTTACTCTTATTAATATTTTATTTCTATAATTATTTTAAATAAAATTGAGTCAAATTAAGAGTCCATAACTTCAATGGAAATAGTACCATGGATGGGTTGACTTGAACTTGATTGAGTTTTTCAACCAAATTGAGAGTTGCATAGCTTTTATAATTGGAATGAAGTTAGAATGAATTTTCAACCTTCATTTGAGATTTATTTTCAATGCAAGGGAAAGGAGAAGGATCACTATTAAGAGAGGCAATGAGAGTTTTGGAGAGTGCTAGTATGTGAGTATAGAATATATGAGTGTATGAACCTGAGAGTCTATATTATAGACACCTTCTATAATTATAGGTGTCTATATTATAGATACATATATGATAAACTCTTTCTATGTTATTGTGTACCTATAATACAGGTACAAATATTATAAACACCTTCAAATGGTTGTAAGTACATACTTAGAACTAGATTCAAGACTGTTAGGCTCATGTCTTTGTGCTCATGCAGTAGCATCGTTGTGTGAGTTTTCAATCCAATGGGGGTCCGCAATTGATTTGAGTCTCTCTAGAAGCACCTAGATTTTCAATTCAAACAATAGTAAAGATTCCTACTATATTGAAAATAATAAATAATGTTGAATTGATAGTATCCAAAAAATTGGTAGGAAGTACAAATGAGATAAGTTCTTTTCGGAATAACTAATAAAATTCAGAACCTTATCAAAGTATAGATATATACTTGAAATTTTTATTATTTCGATTAAAAATGCAAAAAATTGTTAAAGCAAATCAATGAATAATCTAGTAGTAAGGTACCCCCCCCATAACCGACTAAATAACGAATTTCGACATGATCTGGAATAGTGAAGGCAAAACAAATGTTTTTTTAGAGGTACGTCGATAGAAATGACATGGATTGCAAGAAAATTGGTAATTTTATTGCTTGAATTGAAATTACTATGAATTTTGGAAGGCAAAAAGTGCACCGGACCCATGGCCAATGTGTAGACTCTTCCAATTTCAATCATTCAATAACTTTTTACCTAATCATTATTTCCTACTTTTTTTTTCCACAACTTGGGACATATGCCATGTATTTATTAGTTCCAACTTTGAAAATGAAAAAAAAAGCATTCTAAGCGTGGTCAGAAATACGTACACCTATAGGTCGGGAATGGGTCACTAGTTGGGAATGGGGGGAGTTACCTTAATTAATATAAAAAACTCAAGCATTGATTGAATTTGATTTAAATCTCTCCTTTGACATTTATTCAAATACTAATTTAATTAAAAGATATTCTACATTATATGATTTTGATTTGAATTTGATTTTGAATCTATATAAATATTAATTATTTAACTTCTTGCCAATAGAAATGAATTATCAATGTTTTGCAACTTGGATATTTTTATGCAAGTCTAATAATGTCAACATTGAGTACAACATGTGCTACATTAGTGATAATTACTTTTATGGTCTTTGAAATTATTCAATGTTGATGTAGTGGTCACTACAATTACAAAAACAAAATAAGTTCTTAAAAGAAGCAAGCCAAATACTAAACAACAATATAAATGCTACAAATAGTGCAATCTTGCATCAAGGATGTATGTAGGTAATTTTATATATTTTCAAAAATAATCAATCTATAGAAACTATGCTAAAATTGAATGATAAAACAATCATATAGAATACTACTATGGAGTATAATTTAAAAATTATATATTTTCTTGATTGTTTATAATAGTGTAAATTTTTTTAATATATGAAATCAATACCAAACTCAATTTTTTTGAATTGAATTTCAAGAATTAAAACGATGTTTACAAATAAATATAAATTTTCTATAATAAATACTAAACACCACAATCTAATGATCTTACAACATTTGAAAAATACATCTTAAGTTTGATGATAATATTCTTTTTTCAATGTATAGGACCTTTAATTTATAGTAATCATAATAAAAAATTCTTAAAAAATTAGAAAAATCAGTAATTTGATTGAAAATATAGAAATCAAAATTTCAATAATGAATTTGAAATTATTTGATAAAAATTAAAATGATTTGTAATTCTAATGAAAATAATGTGATTAATGTCTAACAAGTTTATAAACAATTTTATGCAAGATTCAAATAATATATGTACATTTTTTAATAACAGTTTATAAAACACGATGCTTGAATGATGAATAAGATTTAAGTTCATAAAATAATATATTGTAGTTCAAAACCAATATTGTAGACTAATTTAATTTACTACAAATCTACGATTTGCAATGGCATATACAATGATTGATGATAGAAATGCGGACTAATTTTATTTTATTATATTTTAGTTTTTATTTTATTTTATTTGAAAATTGTTTATAAATAATGAAGACAAACACCTTTTTAGACCTCAAAACAACTAAAATGGACACTATTACTAGAAAATACAAAGTTTGGCATATACTCTAATTTATTTTTAATTTAGCATTAGCTTTAAGGTGATTTTTTTTCTAAAATCTTAATTAGAATCAAAACATAATTTAAAAGTAAATAATCATTAATATATTTAATATGTTATATATATTTATCATATAATATATATAAAAATATACAAATATATAATAATTATATATACATGCCCAACACATTATAAAGTTTTACATAGCAATAAAATTACCAATCGTAAATTTGAATTAAATTAAATTGTATAAGCTATGTGATTACACAACATGTACTATTAATTAAGTATATATCAATGTTTATTTTGTTCTAATTAAAAAAAAAATTAATGGCATATAATTTGAATTTAAAGAATCACAACTATTATAATACGAGTTATAATATGAATGTAATTTTAATATAATATTAGCCAAAGATATGATCTTGATGAAAACCAATTGTGACATCGGTCTTGTGACATTGTATTATATTAAACATGATATTGTATCACTTCTACTATTCTACAATTCAATAGAGAAAAATACAAATATTTATTACACTAAGAATGTTCATTTTTGGTATGTATTTTTAGACCTATATATTATTCTATAAATTCTATGGAACAATAGAATTTAATATGAGTATTAAATAAATAAAAATTTAGGACATAAAAATATATAAAAATTGTATTCTATATATCTATAGTAAATTCAATTGCACTTTTTAAGTAGAGTATATTCTTCATTTTGTGTAGTTTTCATAGAAGTAATATGAAAATATATTATAAATCATAAAACATTTAATAGACATTTATTTCTAAAATTTTACAAACTTTAAAATTAGAATTCGTAGACATTTAAAACAATATATAGCTTTCACCTTTTGTTGATTGAATTTGCTTCAGTATTAGATATAACTATGTAAAATAGTGAAAAGTTAAGCAATACTAAATGAATAGTGACAATATATATATATGTATATATATATATATATATATATATATATATATATATATACATTTAATATTAAAACGCAATTATATACTATGTACAACAAAGAGCAAAAAGAGCAATAAAATCATGAATTATGTCATTTTTCAATTTTTAAGGTCACGCTATTTTCTATATTAGTTTTGATTAGAGTGTCTAGCTTCCAATATATTATATAGAATGCTATGAATTAAATATACTTTCATTAATTTTAAGCTCTTCATTCATTAAAAATACATTTATAGAGTATCTTCAATAGATTACAAAGCTTTTGAATTCTAAGCTACATATTTTGAATGCTATTTTTACATTAATGTAAATTAGTTATTTTGGAGTTTTGATAATAAATTACAGTGACTCCCAAAAGTAGTTGGCCACCCTAAAAATCGATCTCAAAAATTGAGAAATTGGAATTATGAAGTGAAATTTAGACATGTTGTACAAAAGAAATTCTACCCTCATGTGTAATTTCACTTTAAATGGACTATATTTAGACCTATTATTAATTGAATGAAATTTCTATGGAAAAAAAAAAACTTTTTGTGAGAAGTTAAATTGTCCCATTTTTTTTTATAGGAAGAATGTACATCTTGACTAGAATCACATGTTACAAGTTTTATGAATTTTGGATTTTTATTGATTGAGATCTAATGGACTTAAATTTGACCCCAAAATTTTGATTTTTTTAATTTTTCACTCCATAAATTGCAAAAAAATATGCTTTTGATATACATAATTATTTAATGTTATTTTTATTTTTATTTTTATTTTTTTGCAATTTATGGAGTGAAAAATTAAAAAAACAAAATTATGGGGTCAAATTTTAGTCAATTAGATCTCAATCAATAAAAATCCAAAATTCATAAAACTTGTAACATGTGATTCTAGTCAAGATGTACATTCTTCCTATAAAAAAAATGGGACATTTTGACTTCTCATAAAAAGTTTTTTTTTCCATAGAAATTTCATTCAATTAATAATAGGTCTAAATATAGTCCATTTGAAGTGAAATTATATATGAGGGTAGAATTCCTTTTGTGCAACAACATGTCTAAATTTCACTTCATATTTCCAATTTCTCAATTTTTGAGAGCGATTTTTAGGGTGGCCAACTACTTTTGGGAGTCATTGTAAGCCTCATATCAAGTAGAAGAATCTAAAAGCAAAACTTTCACCACTAGGTTGTTTTTAATTTGGTCTATTCATATTCTTGTCATAAATGGATTTTGGAGTATATTGACTATTGACATTTTGAATTTTTTTGTTTTTTTGAAATAAAATCTATAACTTTACAACGGATGAATTTATTTAAAAAAAAGTCATACATTGATATGAATACTTTTGAACTTTAAAGTTTCAAATTTTTTAATGAATAATTATATAATTCAAAATTTAATTTTATTAACTAATTGTCATAAAAAACACAAAATAATGTAGTGAGATTTTTTGTTTTAATTATAATTTTGATTGCTATATGACCTTTTTTAGAAAAAATTGTTGATGCAAAGTCAAAGATTATTTTAACATTAAATTGATCAATTCTTCTCCTCTCAAATCAATCATTTTTTTGGTTTTAAAAATTCTTCCCCTCTGCAAGCTAAGGTATTATGAGTATTATTGCTCAATTTAATTAGGATGGAGAAAAAAATAATGACATCAATTTTTAAGATTTTGCACACCAAAATTATAAATTAACCCAAATAATAAAAACTATGAATTGTAGATTTTGAATACCAAGAATTTATGGTTATAAATGGTCAATTTGTAAATTCAATCTGCTCTAAAATAAAGTAAACTATCCCATCATGGACAAAATGGGAGCAAGCCCATTGCGGACAAAATTGTAATGGTGGTGTACATTTCAGAACTTGAATCTACACCACCATTACAATTTTGTCCACAATAGATTTGCTCCCATTCTGTCCGTAATGGGATAGTTTACCTTATATTTCAATTGCATTTTATTGTGTATCTTGATTTAAGTGTTTGACATATATTTAATAGTCTTGCATTGCCTCACGAGCAGATTGAATAATGTTTGCATCACAATGGAAGCAAGTAGAGAGTTGTCTAGCATAGTACAATCCATCTTTTTCCTTATGCGTTTCCATCTTAATATATTACTTCACTCTATTGTAATTAGACATTTATTTTGCTATTGAGAGAATAGTTTAAAACTTCATCCAAAGAGGACCAAATTTTATATTTCAAAACTCGATGCAAAGTTATACATGTTTGATAAGAAAAATTGGACAACTTTTTCCTAAAATGAAATATTAAAACTATTCCCACATCATGAGGTTTGATTTGGTCAACTTGGTACTTTAGGAAATTAATTAAATAAGGAGATTTTAGAAATTGAAAATCCATCTTTTTTGTGTCCACATAAATTGATTCATAATTGTAACCTTGAAGTTGCCAAAACATCCACGGATCATATATTATGAGTTTCTGACGTCTTTAATGAATAGACAAAAATTGCTTTTTGGTATACTTGGATGACCTCCTACAAGTTCATGAAATTTTGAATCACCCACATTAATATTGGATGACAATTCTCTTAGTAATTTAAATAAAACTATAATATACTAATAATTTAAAAAAAAAATACTACTTAAACAAAATTGTGAAATATTATATTTTGTGTTTTCAAAATTGCATTCACATGCATTTTGGGATTAGTAATTCAAACATTCTCCTAGTTTTCCCTAATTGAAGACGACTCATTAAAGATACTTATAGAATTTTAACAAATATTATAATGTTATCATGTATTGGAAGTTTTAAGCAACTATAAATATGCAATAATTTATAATTTCCACAATCTACACTTACATTCTAATCAAAATAAATAAACTTTGATCCAAATGTGATATAATTTGCATCCCAAAGGATTTAAAAATTCACTAATAATTTATCCAATCAACCTAAAGGTTCATTAATTATTTTAATTCAATGTACAATTTTTCATTGAAGCCTTTTTAATGTTAAGTTCAAAGTGTACAAATTATAAATGTAGTTGGTTTGCAATTTCTAGGAATAAATTGAATCATTCATGATTCTTCAAAGAAAGCAACAAAATATACCAACAAAAAGAAGATTAGATGACCTTTGTTTTTTATTCTTCAGAATCCTATTATCCCCTTAGGGAACAAAATGGAGTTTGGGTAGGCTTGTATAGTTACAATTTTTGACATAATTTTCCAAACATTTTATAAGAGATTTAGTTTTCCACAAGGTATGTGGAAATATAAATTCTATTAGAGTTGGTTGCACAATTAAGTAGTTACAAATGGTTTTAGCCAAATTTTAAGTTGAAGGATAGCTCAGGCAAGGCATTTTGGAGGGACTTTCAAGTGGGCAATGGATTGAAAACTAGAGTAGGGAACTCACTATGGGAATATATTGGGTGCAAGTTGAGAGCTTTTGCAAGATGCCCAAGCTATTATTAGACTCAATTTTGATCATAGTGGCCTTTGAATTTTTGTAGAAATTAGAGGTTTTTATTTTTTCCATTTTGGGATGTGTGTATAAAAGATAAGTAAATTTTCCATCAACCTTTAGGATCATTGTTTTGAGAAAATATATGATGGCAAAAATATTTCCAAAAAGTGTAGCATGGTGAAAAATTGAAGCACATCTCGGCATTGCAAGATTTCATGGGAGGTGTTTCACATATTTGTAAATCTGAGAATTAGTAGAGATATGCCTAATATGACCATTAGTATGATAAATTTTTAAATTAAATTTTTTGTAGTGCCAATCTTTCATACAAACGTAAGTCAAAGACATTTGAAATTCTTCGGTAGGGTCCAAAAAACTTTTTTGGTAACTTCAACTACTAATATCTTACAATCCACACAATGAAGCTTCACGGAATTCTTTCCTCATATTCTTATACAATTTTAGTACAAGATCTTCTGGTTGGATTTGTAAAAACAAAACCTTTTTTTGTTTGCATGCCTCAATGCACTAGAAATGGCAACTTTGAGTGTTTTTTGAGCAAGAAAAGGCCTTGAAACGATAGGGGTTAAGCAATAAAACTATGTCTTGAAGATTATAGCAATTTGATATGAGGTTTTTAAGTGAACTTTTGAATATTAGTTCATTCATGATGAGGTTAAATTTTTATGATAGATGATAGATACTCTGATATGAGGTATGCATATTTCAGTTTTTTGATGAAATGGACTATGATAATTTATTTATTTTGGATTTTTTTGATGAATTATGTGCACCATGGACTCTGGTATTCATACAAAAAATTTAACCTAAAAATGCATTATGTGGTTGTAAAATATAAATTAAACGCTTTGTCTATTTCAACAAATATTTCAAATGCAAGGGCATTAAGATATAACAATGGTCTATGTTGCAACCTATACTCTCTCTACAATGCCTCATGCAATCCCATGCTCTCAATTAAAAAAAAAACTCAAATATTGTGAGAACCAACATCATTTGCATGTTTATCAAATTGTTGATATTTTATATTCTATAATAAATGCCAATTTCCTTCTATTTTTGTGTTCAACAATTTGAAATGATGTATACCAACATGCCAACGCACAAAAAGTCTTTTTGGAGTAATAGAAAAAAATTGACAAAAGATAAAGTAATTCCAAATCATGGTGAACAAAACCGAGTTTTAGACATGGCTAACTTTGAAATTATTTTTTTAACAAATCACAACTAATTTTTTCTTCAAACTTCTATAGTAGCGTGTAGCATGTTGCATACTACAACTTTCATATATTCACTTGTGGACTTTGTCCATTGATGCTTATGATATGGTTGTTTGAATGAAAACATTTAAAATTTGTACTCAATTTTGTTAGTCACTGTAATTTCTATAATTTTTCAAAGTTGCAACTCCCAAAACCATTGAAACCGTCCCATAGGTGGAGCTGAAACCAAAATCTGACAAAATCAACATTCAATTAATAGTAATTAAGTAAGGGGACAATTTTAAGACACTTTTCAGGGATTCTTTAGTGGAAGTCTAGAGACTCTTTAATCCCTAAATGCATGAGGCACCAAATTTTTGTGTTGAAAAAACTTTACTGTTAGATAAAACCTAACCAAGTTTTTATTTTTAGTAATTTATATTTTTGAAAAATTCTTTTTGAAGTCTAGTTTTAGCGTCAAGACTCCAATTCTGAAAATGATGGATTATGATTTTTCTATTCAAGATTTTGTGCAAGGATACCCATTGCAATCTTGACTTTCCGTGGTGTTGAGGGCTCTTGGAAATGGGCCTCAAATATACTAGATCTTGGAGGAAAAATCACATTATAAATTCATTTAAAAGAATTGTAGAGTACATTTTGAGAAGCCTTAAATTAATCTTTAACCTCATATTTTTTGGTGACCAACTTTTTAGATTTGGCATGTGAAAAGAGGGTTGAAAGACTTCAAGTCATTTTTGCAATTTTAACACCCTCATGTTCAAACATTATAATCTTTCAATTCACAAGGGATATTGTTATGTGACCTCTAACATGTCTAGTTTGAATTTGTACGGTTACAATTCATAAGAAATTGATACAACTTATCAAAAAGTTGGCTTTTTATTCAATTTAGTGCAAATTCCTACACTCCAAAGTGGCTCAACACGTTGACTTGACGTGTTAGGCTAATTTTTCCCCCCACCGCAAGCACACAAACTCACCCAAAATGCCCGGCTACTTCAAGTTTTGAAGAAGGGACGGGCAAATGGGGAGTCCTCAGCGCGGCTTGCTATGGGGTTTGACTCACTTTTTACCCTGAGTTTGAGGTATTGACCTCCCCAGATGGCACTCAAATGTAATTAAACGAATTTAACTGCTATAAAATTCCCTCATTTGTGAGAAAAACAAAGGGAAGAAAATACTTTTGACTTCAAGAAAGTTTCCTTTACTTGTGTCTATCAAAATTGGATTGCTAACTTTTGTTGGATTTGAAGTGAGAAAAATAGATCATTATATACACATGGGGTGGTAGGAGGTAGAACAAACAATGTGGAATAAGTAAATTAGGAATTCAACCACTCCTAGTTTATTCAAATGTAGAAATTGTATTAAAAGTAGAATTTCAAACCTCATTTAATTTAGGCTGCGCACAGAAACAGTGCCTCTATCGCCACTTTACTGAGCTGCCAGTTGTTTGTAAAAAAATTGCGCTCCGGTGCAAACATTATCGGTCCTGGCACTTCCACAGTCTCAATATGCGACCCCTCGGGTCCAGCAAATTTCCAAAATGTGAAGGGCCCACAAGTTGGCTTCCGGTAGAAATAATCATTATTGTCAACCTTTTTTCCGCATTGTCAATCCTTTTCCGCATTGTTAAGCCTGCCAATCAATTCAAACTTCCCTTGTTTCAATGAAAAGTTTTTTTTAATGTAGATTCTTTTCTTTCTTTCTTCTTATAATGCAAAAAATCCATTTGATGTTTGGATTGACGTTTGAATTGTCGGCTTTGCATTGGAACGATATGTTTTTAAAAAAGCCCGGCACTATAAACGCCTCGTGGAATGTCCCTTTGTTTGCGGATAGAGGGATTGTTTATAGAGACCGCACTGCGGATGCTCTTAACTCACTAATTTTCACTATGTTCAAGGTAAGTTAGAAACACCCAAAACCGTCCCCGTTTGCCATTCATGCACTGTAAGGTAAACTACCCCACTATGGACAAATGGGAGCAAGCCCATTGTGGGCAAAATTGTAATGGTGGTGTACATCTCAAAACTTGAATTGTCCCTAGACTTTCATTAACCCCTAAGGTAGGCATCCCAAATCCGCCACTGAACTTAAAGCGCCATCTTCAGTGTGTGTACATCTCCAAAATCAGTTATGTACCTCTGTGAAAGAAACGCTTTTAGAACCAAACTTTGTTCCTTCATAACTTTTGCATACAGTATCCAAATGTCGCGTTCTTTGGGTGCGTTGGAACCTCCTTTCCCTTGCCAATAAGAATATATAAGAATTTGAACAGTCTAATAGTATTAACTAGGCACAGTAGCAATTAGTGGCGGTTTTGGGATACCTACCTTAAGCCCTAAATGTCCAAGGCTTTTTTTGAGCTTCGGCAGGCCCTCAAGCCTCACGACAGCTCAACCCACTCTAAGACTCGACATGCCTGTTGTCGCAGCAACCGACTTCCGTCGCCACAAGAAGAACCACGCCAAGCTCATCTTCCTCAACGGAATTTCGCATTCGCGTTACTTGGGTTTGGTATCTCTTTCCGATTCCGAGACTCAATGGATTCCGATTCCGACGAATGCGCAGGACCTGCATCTCCAATTCCCCAGGTGGGTTTCCTCTTCAATCTCCACGACTCGAACTCGATCTTTCCATTTGAGTTGATTGCAACCTTTTCTTGAGATCTTTGGTTTGGTAGAGGTTGAATTTTCTCTCAACAGTGTTGGACATGATTTTCATTGGTATGCGTGGAGAGGGATTGGTTTATATGTCACTCTTTTGCACAATTGAGGAGAATTGGCTCCGGAATTGGCAAGTTATGGTGCAATTGGATATTGAGTCGAGGTCTGGGTACAAGGGGTTTAGTGCTTGTCTTGGAATTCTTGATTTTCTGGCTCGATTTTTCTTTGAGGGAGATTTTAAGTGTTCTGGCGTCGTTAGAATTTGCATTGGATTGAATTTGCATTGAATTTGCGTCGTTAGAATTTGCAGTGTGGTAACATTATTTTCATTGGTATTTGTGGAGAAGGAATGTTTATATATCACTCTTCTGAAAAATTGAGGAGAAGCTCCGGAATTGGCAAGTTATGTTGCAATTGGATTGTGAGTCGTCTGGGTACAAGGGGTTTAGTGCTTGTCTTGGAGATCTTGATCTTCTGGCTCGAGTTTTCTTTGAGGGAGATTTGAAGTGTTCTGGCGTCGGTAGAATTTGCAGTGTTGTAACATGATTTTCATTGGTATTTGTGGAGAAGGATTGGTTTACATGTCACTCTTTTGGAAATTGAGGAGAAGCTCCGGAATTGGCAAGTTCTGTTGCAATTGGATTTTGAGTCGAGGTCTGGGTACAAGGGGTTTAGTGTCTTGGGGATTCTTGATCGGCTTTCTGGGTTGAGTTTTCTTTGAGAGAGATTTTAAGTGTTGTAGCATCGGTATAATTTGCATTGGAGCAGGCGAGTCAGAGTTGTATGTCAATCTTTTTGAAGATTGAGGAGCAGCCCCGGATATAACATTTTGTGTTGGATTTTGATTCGGGTACGGGTAACAAGCGTTTCAGGATCTTGAGAGGAATTGATTTTCGAGTTTGCGAAGGAATTTCAGTTTATTTGTATTCTTGAATTTCACGTTAAAATCGTTGCTGAAGATCCGGAGTTTTTTTAACTTCTACATGGTCGGTGCCCATGTCAGCCATTTGAATTTTGAAATTCTTGGTTAGTTAGGTCGAATTTTCTGTCAAGAGTTTGTAGTGCTGGAGCATCGTTAGAATTTTTCACTGGAATGTGTGAAGCAGGATAGGTTTCTATTTCACTATTTTTGGCAATTGAGGAGCAGTAACTGAAATGGCAACTTCTGTTGGATTCTGAGTCGGGCTTTGGTCACAAGAGTTTTAGGGTTTGAGATAGACAGATATTTGCTTGTTAGAGAGTAATGCAGTTTTTTTTAAATTCTTGAATTCCGGTTTCCGCTCGTTGCGGGAATTCAGGAGTACTGTTCAACTACTACGTGGTCGGTGGCGACAAGCATGGGTCTCACTGCTCTTCACTGTGGGAAGCGCTTTTGAGGTTCTCATTTTCTGAGTCTTTCTGGACCCATCTTTGGATTCTGATGCAGGATGTGACAATGGATCCCAAGATATGGAGTAACACCCCACCAATTATACAGGAATTGGTGTTCGCATGGTTGCCTCTCCAATCTCTAATCCAGCTTCGTCTTCTTTCTAAACGATGGCACTCCTACCTCACCTCCCCCGCCTTCCAGCTTTCCTTTGGCGATGGACAACCCAAGGGCTTCGCAGTGGTGCAGAGCGAAAGAACGAATCCGAAACGGGTCTGGGCTTACGATGTCCGCGCAAGGCGATGGCTCGGCCTTCCTCTCGCGTACTTACCATTCTCCTTCCTGGTTGCAGCTGATGGAGGCTTGCTTTGCTTTGTGAAATATGCGAAACTCGAAGAGCGTCTTCAAGTTGTCGTGTGTAATCCTCTCACTTGCACATGGCGTGAGCTGCCGCCTGCGGTTGGAGTGCAGATGTTTCCCAAGTCAGTTCAAATGAAAGTGGACATGAATTCAAAACATTACACCATCAACTTTTTAGGTACTCCATCCTCTTTCATTCATCAGTGTTTGCAAATTAGATTTTCGACATTTGGTTATTGATGAGGTGTTAGTTTGGTGTGTTCATGACATTCTAGAGAGTCCTTGATGAGCATCCTTTGAATTTGAATGATAAGGAATTTCTGACACCTTGTTTTGCAGAGGGCAGCTCAGTTTGAGGAAGTAGAGCTCCTCAAGGCCATGAGCCAGTGTCTTGACATTTGAAAGGATTTCTTGGTTTTCTTGATTTGACATGACTTTGCTCGACTCAACTCTTAGTTGGCATTTTTTTCAAGAGCTGCCATGACAAGAATGCTATCACTACCCAAAAATTTTGTGTGATATGGTGTTATTTTGATGTACAGGACACTTTCTGCATTTCCTGAAGAAACTGTATGCGTTTCTGCAGGGTCTCAGAATATCAAGGAACCTGAGGTATTTCATGTTTACAGCTCGGTGACAAACTCTTGGGTAAGGGTGGATTGGAGCAGACAGCCTGACAAAGTGGGCCGCTACATTTTGATTGATGTTCATCGTGGAAGCATACATACATACGACATTAAGCCAGGAGCCTCGAGCGGCATACTGTGTCCGCCTGATTTTGACCTTGATGATGTTGAACAAGTCGAAGGCTCTTCTCTTTTCCAAGCTGAACACGGATGCCTTTTTCTATTGAAGACTCGCGAAGGTAAATGCACAGGAGAACGTGACCAGAAAATCGAGACGGAATGGGAGCATTTTTCCCACATCCCGAAGGCTGAGTTATTACAGAATTACTTTTTCTCTGTGTTTATGTGCGGAGATTCCATTTTTCTGCTCGGTAGAAAGCTCTTCTATGATGCGGCACATGAGATTGGTCATGACTTGGACCACACTGACAACAACCTCATGCTCATGTTGGACATGTCCACAAAAACATGGACTGAAGTCACCGACCACAATATTCAACCCAATCGCCTATCCAGATACATTGTTGAGTTGAGACTTGATGCAGTCCCTTGAATAACTCCACCATCTGTAGAGCGGATCGAAATTTCGAAGCCAGAGACCGCTGAGGAGCCCCATTTACTTTCAAGCGCCATATTATTGACGCAGCTCTGAGATCGATTATTAGTTTTCAATTTGGCGTGGCTGGCATGTGACAGAAGATAGTTGAAAGAGTATGAGCTGTAGACATTCTCTGCACTAAGTGAACTATTCAATGAGCTGTAAATATGTATATTTTGAAGTGCACAATCTTTTCTTCCTTACATGGTGGACCATCAGTTTGTGAAGATCAGGTGACGACATCTACATTGCACTCCGGCAGGTATGCAAACCGAAAAGCATTCCAATACTGAAGCATCTGATCATCATGGTTGCTATTCCTAGATTGCCTTGAATTCTTCTTGGATCTTGTTGGCAGTTAAAAAGATTGTTCCAATGCATCTTAGCATGCTTTTGTAGTGTCCAAAATTTGATTCTAGGCTCTCGTGTTCAGATTATGGGAAGACATTTTTGGGAAGCAGTGACCCAATTTCCAAATATTAGATTCTTGTTATGTATATTCTGAGATGCAGCTTTCAAAGATGAAGGATTCTCTACGTCTCAAACTCCGGTGCAAGTATGCAATAAAAAAATTTGAGATTCTTCTAATCAATTACCATGCTGTGAGTATCCTGTAAATTCATAATACAAAAGTGAAACTCACTCCAACATCAGATATATTGAGCCTTATTGCAGGTCATATGATATTTGATACTAGTGCTTCGATTATATAAATAAAGTAATATTATAATGTTCAGTTTTCCAGATGTCATCTGCGAATTTGAATTATGGAAAATTCAAATCTCGTTGGAGTCACCTGCAAAATTACGTTACTACAAAAAAAAAAAATGGATTTTTGGTACGGCGTCAGTAATATGTCGGCTACGGTAATATAAATAAAATATTGTAACTACTATAAATTGGTGTCACATTCACTAATATGATAAGTCAGTGTACCACCCCAAATAGTAATTTCATATTTTTTTGAAAGTGATAGAAGCAGAATTTCACAGCCATCGGACATGAGCAGCTCAGGGGTTTTGGGACCTTCCCCGAGTCTGGGGCAGCTGGCGGTCCCGTAGTCTAGCGGTCAGGACATTGGACTCTGAATCCAGTAACGCGAGTTCAAATCTCGCCGGGACCTTTTCAAAGTTCGATAAGAAGTTTTTTGCAACCTCAACTTATGCATAACATCGTTTTGAAATGAAGACCATTTTTCTATGGAATGAAAATACCAAGAAGATCATTTGCATCAAATGGCCAGGAAAAATTGAAGAAAGTTATTTCTATGGATAAAACTAGGTACCAAACTCACTTGCACTTTCAGTGGTACTCCATACAAAACTTAATTGCCATGGTTTCTCTAATTGCCATGTAGGATTTGCCATGTAGGATTTGCCATGTAGGATAGAAGTACAACCATTCATCCTCCAATTTTTGTGTGAAATGAGGTCTTATGTAGTAGTTTGACTTCCAATGAAAGCTTTTGGATTTGTTTTAAACCAATGATTCACACAGCACCAAAAGTACAAAACTTAATTGCCATGTAGGATAGAAGTGCAACCATTCATCCTCCAAATTTTGTGTGAAAAGAGGTCTTATGTAGTAGTTTGACTTCCAATGAAAGCTTTTGGATTTGTTTTAAACCAATGATTCACACAGCACCAAAAGGGATGATTTCCTTGGCCACTAATTTTGCAAACACCAGATTTTGGTGCCTTGGGCATTTAGGGGTTAAGGATTAAACACATCAGTAAGCTCTTCGAAATAGCTTTGACCTCTCATGCCATTAGATTCATGCTACAGGAATCAATGAATGTGCTTCAATCCTCGCCAAATTAGACCCAAATTCAAGCATTCCTTATCCAAACTTGCGTTCTCTTGATTGAATACAACCGACAAGATCACTGAGGTTGTGTAAGGCCGTGATCACTAAGATTTAACAAGAACAGGAAGAACATGCTAGTGTAAGAATAGAAACCATGATTTTTAAAACAAAGTTGATTATGTACATCACCAAGTTGTTTGGAAAGCTTGCACCATTGAAATCATGCTACTGGAGTCACTTCAATTACTTCATTTCTTGCCAAGCTGACACAAATTCAAACATCTTATTCCAAACAAGCCTGAACTCGATTGTACAAGAACAAGATCAACAAGCTTGTTGAAAAACAGGGTCCATGATTCCTACAACACAGTAAGTTGATTGGCACCATTGCAATCATGCTACTGCCGTCAACTCGAACTTAAATTCAAATGTACTGGTCCAAACTTTCTTGCACCCAAATGAGCACAATTTACAAGATCTCTAAGATTGTACAGTACATGAACAAGTTCACTGAGATTGTGTGGGAATAGGAGCCATGATTTCTAAAACAGAGTGTACACATCACCAAGCTGTTCAGACTGGTTATGCATTGGAATTCTGTTATCTACAGTCAACATGATTGCTTCAATTCTTGCCCGTCCAAATTTAGGCATCCTGATCCGAACATGCTTTCACTCAAATCAACGTACAAGGTCACTAAAATTGTACAAAAACTCGCTAAGGTTGTGCAGATGAAGATCACGAAGACCATACAAAAACATGATCAATAAGATTGTGTAATTAGGAGCAATGACTTCTAAAACAGAGTACGTACATCATCAAGCTTTTCGGCTAGGTTCCACCGTGGAATCATGCTACAGGAGACAACTCGGCAGGTTCAATTCTTACCAAGCTCAACCCAAATTCAAACATCCTCATCCAATAATGCTTGCACTCGAATCAACACAAACCTAAGGGATCACTAAGATTGTACAAAAACAAGATCACTAAGATTGAACAAGAAGAGGATCACTGAGATTTTACGTGAACAAGATCGCTCAGATTGTGCAACAGCGGAACCTCTGAGATTGTGTAAGTATAGGAGCCAAGTATTCTACAACAGATTTTACACACCAACTGGTTTTCAAAGAGGTTGCGCCATTGCAATCAGGCTACAACAGTCAATTGAAATGCTACACTACTTCCCGGGGGCAAATTCAAAGAAGTTACATCCAAACATGCTTGCACTCGAATCTACACAACTAACAGGATCCCTCAGATTGAATAGGAACAGGATCCCTCAGATTGTCCAAGAACAAGGTCACTACGACTATGATTGTATAAGAACAGGAGCCATGATTTCTAGAATCGGATGACAACTTACACATCGACAAGCTCTTCAGAGAGATTGCGCGCTTGGTGCCATGCCACAAGATCCCATTGCACTGCTATACTTCTTCCCGTGCAAACCCCAAATCTCTACCAAACAAACCCCCTCACCGCTGCTTCTGCTCCTCCTGCTCGATGGGAGGGGAAGCGGCAGTAGCAGCATGTTGTTGCAAGGACGCCGCAGTGTCAGGCTCCTCCACGCGCGCCTGCGTCGTGTTCCCCTGCCCCTGCACCTGCGCGTCGTGATCCTCTCCCTCCACGACCTCCGGCGCCGCAGCTTGCTCCCCCTGCGGCTCCAACGAATGCTGGATGGCCTCGCGGCCAGGCTTGAGCACGCCCCCCAGACCCAACTCCAACGCCGCGTACCCGAGCGCCACGCTCGCCGTCGCCACCGCCGCGCCGGCCAGGGAGCTTTTCTTCTTCTCGTCCTTGCCCTGACCCATCGCTCTGGAGATCTGGAGGAACACCACTATCAGGTACTGTCGATAAATGTAAACCCTAAAACCCTAATTTGCTGCTCTGTCAATACTTCGGACTCGCTGCGCCGATTCGTGTGGTAGAAATGTGGATTATCTTGATGTACTCTTGAATTGCTACGCTGCTGCTGGTTCTGTCAATACTTCAAACTCGCTGCGCAAAATTCCTGTGCAAAAAATCTCGACGCTGGCATGTGTACACTGATTTACTACTTCGTTGCTGGTTCTGTCAATAGTTCAATCTCGCTGCGGCAATTCGTGTGCAAGAAATCGCGGCACTGGTGTAAACTGAATTACTATTCTGCTGCTATACTTCAAGCTCGCTTCGCCAATTCCCGTGCAAGAAATCTCGATACTGTTGTAAGATACACTGAATTGCTGCTCTGCTACGTATTTCTATATGTTTCACCGTTTGGTTGTGGGTCTGCGTGGCGAGATGGAATTGGTAGAGTGGTGCAGTGAAAACATCAGATGAGGCAGGTGTCGCTGCAAATTCCAGGCACGTGCCGGCAGTTCGAGGACGTTCCTGACGTCACTCTGGTTGAATGTTCGAATTCTGTTTCGGTTCAATTGAAGCAGATTTGACGAATGGGTGTTTTTTCTGATTCTTGGAATTTGATCCGTTTGCATGTCGATGTTTTGATTTTGGTGTCGTTCGTTGCACTCCCCATCATTCATGGTGGTGACAGCGTTTTCTAGAAAGCCAACTTTCGTGTCGGTGGTGGCATATTCTAGGTACTCGTGTCGCTCTCTCGGTCACAGAAAGGATGTAACAATCCTTCTATTCAATGTGAGCCCTTTGATCATGATCAACCAGCCAGTATAGATTTGGATATTTGAGGTTTTAGGACACAAACATGTACACCTGCCACTTGCATTATTAGGAGTAGGAGTAGGAAAAGAAGCAGGTTAGGAAGTAAGTTGCGCTACGTTCGGAGCAGGAGTAGAGAATTTGCAGTTCAGTGAACCTTATTCAGATATTTGCAGCAGGCACAAGACATCATGCTGAATTCCAAATACGTGACCACAAGTGGGGTATATCATATTGCTCACCCAATTAAGGACCTCTCACTTCCAACTAAATGAAAACTGGAGCCGGCTTCAAGGTATGTTGGCACAATGTGATCCATCACCACAATACCTCATAGTTAGTATGGCTGATGGGAGAGAAACAAATAGACGTAGTCAAATGAGTCCAGCGGGGATTATTTGATTGAATATGTGACATGCCTACTGTTTAGTAGGGCTCAGGAGTTGCACAAACAAAACCTCTAAAATTTTTCTATTTTGGAAAGCCCATCCTCAACGAGTGGACTGAAACCTGGCCAACACGAAAATCTCTTACTTGCGTGCATGATAGTGCTTCATAAAACAAACCAAGTAAAAATCCAAGACAGGGAACTTCGAGAATCTCTCACTCAAAAGACCATGCTGGCACGAGAACAGATGAAACCGCAAATTATCCCTAGAATGGCCCCTGCACCAACTTGCAAAGGTGTGTGACCCAGAAGCTCTTTCAGCTTCTTCTCGCTCACCGGGTGTCCCTCGAACAAGTCCTGCACGATCATATTTAGGACCTGCATCCCAATGCCATTCAACAAGTTTAGACGAAGTATTCCTTCAATAAAAGAGTTAAAACACTTGCAGATTCGTATACTGCCTACATGTCTCAATAATAAGCCACTGAAGCGCTCTAATTATCAGGACAAGTTCCTTACCCTTCTGGACAAAGACAAATATAAGACAGGCTTCAGTCAGACTTTTTAAGAGTAGGAAAAACAAGGATTGCAATTGGTGGTCACAATAATCTTGATTATCCTAGTACCCTAACCCCATGGGCAAGTCACAATACAATCCATGAGCTGATTATGATATCAACCAATCTCCAACTTTGCTTTAAGAGGGTTCAAGAATTTTAGTGGGAACCACAAGTAATGGGTGTTAAACCTTTTCTGGCTCCTGATTGGATACTTTTACGAAACTAAATTATGATTTTCAAAAAAAAGAAGAAGATTACTCTGCTACTAATAGAGTTGCTTGCCAATTCCGTTTCTAGGGCGACTCCAGTAACAGAATTGCACATATAAAAAAACCCTAGACTCAAGTGGCTCACCTCTGCTTGACGTCCAGCATGTCGCCTAACTCCCGCTGCATCGTACATGACGATAAGAGTAAACCCCAAAACCACTGGGAACAAACTGTCACCCACTCCATGGCAGAGTGCAACCGCCGTGGTTAAACCCACACACAGGGCGGAATGAGAGGACGGCATGCCGCCAGAGCCCACGAGCATCTTCCAATCCCATTTCCTCTCCACCCAGTATTTTGTAAAAACTTTCAATACCTGCAATTGCATACACCAAAAATCATTGAGCAGTCTTGAACCCACAAGGTAGTAGATACGTCATTTCTATCCTATTTCCAGTGAGGCAACTCTACACCCCGACATTATCAAAATCACTACTCGTTGCAACTTAAACCGCTGAGTGCCGAAAGTAGCTGCTTCAATATCTATAGGAATTGAATCAATATATCATATAGGAAGCTTCAAGAAAGGTAACTAAAAGTATCAACAGGCAGAAGAAATCAAACCCTACATCTTGAACGATAGAAATATGTACCCATAGAGCGAAGAAAATCACACATTAATACCACAAATATGACTTGAAAGTTACTAGAATATACAATGAGCTTCCAAAGTGGGACTTCTACTTTGGACAGTTAGGGATTAAAACCAAAACCTTAAACCCCACAGGTCGGTTCACACGGACACACTCAAAAGCTTCATTCAAGAATGCCGAGAGTGAAATTTCAGACCTGTGCAATTGCCCAAGCCACAAGCCCGGACATGAAGGTGGGATTCGCCCTAAGCGTAATCAAAACAGGGCTGATTCGTTCTCGGGCAATTATGGACGTGCTCAGCAATGCCATCCCTAACCCCCCTTGCTGCAGCAACGAGCCGCCCCATTCCGATTCCTCACTCAACACCTCCATTTTCATATGCAACCACGCTCGCAACGACGAGAACCAAACCGCCAGCGCTTGCCCGACGAATACAACCGGTCGAAGACGAATTCGTCCAGAAGGGGAGCTTTCATCCTCCTCCGGTCTTCTTTCATCTAAACCCTCCACCGGTCTTCTTTCACTAAACCCTGCCCCACTATGACTCTGACACCGCAACAAAGATCGTTTCCTCACCACACCACCACTCCAGCTAATCGAAATTCGCTTCCCGCAACGGAAATACGCATTGCGCACAGTACTTGTCGAATCCAAACCCGCTCCCAAAAGCTAATACACCCCCAAAACCAACATATCCACCCGTAAGCCGAAATGCAGTCAACACATACCCACACAAACACACAAACACAAACACTTATAAACACACAGACACACACATACGCAATGCAGGCATGCAATTGAAACCCGAAAGAAGCGCCAAGAACAAGCCCAAGCCCACCGCACACCGCACACCTGAAGCAGCGGCCGAGAGTGAGATTGCGACCACCCAATTGGCACCGCAGGGCGCGACAGAGCGAGACACGCCATAGCTGAAGCTCCAAGGCTACGATCTCATCGAAGGCGACCAAGAGGAGGCGCCAACAAACACAACCATAGGAATACTCCAACAAGAACCACCTTTTGCGAGAATCAAACCAGGAGGGCGAAGTGGATAAGCATCACAGCACTAGAACCAACAACAACACCAATACCAACAACACCAACACCAACAACAACAAGTGAAGAAAGTGAACTGCAAGCTAGGAAACAAGAGCTGCAAATGGTGATTTCACTTCAGTTGTTGCAGTGAAAACAGACAGACGGAGCTCCAAGCTTGTGAAGTTGTGAGTTGTGACTGCAGCAACTGAACGAGTAAGATAGAGAGATTGGTCTCGGCTGCGATGTGATCTTTCATGCGTTCTTGTTGCGAGCCTGCCAGTGACGGAGAAGCGAGGGAACGTCATATTCCCAGGAGGATGAAAGAAGATGCCGGTCAGTATTAGTACACCAGACAGTGATAGTGTAGATTACTGTGGGTTGTAAATTACTGTGGGTTTGTGATATACGGTACGGTAGGAGGCTCAGAAATGGAGCATCTCAGGCTGGTCCCCCTTTTTCATGTATTTCCTTGGACGGGAATATTTTTAGCTCATTTTTCAGACATAGAGAAATTGATGAGGAATCTAAACCAAGTGGTTTTATATTTTTTCGAGCATTTTTGAATTACTTATGAATTTTCAAACGAGTTGGGTCGTAGGTCCCTATTTGTGACCCTGGGTCTTTCATAAACGGTTCACTTGCAATTTTTAAATCAAAATGAGGAAAGCAAAGAGAATGATTGGCTCTTGCAATTAATAATGCTTTTTCCTTGATTCATTCAAAGACTATACGGTACTAGTCAATTTCAGAACCAACTCATATCCATTTCACAGCCATTTATAGGGTCCATTCTTAATGATCGCTCTGTTTTACAACGTCCTACCTTACTGGGGGTAACATAATTCTTTATGGTAGCAGGATTTCTTCGACTTTAATTTACATAGTTTTTTTTTCGATTTTTTTTTATCAAATGGAAAGAACCATTGCATAGATTTAACTTAAACTTACATAGATTTGTTTTTCATTTGGAAACGAACGACTTCTAAATTTGCACCCACAGTAATTGCGATGTTTGGTGCAGCGAGATCTCCATCTGTCGGGGTGTCCCTATTTTGAGATCACTGGTGGTGAGTGTACAGTAAGTCATTCATCCGAGGGTGCTGTAATTCATTCATCCATGGATGAAATAGGTGTTGCTGTCTTCTTATTCATCGTTCATCACGCCCGTTCGGAGTGATGATGGTTGACCTGTTGGTATCAAGAGCGCCAACCATTTGGAGGAAATTACCGGTAGGGTACCCTATGCTAGGGTCAGGTTCGTTAAAAAATAATTCAAAATATAATTAGGGTTTGGCATCCAATGAAATTTTCAAAAATTTATAAAACGTGGCCTAATTGAATAGTGTAGAAAATATTAATGAAAACAATCTTAATCCTCAAAAAAGCCTTGAAGTTGAAGCGAGTACCAGTGAAGCCGCAAGTATAAGTAAAGCCTTGGTACTATTAAAGGTCATGAAATATTCAAAACCCTGAAAAAAAAAACTTCTGGAAATTCTAAATCGAGTTAATGAATAAAAATTCAATTGGAAAAGAAATGATTTCGTATAGTATCTAATGAATCTGACTTCAATGTATGATAGGTGCTCTTAGGCCAATCACAGAACTTGCCAAATTAGTATAGGTTGAAGAGAGAAAAGACCTCAACTTCAATTTAACCCCTAAAGGACCAAGGCATTTTCTGGCTCCAAAACCACTGAAAACTGCCATTTCTGTTGCGATCACTCCCTAAACCAAAAAAAACTTTTTTTTAAGAATCTAACCATAGGATCTTGTAGTTCACTTGTCTCAGATCATGTCGTAAAAATTTCATGAAGTTTGACCGTATGGATTGGAAGATATTAGCATTTCTTGTAGCATTTGAAGTTGGAAAAAGAAGTTTTTTTGAAGAAGATACTTAGATTGCCCGAAAAACAAGATTGCTCATAACTTTCTCATTCTGAGTCCAAATAGAATGAATCAAAGCTTCAAATATAGATAAAAACATTATCTTTTAGAAAAAAAATTAAAAATTAAAAAAATTCTTTTTTTTGTGGGTTTTTTTTTCTGCCTGGTGAACAGCTTTTTGGGCTTAGGGTGGCATAACTTTTGCTCCTGGGTACCGATTGGAAAAAAATGTATATTTTTAGGAAGCTACTAACATTCCCTATCTTCAAAAAAAATTTCAAAAAATCAGGTCAATCTTTGAGGTCACACGAGCCTGCCCGAAATCTCGAAAGTCCCCCGAGGGGACTTTGGTCCTTAAGGGGTTAAGTGATTGGCGTAAATTAAGAGTTTGGTCATCTTGCGTCCCACACAATACATGCAAAGACAAAGTGAGTGACACCAAAACTATAAACTATAAACTAGTAGGAAAGAGACTCTGTCGTATCCAATTCTCGGGGGGTGCACTCCTTGAAAAAATATAAGGATATAGGTGCGAACATCGGGTATTTAAATGGGGATATTACTTTTTGTCCATTGATTATTTTGAGGTCTATCATTATATAATTTTCTAATTTGAACCATTAAGAAGAGGGCATACATTAATTATAATTCCTAATTGCCATGAATATGTCATATGCTATATTGGTTCAATATTTTTTTGCACTACTTGCAATTACAAAATTTGGTGTAGGGTTTAGAGTTCACAATTAGGGGGCTTCTTAACCATTTAGTGCTTTGAAGTCCAAAAATTCATATCTAATTCCACAAAGCTCTAAAAATATGAAACAACTTGGATTAGATGCCAATTCTACTTGTCTTTCAAGGAGAATTTCTTGAAAAATATTTTAAGAATTTTCACCTCCTCAAATTTCAATTTCAGCTCTTAACCCCTAAATGCCTAAGGCTTGTTTTGAGCCTCTTGGAATTTGCTCTAAATTGAACAAAAAGCCAACATTTTGATAAGTTGAATCAATTTTTTTTGAATTGTAACCGTACAAATTCAAACTAAACATGTTAGAGATCATATAGGAAAAGAAAACACAACAATATCATTTAAGGATTGAAAGATTATAATGTTTGATCATCAAGGTGTTAAAACTATGAAAATCTTTGAGCTCTCTTTTAGCATGCCAAATCTAAAAAGTTCAAGACCAAAAAAATATGAGGTTGAAGGGCCTAATAAATATAGCCCAATCAATTTATGACTTCTCAAAATCTACTCTACAATTTTTTTAAACGAATTTCTAGTGTGATTTTTTCTCCAAAATCTAGTGTATTTGAGGCTCATTTCCAAGAGCCTTCAATACTACAAAAAGTCAAGATTGCAATGGGTACCTTTGCACAAAATCTTGAATAGAAAAATCATAATCATTCATTTCCAAAATCAAATTTTTGATGCTAAAACTAGACTTCAAAAAGAATCTTTCAAAAATATAAACTACTAAAAATAGCAATTTGGTAAGTTTTAATTTAACTTCAAAGTAACCACATTTGGGTGCCTTAGGCATTTAGGGGTTAAATGGGCAATTTATGGACCTCTTACCTTTTAAGCTCAATTTGTAATCAATTTCTCATTGACAGATTTTCAATAGCAGAATTGGTATTCATGGAAAGTGCAGATATTTGCAGCTTCAAAAATAATAATCCAATTGTAGGCTTTGTCATTATCTAGATTGTTTTGTTTTGTTTGAAACAAATGAAACATATTTCATTGCCAATGGTAAAAAGTAACTTACAAGCCAGCTAGACACAAGTGGCCAAGGTGAATTGTCTCCATCGCTTATTCTCCCAAGTTATTCTAGACGTGCATGTAAAAAAAAAGCCCCCTACTTTGTATATGATTAATTTATCTTGTACAACTTTCCTCGCTAATTTTGGGGCTTTTGATTGCAAATATAAATTCAAATTTGCAAATTTTATCATGCATTGCAAATTTAAAAAATCAACATTTTTCTTTGGGAGCAAGTGAGGGGGTCAGTTCACGTAGGCTTTACAAGTGGCCTAGCCAGAAGAGAAACAAGACGTACATGACTAGACCAAGTAAGACTAGGGAAGAGAAAAGACATTAGGTTGTGAGGATTGTAAGCTTAGTCAACCATTCCATTCTAAATTTTTGATGATACTGCTTTTGGAGAAATACATTTCTAAATGCACCCCCATAACTTATGTGTTCACAATTTATTACTCACATGGAGTTATAACCACAGCTTGCATATGATAGGCTGATACCTTCATTTAACTCTGAGACTAAGAGTGGTAGGTAAAATATAATAGATCATCATAATTTAAAGAATCTAAAATGAAAAGACAATGTAGTTTAAATGTGGGGTTTAATGCCAGCTTTAAATCCATAATTAAGACTTTTGACCCACTAAACTAATAAAAAAGGGGGTATTTTAAGTCTAAATTTTTTCTAATGCATCCCATTATTCTACACCCTATAGTATTTACAATACACCTAATGATATTTTACATACACTATAGTATAATCAATCAATTTATAATTTTTAGCTCCGATGTTTTTTTGGCACCCTATCATTTGTTCGCACGTAGTTTGCTACTTCTACCACTTATTGCCCCCCCTGAGGATGTGCGTATAGATGCTTCCTACATTTATCCGCAATCAAATTTAGAAAATTCATCACTAATTTTTTTTTGTGAAGTTTCATGTAAAACCATGAAAAAAAATTGAAAAAATTGACCAAAAATGGAGTTTTTTTTTTTTGGAACTGAAAATTTGGTATGCATGAGGGGAATTGCGTAAGATACAAATGTTGATTGAAGGAAACAAAAAATTTCAAGTGTATTAAGAGTAATGCCCAAAAAATTGAGTGGCCCAAAAAATGGACGTCAATTTTTTTTATAGGTCACTGTACAGTCCCCTACCAAAAGTTTCCATGATTGCATTTCAGACCATTCCGTTTTCTTGGCACAGTGTAGAACGCACTTGACATTTTTAGTTTTGCACAATCAACAGTCATATCTTACGCAATTCCAATCAAGCATATCAAATTTTAGTTTCAAAGAACCCCAAACTCCATTTTTGGTAAATTTTTTCATTTAGTTTTCATGGTTTTACATGATAATTCATTGAAAAATATTAGTGATGAATTTTATAATGAATTGATTGCAGACATACATAGAAAACATCCATACGCACATTTTTTCTTCGACAAGCATCTCCAAAAAAGTTTCAATATTCTTTCTATAGATATTTCAATGTTGATGTGACAATGCCCTAATTTTGAAAAATAAATATTTCTTTATTGTAATTAGATTTTGGCAAAGTAATTGCACCACCATGTTCAAATGTACAAAATCAATTACATTGCAAAGGACAAATAGAAAAATCTAAGTACAATAAAGAGATATCTATTTTTCAAATTTAGGGCATTGTCATGCCAACATTGAAATCTCTATAGAAGGAATTGTGAAATGTTTTTGGAGATGCTTGTTGAAGAAAAAATGTGTGTATGGATGTTTCCTCCATATCTTTGCAATCAAGTTACAAAAATTTGTCACCAATATTTTTTATGAATTATCATGTAAAACCATGAAAATTAAATGTAAAAATTCATCAAAAATAGAGTTTGGGATTTTTGAAACTAAAATTTGATATGCTTGATTGGGATTGCTTAAGATATGAATGCTGATTGTGCAAAACAAAAGAATCAAGTGCATTCTACATTGTGCAAAGGAAAGTGAATGATCCAAATTGCAATTACGGAAACTTTTGGTAGGGGAGTGTACAATACACAACATATAATGCCAAATTTGTTAAATTGGTGGTATTTCAATACTTTGAAACATAAATCCCTACTTGTCCGAGTTTGTGGCTTGAAATTAGGCCTTGGTGAAGACATATGTCACCATTTGGGGTACCCGCATCGTGTCAACACTAGTAGAAAATTCAGTTTTTCTGTTGTTTTGGTCGTGTTGAGCCGGTCAAAATTTGACAGAATTCTATCAAATTTTGACCGGCTCAACACGACCAAAACAACAAAAAAACTGAATTTTCTACTAGTGCAAGTGAATGAATTTGCGGTTACATGTATCCATTTCTTTGGACATGAAGCTAGATTAGCCTTCTTCTCCCTAATTTGTGTTGTGCTAATTAGAAAATTCAGTTTTTTTGTTGTTTTGGACGCGTTGATCCGGTCCAAATCTGATAGAAATCTATTGAAATCAATAGATTTCTGTCAGATTTGGACCGGATCAACGCGTCCAAAACAAAAAAAAAACTGAATTTTCTACTAGTGATGTGGAACAAATTTGTGCTGCCAATGCCAGAGAATTTGCTAACCGCTGCCGTACCACCCTTGTGCATTAAGGTAGAAGCACCAGTAGGCAACCATGCCCAATACCTAACATGCAAGGGTGCAATATTTCCGCAACCCAAGGTTGAACAAATTTTCAAGGGAAGCTGGGAATGTGTTTTTTTGGTCCTTTTCAAAGTTGGGACTAATAAGGTTATGACACATGTTCCAAAGTAGTGAGCAAGAAAGTAAGAAGTAATGAGTAGGAAACTAGTTCTTGAATGATCGGAATTGGAAGACTCTAGTGAAATGAACTTTTGGGTTCCCAAAATCCATTGTAAATTCAATTTGGGGAATGAAATTCCAATTTTTTTGTAATCCCCATATTTCCTGTCTTCCTACACGGGAGAAATTTCAACTACCTCTTACTGCACACAATTTGCTATTAAATGGTTAACTACTGATGCTTTTTACTTAAGTTAAGTTAACTTACTTTCCTAGAAAGGAGTGAGAGAGATTCTCGGCATGACATTCTCGGAGCTGATGATTTCATTCTTAGCACTGACAAAGAAAAGATGAAAATGTGTGCAATTGAACTAAGGTAGGACCACCCATTACCAATCAATGATCGGTACCCAACTTGTAGGGTACGAGTATTTCCGCCCATGTAGGACTTCTCTGTGAACTACATTAGGGAGGTCGGTTGTAAAGAGGTGCAGGATAAGAGCAACTACCAAAGTTGCAAGGAACAGTTGTTGGATGCCAGGTGTTCCTGAAATTATAACATGTATTATTATTAGATCTGTAGGCATGTGTTAGGTGAATTGACAGTTTGTATTAGTGCTAATTTAGAGCATTGGAGAGTTGCTTACGAACCCCCAGCACTTACTTTTCAAAAGAAAGGTGGTTTATTAGTACACTTGGACGACGATTGGTAATTCAAGTGCCAGTGAGTGGTTTGTGGAATCGATTGTGATTGATTGCTCTGTTCGTGCTACGGGATTTAAGCCTCTTGCGAAGCGCAAATGATATCATTGTGATGAGTTCAGGACTTCCGCAATGAACGTCAATGTGTGGTAAGTTTCTAGTGTCACCAAATTCTCACTAAGGTTGCATTGCTATTATAGAATTCAATAGTGAGATGACGAAGAAGACTCTCTTTCACTTTGGCATTTTGTGCAGGTGAAGGAAGGGGACATCCTTGTCGTTGTGCACAATTAGTGCTTTCAGCATAAGGTACGTGCTCCAAGCAAAATTTTGCATGCAAGATTCATGTAGCTTTACACATAATAGAACCATCGGCCTTGCATGGCTTCTATTGATCGACAAAACTCTTGGCGAAGCTTCAGTCCTTTCGCATGTGTCAACGTTGCCGGAGTACGAGGATCGCAACAGGAAGAAGAAAACTTCCTTGATGCCGGAAGGGTCCACCACTCACATGGCAATGTAGTCCTCCAGTGCTTTCAAAAAGTCATGCAATGAAACAACCTGCAGCCGTAGATCTAGAAGCTGCATGTCGATGCTTTGCACTGTCTGGTCGACAAATTGACAACCAGCAGAGGGGTGTAAATAATACACAGTTGAGAAACGGTAGACATAGTATAAATGGACGTTAAATTCAACATGATGCCAGACATGATACACGTTGTAGTCATTTTCTTAGTCTTCATGTACAATTGGAAATTTCGGCACCATCCGAAGCTTTGGAGCTGAGCATGGTATGGCAATTTCATACCGGCCTCTTACACTTCATTTAGCACTGAATACGACACAAGTAAGCAACTGCACTAACTTGTTCTACGTCATCTTGCAGGTGAGGCCTATCACTAGAAACATAAATCTTCAGCTTCAATCCAATGGCATCACGCACAATGGATGAGCAGCACGACTACCAAGCCCTGAGTTGCATGACAATGGAAGGTCTACAAAATACTAGTGATGATGACAGTAGCGGTAACAACAGCCCCAACGATGGACAACCGGTGGACTACACTGAGTTGGATGCCCTCCATGACAATTGACTGCATCGACGTGGACTAGCAAATGCAAGGATGACAACGAGACCACCACGGCCTCCTCCTGTTTGACAGCATGCCCACTTACCATCGACAGCACAACGTGGAAGTTGGAGCAGCACAGCTGATATGGTCCACACATTTTTGAATCCAAGAGGGTTGGGCTCTCGTACTCTTCAGAGAGGGCATGCATCTTCCAACAGGCATATCACCGCATCCCCCAACACTGTCAACCATATGTCATGGTCAGAGCCTGGAGCTTATGAAGCCGCAGAAAATGGCATTCTGCAAGACATAACCAACGTCGACATCAGTAGCAGGAATCATAACCGTCAAACGAACAAGCATCGAACCACTAGAAGGAATGGCATGTGGACCGATGAGCAACTGAAGAGTGCTATAGCAGTAGTGGACAATGGAGTTAGCATGAGAGAGGCATCTAGAAAATTTCACATACCTTACTCTTTTCTACGAGACTGGTGCTATGGTGTCTGGACGTCTTGAAAGTATGGTCCTCCACTTGTCTTGAATTCCAAGGAGGAGCAGCTCATTGTAGATTACTTGCTAGCAATGTGCGATTTGGGTTATGGACTCACCCCCATTGCTTTGAAGCTCAAAGTCTTCGACATTACAAAGGACAGATGGACTCCTTTCCGGAATGGCATTCTAGGGAAAGGTTGGATGAAGTGGTGGCGTCATAGACACCCCGAGCTGACCATTCGAGTTGCACAGGCCTTGGATTCTGCACGAGCTTGGGGCCTAACTGCTGAAAATGCTGCAACTTTCTATGACAACCTTGACATTCTTTACAACAAGCATTCATACTCTCCTGATAGAATCTGGAATTGTGACTAAACAGGGGTGCAAGCGGGGAGGAATGGCGGAGCACATGTTATTGCCAGGAGAAGTGCACAAAATGTTCATTGCATTGTCCCTGACAAAAGGGAGTGGTTATCCGTACTTGTATACATAAACGCAGTTGGAACATCTATTCCGTCATTCTATATTTTCCGTGGCAAACGATTTCGAAAAAACTATATTCAAAAGTGTGAAGCAAGCGGCACTATGGCTATGCAACAAAAAGCCTGGATGACCTCCTATTTGTTTTCAAGCTGGATTTCGCATTTCATCAGAAACATTGAAGAATTCGGAGGCATGTCACCTGAGAGACGACACTTATTGATCATGGATGGGCACAATAGTCACGTAACTTTGGAGGTGGCGGCACAAGCAAAAGCAGTTGGGCTAGATTTGGTGACGCTCCCTTCGCATACCTCCCACGCCCTGCAGCCACTCGACTGCAGCATCTTCAAGCCATTTAAGGACAACTTTCGAGTCTATCGTGATTTTTGGAGCCGAAAGAATGTCACAGAGGTCGCATGCAAGGAAACCTTGGCACAATGGGTTTCCCTTGCTCTACGAAAAGCACTAACGGAGAAAAATATACAAAGTGGATTCAAAGCCACTGGTATCTACCCGCTCGACAGAGGAGCAATTGCACACAAGCTGAAACCTTCGATAACCTATCGGTCAATACAACACGATGACTTACAAGCTCAAAGTTCTCAAGCGTCGGAGGAGGCACCACAACACGATGACTTACAAGGTCAAAGTTCTCAAGCTCCGGAGGAGCCACTTCAACACGAGGACTTGCCAGGTCAAAGTTCTCAGGCGTCGAAGGAGCTGCACTCTACATCCCAGCATGAAAGGGACCAAGAAGAGATAGTTGTAGAAGCGTTAGACAGTGGTGAGGATGAGTGCTTGGGATCCGAAGAAGTTGCGGCAGATTTGGCTGCCGAAGAGTCTCCCTCAGCGACTCACTTCTTTGTAGAGGTTGATCCAACTGACCCTGACTTACCAGAAGATATGGGGATCGTGGACCCCGAAGTGGAGTCGTTGAAGTCCATTACCCGTTTTTTGACCCTGCCATCCATCACACCAAGAGTCAGTCGCAGGCACCAGGATCCTATAATGGATTTTACGAAATCCATTATGCTCACATTCAATGAGTATATGGAGGTTGCAGCAAAGATGCAACAAGCAAAGATTGATGCAGCTAAGGAAAAAGAACGACTTCGGCAGGAAAAAGAAGAGCGACGAAAACGCAAAGCTGCGGAGAGAGAGGAAGAGCGATTGGAACGAGAGGCTCGGGCTGCGGAAGTGGCGCAAGCACGGACGTTGAAGGCACGCCAGCGAGAGGAAACACGAGTTCAAAGAGAAGAAGCGCAAGCTATGTGTCAAGAAGTTGCTGCAAAGCGGGCAGAAGAAAGAGCTCGCAAGACAGCAGAGCGTCTGGAAGCACAACGCCTAAAGGTGATGCAAACAACGGAGAGGGCCATGGGACGACACAGTAATGGACTGCAAGCGGAAGGCAAATCAACTGAAGTGCATACCACGTTTACAATTCCCTTTGCAAACACCACGCCAGTATTGCCACTGGCCGCTTTCCCGGACCACCTCCAACCTCACCTGCAACCTCACCACTACTTTGTCACCTCATTGCACTCTGCATTACCATCAACACCGCAACAAACACTTTCCTACGCCATTCCTTCAATGCAATTCTCAACACCAATTTGCCCACAACCTCGACGGCCGTCGACATTCACAGCACGAGCAGCAGCTTCTCCAAGCTCCGTCGATGTCGAAGGAGCCGTTGCAGGGTTGTACCACCGTGGCAGTGGTCGTCAGCTTGGAGAAGTTGAACGGCAATAATGGATTTGCATGTGCGTATTCGAGGCTTTCCAGGCTGGTGAGGCGCGTTCGTTGGCTGGACATTCGAGTCACATAGGGTAATTTCATCTGTGCGGCTTGAGCAACCATTGGTTCACCTTGCTCTCCTTCTGGTCAATAAGCCAGCCAGCCTTTGCAGCGGCAATTATTAGAAAATGCTTCCAAAGTTCCGCTTGTAGAAGTCGTGTGGCACAATAATAGTTCCTCTACTTTCTCTGATTTGTAGAAGAGAACTAAGCACAAAGTAGGTACCCTAGTGAACTGAATTGCAGGAGTCTAGAAATCAGGTACTGATTCCGAACACTTTTTGCTTTTCGAAATTCACAAGAATTTGATTATTGCAAATAAAATTCTGAAAATTTTGCAATCTGAGTATTTTCAATCTCCCTACACGGGAAAAATATCCATCGCACTCAAATGCTTGGCTTCTGGTCCCCAGATGCTTAAGTGACTAGGTATAGGTGGTCCTACCTTAGGCTCTTCACATCACATTATAAAACTTCAAGGGCTGGATCTCTTTACTTCCTATGCGTTGATGCCCTCTTTTGCTGTTCAAAAAATGGAGTTGATGCTTCCAAAATTGAGTCCTGCAACACTGCAACAAAAGTATTCCATCAACAGCGTCACTTTAAAAATGAGTCCACATATGCTTCATAATCAAGTGTGCTATGCATTCAAGTGATCTCCGAAAGAACCTTTAACCCAGTTTTTGGCAAATAATTATAGTTTTGGAGTGGCAAGCTGGTGTGAAGATCAACCATAGATAATACGATTGAGGTTGTATCAACAGTGCACTCTCTGGATGCTAATCTGGGCCTTCTGAAAACAATCAAATGGGAAGCTCATCGTGGTTGGGGTTCCAGTAAGCCCCTTGCAAATCTTAGCACCTTCAATCATCTTTGGTAAATACTTTGATTTATCCTAGTGTGGCGTTATTTATTTATTTATTTATTTAGAAACAAATCGACAAACTCCATTGATGAGGAAAAAGTACATCGAACCAGGGAAACAAGTTCTCGGCGACATTTTATTTTTTTTCAAACAACAATTTTAGGAAACAGAATAATACAATGAACCAAGAGCAACTCAAGAATTAGCTTCCAGGAGATGTTTAGAGTTATGTGCGACACATTTACAAAAGTCACACTAGCTCTAAATTTCTTAAATGGATGGAAGTCCTTCCTGGACTTTGCCATTCGCAAAATTGACAGATTGATTTGCCAAATTAATATGCCAATTTACCTGCAAGCGGTCGACTTAAAAAGATGCTCTTCTAGACCTCTCACAAGCTAGTGGCATAAACAAGTAATTGACGATCTAAAAACTATCAACAAAAATTCCAAATTTCCAACTCATATACACACACAATTCCACGCCATCACACAAGCAACTAGCTTCATACAATTTTACAATTACAATTTTGAAAATAGACTTTTAGATTGAAGGAGTATACTAATACAAGATTGTCAATGAGCCATATATGTAAATTTTGACTTTGATATGAACTCTAAACTAAAGTCCATTTGCCTAGCTATATAGCTATCAAAAGCTAAAAGATGACTCGACAAATCTGATTCAAAAAGACACTAAGGCTATTTAGTTTCTTTACATATCTTGTCCATTTGCTCCTTT
The DNA here is from genome assembly GCA_951799445.1 of Pseudisothecium myosuroides. Taxonomy (NCBI): domain Eukaryota; kingdom Viridiplantae; phylum Streptophyta; class Bryopsida; order Hypnales; family Lembophyllaceae; genus Pseudisothecium; species Pseudisothecium myosuroides. Next base: position 18,803,076 of record OX637292.1, read on the forward strand.
TAGAATCTAATTTAAGTTCTTTTTACATTAAAGTAAATTATTTAGTCAATTTCTCTTTCAAAACTAAATTGAAATGACATAGCTAGTAAAAAAAGACACAAGAAGTTAAAAGACAATTTGCTTGAAAATTTAAATGACTACAAGAAGTTATTTTTTACTTTAAAAAATGACCCTTCAAAAATAACTTGAATAAAAAAATTAAATTAAAATCTTCAAAAACCTCTATGATTTTGAACTTATTGGCTTCAAATTTTTATTGAAAAATATTAATTTATGAACTAAATGATCTAACCATATGGATGTGATCAATGAATCATATTTTACAACTATTGTTTGAGAGCCATCATTAAATTGTTCTTTTAAGTTGTATTTTATAATACATCTTCACAATTTTGGAAATGTGGACTATTCCCTCGTCCTTAAGGGATTAAGATGTAATGTTTTATTTTTAGACACCAATTGAAATAAACACTATATTCCTCAAAAACTAGTTTATTTTCCTATGTTTATAAGAAAGTTTAAAAATCATGCCAATTATTGAAATCAAATGATTCTTTGAGGGGACAATAATCTTGTACTTTAAAATATGCATTAGAATTCAATAAAGTTTGCGGTAATAGTTTCATTAATTTCTTTTATAATGTATAAGTTATTATGATTTCTTTAATTTTATTTTAATTTAGCTTGCTCCTAGTGTTGCCTATATTAATTCTTCAAAGTCCAAAATCTAAGTATTCTTGTGTCTACTTGATGTTGTTGAATCTAATGAGCTTTGAGTGACAATAATTTGAAGTTCTAATTCCACATAAATCAAAAGTTAGTACTGTATCTAGTGGTTAGATTCAATGCCGGGATTCAATATTCCTTACCAAATATCAAAATTGCCTTCGTTGAGTTCCATGATGCTTTCACTATTATGGAAACATGGGAAAATTAAATTTTAATTGCCTTGTTGTCAAACTAAAAGCAACCAAAAGTTGAAGTCCAACATTAAGAATAGATTTTGAGAAACCAAAAAATTTGCCTCCTCTGTTTTTAATGAGCCTCTTCCTAATTTTTTGCTAACCAATAATTTGTTAGTTCTAATTTTTCTACTTGCAACTAAGCTAGTCTACTCTAAAAGCGATTGTCTTCCCCAAATCACCCCTATAAATAACTCTAGAATGGATATGAAGTGGTTCTTAAATGGACCTCTTTAGCCATTGAGCGAATTGAAAAACAATTCAAATTTATTGCAAGAGCCAATCATTCTCCTTGATTTCTTCACATCTCTTTACAAGTTGCGAATGGATTGATTTTGGAAGACCTAAGGTCACAAATAAGTGCCTACTACACAAATCTTTGAGAATTCATAAATAATTCAATAATGCTTGAAAAATATAGAACCACTTGTGTTACATTCTGCAATTATTTTTCTTTTTGTAAAAATAAAAAATAAAAAATCTTTCCATCCACTAAAATCCATGAAAAAGGTGGACCATCCCTTAACCCTTTAGTGACCAGTTGACCACTTTTGGGTCGAATTTTGGATTCTTTGTCTTATATTGCCTTCAATAGAGGATATTTGAAAAAACTCAAAGAGTATCGCAAATAGAGCTTCAGTATGAGCTCCAAACAAATCCAGTTTCAGAGAATTTTGTGCAGTAATAAGGTAGCTGGGCTTGTTGAAAGACAAGAGGGTTGGCCTGAGTCATACCTTCTAAGTTGCATATATATTCAGCAACTCATGTGATTCTATTTGAAATTGACGCCTAAAAAAGATAGAAATGCTGCCCAACAATCCTATGAATTGTGGAGGCATGTTTCAAAAGTTATAGGCAATAATGTATTATGCTACTTCAACTGAAGGCTACTTCGATGCATCGTACTTTGAAGATCACTCATAACAAATTGCACCGTCAGATCATGTTCACTTTTTGTTTTTTTCATGGATAAAGCCTACAACATCAATTCCTACGGTCTGATCTAGGATTATTTCCTTAGAGTAGTGATGAAATTTCCCTTTTCCAAATTTGTATTCAAAAACTGCACTCACCCTCTAGATCAACCATGGTCACTAAAGGGTTAAATGGTTACTTTTAGAGCAAACTACCATAATGTACAATTCCATGCACATTTATGATGTTTCTTTTGTCTTTTCAACAAAGTTTTACTGATTTTGTATACATTAGTTAAAACCAGGATAGCACTCGCTACCTAAGCCTATATGGCTTAGATAGTAGAATGATCTCCAACAGACTCTTTAGTTATGTTGTGGTCATAAGGTAGGAAGCTCGAACTGCGATTGGGCATTTTGAACCGAACATGCCATAGAGGTACATTTTACTTTCTGCATCTTACCTAAATGTACAAACGGTGTACTTTCTAGGAGGTGGTCGCTTTTAGAGCCCTATGGCATTTCAACTTCAAAATTTCATAACTAATTCCACAAAGCTCCAAAAAATATGAAACAACTTGGATTAGATGTCATTTCCTCTTGTCTTTCAAGGAAAATTTACTGAAAAATATTTCAAGATGTTTTACCTCCCCAAAATTCAGTTTCAGCACTTAGATGATCGCTTTATGGACCTCCTACCTTACTCTTCTTCTTCTTCTCTCTAGTCAAAACCTAGAAATACTTTTGCCGGGGCCATTTTGCCGGGCTGTTTTGCAGGGGCCATTGGGGATGGTCTCACTCTTCCTTTCGTCGTCGTCGTTTTCGTCGCCTGGTTGCAAGACAACTACAGTCGAAGTTCTTCCTCCTTCGTTGCGCACCCCAAATGTCGCCATAGCCAAACTCACCCTTACGCTTATGGACAGACATGTTTAGGGTTTAAGGCTTCGTTGCATCAGAGGGAGCTTTGAAGGAATTGCCCGTCGTGGTTTCGAGAGAACAGAGGGCGAGGGAGAGAGGCGTCTGTGTCGAGCTCTTGCGGTTTAGGGTTTATAGATTTGGATTGGAGGTGTGAAAAAATAAGGCAAGATGGTGCTCGCGGAGCTGGGGGGCCGCATCTCGCGAGCCCTCCAACAGATGAGCAATGCCACTTTTATCGACGAGAAGGTGCTGACGGAGTGTTTGAATGAGATTTCGCGAGCGCTCATGTCGGCCGATGTCCAATTCAAGATGATCGGCACCATGCAATCGAACATCAAGAAGATCGTGAACCTCGATGACCTTGCTGCGGGGCACAACAAGCGGAAAATCATCCAGCAGGTGCGTGTGTGTGTGCGCTTGTGTAGCTGACCTAATTCATTGTTGGTGCGTTTGTTTGCAATTACGGGCGCCATTTCTATGGAAATGCACTTGCATAAAATTCATAAGTGCCAGAAGCCTCAGATTTATTGGCTTTGGATCGAAGGGTAATGGCCTTGCATTGACAAAAGCTTACTCAAATTTCAAGCCTCTGCTACAGGGACAGAGCCTCTCGTAGCGTGTCTGCGTGTTTTCTGAATACTGTTGTGCTTGCAATTTGCAGGCTGTTTTCAATGAGCTCTGCAACATGCTTGACCCTGGGAAGCCGGCATTTGTACCAAAGAAAGGAAAGCCCAATGTTATCATGTTTGTCGGACTGCAGGGTGAGCTACGAGTTGATGCTTTGGTGTTTTGCCTCTGATATGCATTCCAACTGTGTTGATGTTTACGCATGTTGATTTTGCAGTTTTGGGTTCTAAAGTAGATGTTTATTCGAATAATCTGGACTTGTAGGTTCTGGAAAGACTACCACGTGTACAAAGTATGCATTCAACTATCAAAAGAAGGGATGGAAGCCTGCCCTAGTTTGCGCTGATACGTTTCGTGCTGGTGCGTTCGATCAGCTCAAGCAGAATGCGACGAAGGCTAAAATTCCTTTCTATGGCAGGTACGCTATGTTTTGAGCAGTCCTCTTTTCCAACTTATTTTGTATGACTTAACTTTAGACATCGGTGAGTTAGCTTCCGAAATATCGTTCTTCTCTGACGTCTCGACTCTTGCTGATCGCTATTAATTCTAGACTGTTTCCCCCTTTCTGCCGCATTTTAACGGTGAAATTCCGAGGTGAATGGCATTAATCGTGTCTTCGTGTCCTTTTGCTTCAGCTACACGGAGACGGACCCAGTTAAGATTGCACAGGAGGGAGTCGAGAGGTTCAAGAAGGAGAATTGTGATCTGATTGTTGTCGACACAAGTGGACGACACAAGCAGGAAGCATCTTTGTTTGAGGAGATGCGTCAACTTGCTGAAGTCACGGTTAGTGATACTGGTTTTATTATTAATACTGGATTCTAAAATTCGTCGCAACCTATTGCATAACCTGAGACTTTAAATCCACAAACTGGGACCGAACTCAAAGACGAAGTCTAAAAGATTCACTGAGACAATTCTGTTGTACAATTTTTGGTAATCACTCGACCTTCACATTTTGTAGGCTGATTTAGATAACGGTTGTAGTTAATCGCACATGTGCTTGTATAGCGCTTCGCATGAGACAAGTACTGTACGGTCATGTGTGAGGGGTAATGATTTTTAGGTCTTATGCAGAACAAGACTGATCAACGAGCTTTGTGCATGATTGCAGAGTCCAGATCTTGTGATATTTGTGATGGACAGCAGTATTGGACAGGCGGCTTTTGATCAGGCTCAGGCCTTCAAGCAAAGCGTTGCTGTTGGAGCAGTTATTGTAACCAAGATGGATGGGCATGCAAAGGGAGGGGGTGCTCTTAGCGCGTAAGTGAAACCTAAGTGAAACCTTCCCCTATCCTATTCCTATGGATTATGTGTGCTCTTGTGAGATAACAATGATGCTCGTTTAAGTGAGCAAAGCAATATACTAATTTTTCAATCTTGTTGCAGAGTGGCTGCAACTAAAAGTCCTATCATCTTTATCGGTACGGGAGAGCACATGGATGAGTTTGAGGCCTTCGAAACCAAGCCCTTTGTGAGTCGACTTTTAGGTGAGCCTTATTCCTCAAATGTCATGGAATATCGTCTGGTGTGGTGCGGGCGCTTGTTTTTTGGTCTAGATCAAGCTGAAGGATTGTAACAATTTCACTTTTTTTTAGGGTGCCAGAATTGTTATTAAAACTTGATCGCTGTCAGGTATGGGTGACTGGTCGGGCTTTATGGACAAGATCCACGAGGCTGTACCTATGGATCAGCAACCTGAGCTACTTCAAAAATTGTCTGAGGGCAACTTCACTTTGCGCATTATGTATGAGCAGTTTCAGAACATTCTGAATATGGGTCCTCTTGGCCAGGTAATTGTCTACTTGCGATTGTACTTGCCGTCTGCCGTGGAATCTTGTAACAGTATACGTGGTACCATCATTTTTAAGCTGTTGTGTAAATGTAATGTTAGTTATTATGTTAGTTTTTTCTTTTACGGACTTTGAATCTGGACTGAGTGATTGCTATGAAATCTGGCAGGTGATGTCCATGATACCAGGTTTTAGTCAAGAATTCATGCCAAAAGGGCGTGAGAAGGAAAGTCAGGCAAAGATAAAGAAATTTATGACAATGATGGATTCCATGACTGACGAAGGTTTCCTCTCTTGCCCCTTCCCTCTTGGCTGAGAGTTATTACCTTGTTTTCTTTGGTAGTTGACCTCTTTGCTTCGTCTTTCTGTATTAATTGACAGTGTAATGAAAGCAAATGCGGACGCCAGTACAGTGATCTGAGACAGATGTTTTGTAAACTAGTTTAACGTGTACAAGATTATTGCTGAATGTTTATTGGTGTGCATTTACTTGTGTTTCAGAGCTCGATAGCACAAACCCGAAGTTGATGACAGACTCGCGCATATATAGAATTGCAAGAGGCTCTGGTCGTAGCTTACGCGAGGTACATGAAATGCTGGAGGAATTCAAGCGGTTGGCTAAGATCTGGAGTAAGATGAAGGGACTGAAAATTCCCAAGAAGGGTGACATGAGCGCTATGTCTCGAAACATGAATGCCCAGCATATGAGTAAAGTGCTGCCTCCTCAAATGTTGAAGCAAATTGGTGGCATGGGCGGGCTGCAAACGCTCATGAAGCAGATGAATTCCAAAGAGTTCTCTGGCATGTTTGGAGGTGGCGATGGGATGGACATGAAGTAGCTTATTTGATTTTGTAGGTTTAGTTAGTTATTCACACTTGTAAGTGTAGCTCTTGTGTCTGCAAGAGTTCAATGCAGGGTTGTACATTATACCATGTTGATAGTGCCCTCCTGCATTGCGGACTTTTCTGCATGACACTGCCATGCTCAGAAATTTGTGTCCTTTCATGTATTGAACACAGTTACCAGGCGATAGTCTTGTTAAGCTTTAGAGGAAGGCAGAATTGAGCTTGGAATTAAACCTCTGCCAAAAGGTGTCAACTTCCTATGGAAGCTCTGCGATACAGATGCTTGTGTAAACCAATTCTGTGCAGTAGCTCGTTTCTTTGGCTTTGTAATGATTTTTCTTTCTTCTAAGGTAGTCAAACACATTACTGGTAATTCTCTGGAAGCATTGCACCAATTGTAGTTGTAGGCAATGAAACATACAAAGAATAGCTGTCAAAGGGATGTGACCCTTGAAGGATGTTGAGGACCCAAAATGTTGGATGGATGATTTCATTGTTGTCTATAGAAACAAAAAATGCACCTATTGGTTTGATAATTGGAGCATTTTGGTGGCTATCTTGGTCATGGGGGGCAACATTCTTCAAGGGTATATAATGGATTCTACAATTCTACAATTTTGTTTAGTTTGCCAAATACAATTCAAGGACTAATTGTTCAAATTAATTTGAACAACAATTGCGTGAAAAAATGTTTTTTACAAATATAAAATTGAACAATTCATCCATCCCCAAAATTAAAGATTCTGGTGTTTGTTTCCAATCAAGTTATAGTTATGTAGAACTCTTCTCTTTAAATATTTTGAAATTTAGCCCTAGAGCTAGTCCTAGATTCCATTAATGGATTATGATTGTCAAAAGCATATTGTGGGAACTACAAGAAATAGATGAAGTACATCCAAGTATGTTGATACTTTAACCTCTAAAGGACCAAATGTTTCCTCGGGGGACATTGCAAGCTTGGAGGTAGGTTCTTCTGATCTTTTTGACTTGATTATTTTAATTTTATTTGAAGATAGGAAAACACATTAGCTTTTGGGGAATATAATATTGATTTAAATTGGTGTTTGGGAGCAAAAGTTATGCCACACTAAACTCAAAAAAAATCCACCTATTAGCACAAAAAAACCCACTAAAAGTCAACATTAAAATTTTAAAAATTTATTTTTCATAGAACATCTTTTGTCTACATAGAAAGATTTGATTCATTTTGTTTAGACTAGTGATGAGAAAGCTACGGAGAGTTTTGTTTTCAAGCAATCTAAGCATTTTCTTCATATAATAACTTGTAGGATTTGTTTTTGAACTCAATTTTCACAATTTTCCAAGAAAAGAAGTTTTACATGGTTAAATTTGCTTGCTCAAACAATCTCACTAGTGTGATCAGTGTGTTTCAATTCCATCTTAGAACTATTAAAGATTTAGTTTTTCCTTCTTTTCACACTAACTTGTTGCTATGTAACAATTTTTTAGAGAATGAAAATTAACTGCTTAAATTTATTTTTTTCTAGACTCTCAACTCAATTCTTAAACACAATTATTTTAAAAAAATCTATAATGCAAAAAATTTTAATTAAAAAGATTCAAAGTCAAAAAACCTAGTCACGGAAGGTGCAAAAAAACTTATTTTCTTCATACTATAAATGCTACGGAGTAATATCTTGCAATCTATGTAGAGTCAAAGTTTCTGAAATTTCTTCCATACATTTTTATCATAGTGTAGTGCAAGATCTTTTGGTTATATATGCCAAAAAAAAAAATTTAAATTAAAATTTTTGCACCTTGCAATAAAAATGGCATTTTTGAGTGTTTTTGACTAAAAGAAGGCTTGGTCCTTTACAGGTTAATCCCTGGAAGACCAAGCTGTTTTTGGCAACATAGCAATTTTCAGCAGCTCACTACAAATGGAATTTTTATTTATTTTTCTTTGAAAATTTCACACAACATGTGTCCGAGGAGTAGCTTTAAGGTGAATTTTTTTTTCATATCTTTTGATTAAATAATTAAAAATTTATTGCATAATATGTCATTTCATTGAACTTTGGGTAGCCTAGGCAGCTCAAAGAATTACTTTAAAAAAATAAAATTGAAATTGGTTCTTTAAATATATAAAGCTTTGAATCATTTGATTTCATTTGTCTTAGTTTGGGGGTAGGTATGGAGTATATATATATATATATATATGTATACATATATGTATATATGTGGGGATTGGGGAAGCTTTGAATCATTTGATTTGATTTTTTTAATTTTGGGGGTAGGTATGGAGTCCAGAGTTTTAGTTTGCTGGATTTTTATTTTATTTTATTTTAAATTTTAAATTTTTTTTTGCTGGGTTTCGAGTACAAGGTGGACCTAACCACCTTGGACATCAAGTCATCCAGCTAAGTCCAACCGTGCACCTGACTGAGTCACCATCCCCATCACCTCTCCTTTACACAAGAAGACTTGCTTCCTCAATTAAATCATTTAAATTTAAAATTTACAGATTACAGACAACACGGAAATAGAGGACAAGAACGTACAATAATAACAAACCCTATTTCCGCCCACATCCAATCGCAACCCCTCCACCTGTCATGATGACCTGGCACCCTCCCTTTTCTGCCTGCCCCCTTCCTCTGAAGACCCACACCACACCACACCACACCGCAGCGTCGTCGCAGCCCCGCAAAAATCAATCATTCGCCGCAGCAGAATATGCGTGACTTCACGGCTCCATCGATCGCACACCACTTGTGCAGCAACCCCACGTCGAAATTTTGCGAAAAAATCTGAGACGCAGCTCGTTTTCGGCAGATTTTTGCGACTCCTGTTGCGTGAGATTTGGATCTAGGGCGCCGCGGTTTGGGGTTTCGGCGCTTGAATTTGAGCTTCGGAGAGTTGGATTTGAGCTTCTAGAAGTGAGATTGCGCTTCCGGAAGTGAGATTCGCTTTTGAATTGGAGAGTTCACGTTGGGTTTTGGAGAAATTTGAGATTGTGTGACGATGAGGGGGTAGGGATTTGGAAATCGATGGATGCTTCGAGGTTGTGTTTTGCTGGAGTGTATGGCGACAGTGGTGTACCGCAGGAGGCTTGTGAGCGTGCTCGTGTGAGGAGGAGATTGTTCAGAAGCTCCGGGTGATTTTGGAATTTAGCGTCATGGCCGGGGAGTACCAATTAGCGACACTGGCAGCTGCGGTCGACATTGAAGAAGACTCTTCGTCGGTGCCGTTGTCGCCACCTTCTTCTGGTTTGGCGAATGGTCATCATGAGAAACAGAGTCCGTCTGATTTCGATGAGAGGCCGAGGCCTTCTTCTTTCCCCGCCGATCGTCCCCGCCAGTTAGGGTTATGGACGCTGGCGCTTTCATCGATGGTAGCAGCTGGTGTCCAATTCGGATGGGCGCTTCAGCTCTCGCTTCTCACGCCTTATATTCAAATGCTCGGCGTCGAGCACACGCTTTCCTCCTTCATCTGGCTGTGCGGTCCCATCACGGGACTCGTGGTGCAACCCTGCATCGGCGTGTGGAGCGACCAATGCACTTCCAAGTACGGGCGTCGCCGTCCCTTCATCGCCACGGGCGTGGTGCTGATCATGTTCTCCGTGATCATCATCGGCTTCGCACCTGACATCGGCTACCTCCTCGGAGACTCCCACCAAGATTGCTCTGTCTTCAAAGGTGTTCGCCCAAGAGCGGTGTTTGTCTTCGTCTTAGGGTTTTGGCTCCTCGACCTCGCGAACAACACCGTGCAAGGCCCCGCGCGGGCGTTGCTGGCCGATCTCGCAAGCTCAGATCAAAGAGTCGCAGCGAACGCCATCTTCTGTCTCTGGATGGCGCTCGGGAACATTCTTGGCTTCTCCGCCAGCGCGTACGGGAACTGGTACAAGCTCTTTCCATTCCTCACCAGCAAAGCTTGTTGCGCCCCTTGCGCCAATCTCAAAGCCGCCTTCCTTCTCGCCATTCTCTTTCTCGCCGTCTGTACTGTCATCACCATGGTCGCAGCGCAGGAAACTCCCGTTGCGCTCGAAGTCAAGGAACAGCTTCTCGTAATCAAGGAACAGCAATTGACAGATTTTGGAAGGAGAGAAGAGCAGGAGGCTCACACTAAACCTCACGATGACTCGGCGCCTTTGTTACAAAAGCAACAGAGCAATGGCAAGCTGCATGATATGGCAGTGGATTCGGTGGATTTGGATCATGCCAACGGACACCATGCTCACGAAGAAACTATTCTCCATGTTGTACCCCACCCGGATTCCCAAGCTCCACCCATTGATACAGGTTTAGGCTCCACGGTGGTAAACCTCCTTCTCGGTGTGCGAAAGCTTCCTGGATCCATGAAGTTTGTCCTAGTAGTGATGGCGCTCTGTTGGTTGTCATGGTTCCCTTTCCTTTTGTTCGACACAGATTGGATGGGCCGGGAGGTTTTCAACGGTGACCCTACCGGCACTCCCGATCAAGTTGCGGCATATGAACGTGGTGTGCAGGAGGGTGCATTTGGGCTCCTTTTAAACTCAGTAGTCTTAGGAATCAGCTCCTTGTCCATTGATTTCCTTTCCCAGAAGCTCGGGTCGAAGAACCTCTGGGCAATCGGGAACTTCACAGTGTTTATAGCGATGGCGTGCACGAAACTCATCACGCTTGCAACTCCAGATGGTCACAGGACTTGGAGCAGAGTAGCTGCTGTGGCGTTGTTTACTGTGCTTGGTTTTCCTTTGGCTATTACATACAGTGTCCCATATTCAGTGACTGCGGAGCTGACGGCGGATTCAGGGGGAGGACAAGGGCTGGCGATGGGGGTACTTAATCTTGCGGTTGTGGTTCCCCAAACGATTGTGGCTTTGTTAGCAGGACCTTGGGATGCGTTGTTTGGCGGTGGGAATGAGCCTGCGTTTGGATTCGCTTCGGTGTCGGCGTTAGCAGGCGGGGTGATTGCGCTCTGGAAGTTGCCGACATTGGCCAGACATGGGTATCGACCTGCAGCCATCATGCATGGCCCGCATTAAGCTATTACTAGTGTTCTTTTTCTTCTTTATTTTAGCAGCATTTTTGTACCATTTTTGTGTAATAAATTATCGCTCGCAGGTGAAGGAGTCCAGTGCGAGCAATCAATGCTTCTTGAGCACTGGGGACTTAATTCTGCTTTCAGTCGTCACTTGAGGGTATCGCTTGTGTGCCTAGATTTCAATGTTTTCCCATCCAATTAGCGCCTGTGGCGATCGTTTTTTTCTCGGTAGACTTCCTGGGAGATTAGACTGGAGAAGCTGGTGATTTGTGCAGAAATACGTGAACCGCGTATAGTGTCTTTGGGTCTTGAGAGATACTAATGTGCTGCAAGTGCAGTGCAGACTGAGATGTCCCAATCAACGTATTAATGACTCGTATTGTCTATTACTGCATGAAGGTACAGTACACTATTTGTGTCACTTTGAACGTTGTTAACGGCTGCAGGAATGTGCTTTCATTGGGAGATCAGTGTAGAGCTGTGGAGAGATCACTTTACAGTAGCCAAATCTGTTGAGATGAAATCGTTTTTATCACTATGTATAAATCTCTTCTGCAATTTTTCGAAGTGGGAGGTTGTATACCACTATTGGGGAGATGGTAGACAATGCCAGTTTCACTTAAAAGGACAGTGATCATAGAGAAGTCACGCTTACACCCAACTTGCTCTCCGAAAGCCAACCGAGTGTTGACTGGAAGAGATGAGTTGCTGTTGGTGTAACAGTGTAAGGGTTCAGACAAGACGAGACATCGTTGGGGACCTGATCCAAGTCTGCGGATTCTTTTTACCTGTTGGAACTTGGACGGCTTGTCATAGTCATACTCACAGGATGTACGCAAGTTAGGGTTGACTCCTAAGAAAGGATGTCAGCTGGTAATTAAGTGATTGCAGAGTGCAAAGAGCATGTGTGACTTTGATGTGCAATGATCAAGCAACTTGCTCAAGGACTTGAAGCAAAAAGATTCCTTCAGTGGATGTTGAAAACGACCCCAGAAGGGAAGCAGAATAGCAGATGGATGGGACTTTCAACAAATTCAACAGAGTCTGCCAGTCTTGCAGATCAGTAGTTGGTTGTACTGTACCATTTCTGCCTGAGGTGGAGGATTTACTATGAACGATGCCTAAAATTGTGTAAATAAGCATTTGAGCGTGGTTCACTGGTTTGTATCGTTAAATTCTCTATGTTTTTGTTGGGCCGCGGTGGGAGTTTAATGCAGGGCTTTTTTTTTGGACCGGTGTCCTTCCCTGTGGCTTCATTGCACACTAGTGTAGCCTTGTGTCGTTGCCACAACCTAAACAAAAGTAAAAGTCATTTTAAAAACAAAAAATAACTCAAAATCCCATAACTTTTCCACCGTAGGTCCACATGCCACAAAACAAAGCCAGTGCATCCCTCCTTGCCGAGGGCTCTCCAACGATATCAAGAATGTGACAAATTGACACACGGTTCAAAAGATACATAATTTAGCATAATTTAGTAGAATTTAAGATCCAAAAATAACTCAAAAATCCATAACTTTTGCACCATAGGTCCAAATGCCACGAAACCAAGCCCGTGCACCCCTCCCGAAAATCAAAATAAAAGTAATTTCCTAATTTTTTGACCCATAAATGCTTTGAAATTCAATAACTTCCGCACCGTAACTCTAAACGCGACGAAACCAAGCCCATGCACCCCTCCCGGCTGAGGGTTTTCTGACGGTACCAAGCACGCCACTGAGGGATGCACGGTTCCGGAGATCTCGACGTGACAAATAAAACAAAACAAACAAACAAAACAAACAACCTGTCTTAAGGTATGGATGGATTGCACAGGCCAATTTTGGGAGGGACAAAGCCGCAGTGGCCAAATTTGGTAGAATCTAGCGAAATTTCGCCAAAAAAAAAAGCCCTAGTTTAATGTACATTTTATGCAAGAATTTGTAGGGGTTGGTTTTAGGAATTGGTTACAAGTACGTGTAGTTGTAGTGACTTACTACCTCTGTCTCAAATCCATGGTCCCTAGTTGGAAACTAGTCAAAGTACTACAAATTTCTTTTGAGACATGGGGAGTACTAAATGAGTTCAAGTTTGTGATATTTGAATTCAAAATGTCACATCACAAGAATGAGTAAAGAAATTGTAAGAGTGTGAACACAAACATTGTAGTATGTGAGGTATTGTACTCTTCTACAAAGTTTTGGAACAAAATGTAATTATAGCTCAAAAATTCATGAATCTCATTGAACCCATCTTACCCATTATAGTTCAAAATTGAACCCGTCTTGAGACTCAATTTTGAACCTTTCATAAAAGAAATTCCAAAGATTGCCTTTTCAATACTGTAAGGTTAAGCTACATACCTTACATTACAAAGTTTAGACTCTACGGTTCGTCAACAGTTATCATGTGGTTATCGTTGTTTCATGGGTTTGCACATTAATTACAATTTATCGCATCATTTCGATGCATTACTTCGCATTGTTATCACATCGTTACAATGCATTACTTCGCATTGTTATCACATCGTTACAATGCACTACTTGCAACTGTATCGCAACAATGCGAAGTAATGCATCGTAATGATGTGATAAATTGTTTTTAACATGCGAACTTATGAAACAAAGATAACCACATGATAATTGTTGACAAACCGTAGAGTCTAAACTTTGTGATGTAGAGTGTCTTTTTTATTGTTTTTGAAAAGAATAAAACATCAAAACATTTATAAAAATTCAAAAATGTCTTTTTCTACAACCAAAGTGGTGGATAGGGCATTGGAACAACAAAAAGTGAGAAGGAAAAAAAATTGAATTTTTTTTTTTTGAAATTGAATTTTTATGGTCTAAAAGATGATTTTTCATGCCATTGCTTCAAGGAAGAATGTCCTCAAGTGTCAAAAAAACTGCCAAGTAGTGATTCTTCACAAGTCTTTCAACAATTGCAGAAACTGAATTTTTAAGGCCAAATCACTCAAAAAGTCATAAAAAATCTGGCATTTGCTTACAATCTAAAGTTTTAGATTTGTATTGGGGGGGGGGATAAAATAGTTTTTTGGTCTATTTCTGAAGGAAATTGGTCAAATCGAAAGCTGTAATCTCACCCCAGGGTGCCTCTTTTTAAAGGTCCGTGAAGATCGGCATAAGCCCAGTTTTTGAATCCAAGGTTCCTCACTCCGAACCGAGTGCTTCAACATCGTGCAAATTAGAACAACTGAAGACTGAAATGGACCAAACATTTCACCCATGAACATTGCCGAAAGCAGATCTGCTCGCAGAATCCAATTTATTGAATACGGAAACAATCAGTCAGCAACTTGAGCCGCTTGAATGAACCAAATAATCTGTATCAAATAGTAATTACCGGTAATCAGGTCCTTCAAAAACCTATAATAATCATTTCTACATACATGAAACTGAAACTCATAAAAAATACGCTGAATCCTGCAATGCATCCTCCATGCATGAAGAATGCAAAACCTCATCGAACAGCGATAGAGATGGCTTTGAGTTCATCTCAAAAGAATAACTTCCCACCCAATGTAGGTGGATGCAGTGGCACACATCTCTCAAGAAAGCTCTAAGCCCTAAACCCTACAGAATGCTATGAAGAGTTTATAACTGTGATAATTGCCGATTGCTCAAGAACTGTACAAAAGTTGCTACAATACAGAGAGGCTCGGCAGAAGTTAGATCCATCCTTGCGGCCATCGCCTCATGTTGAAACTGGATTGCATCTTGGAACCAACTTCCTTCATCAGGGGCGATTGGTGCGGCTCCCCAAGCTCCAGAAAATCATGGTCGAGATTCTCATCATCTGCATCCTCCGTTTCTCTGGAGTTACATTGTTGTTTGTTTCGACACACATGGCGTGCACACATCATGCGTCGCCAAATAGTATTCGTGCAGCAATCTGTTGTTCTTCGAGAATGAGCCACCACAGCCGATCCATCGACTCTCCACAGGATCACGTTCACGGATCTTGCATTCGAAAGCTTCACGGGTTTCCGTTTGCGGCTTACTTCGAAAGCGTCCATGTCTGCCAGGCTTGGCGCCCTCAACCCCATCGCCTCACACTCTCAAATGCTTGCTTGGTTGCCCCTCTTTCTAACGTTACTGCAACCCTGTTTGCTTGAGACTTAATCTGCAGATCACAACACATACTTACAGGTGAACTTTGAACTTTTCCTACATCAATCTAAAAACTTTCACCATTTAAAATTTTGCACATTCAGTTTGTCTGAAACTGCAAAACAATTGCAAGATAATAAATGGCGATAAATTTAATGTTTTCACAATTAGCTTACCTGTATGGTCAATAGAGCCTCGAATGTACTGGATAGTGGATGGAGACTCTACCTTTCAAGTCCTTGCGAAAATCTGAAACCCTCCTGCGCACAATGAACAAATGCTGCAAGGTTGAGTGATACGTAGGCTACCAGATTATTAGCGATAGTACTGGGGAGTGGCATTTCGGCAGAAAGTATCTTCAGGTAGAACGTGACTGCCCCATTTTTGGAAGGGAAGGAAGCATGAATTAGGGAGGAGTATTGAAGTGCTTTCCACGAAATATTCGGATCGGATATTATTAAGCTGTTGCAATCTGTTTCCGATTTAATTTTAGAGACTTATTCTAAATCTGCACATAAAAGAATCTAGTAAAAGCGCGCCGATGGATTTCTATAAGGACAGCAGTCACAGCATAGTAACTCGCAAGCTTCTGCAGGTGGGCAAGAGCGTATGCCTGATTCCAGCGTTCCAGCCTGTGTTGACAGAAGGAATGAGACTACGGTATATTCTTGCCGTCTCTTCGAAGTTCGCTAGGTCGAGGTCAATGGATCTTACATACTGTGGAATTAAAACAACCAAGGATAGCAGATTCTGGCATAATGTTCTTAAGTTATTGTACGAGTGGATCTATTGATGTGCATCTGACAAGCTTTACGAAGAAAGCAGGATATGATTTGGATTCAATCAATGTGACTCAGGTTGGTGAGCTACAGGCATACTCTTGCGGCTTGCAGGCATTCAAAAGTTTCAATCTAGAAACTCATGCCAGGGAGCTATTGAAACGACTGATAAACACAACTGCAGTTTATTCTATAGAGATAGCCAGTGCAATTTGCATCGACACATTTTGGGACATGAAATTGAAAGATTTTGAAATAACCTGTGGCAACTTTCACCCCGGTTCGTGAATTATGTACTGAAGAGTAATGCTTTCTAGAATAATACCTCAACTTGCATAGTTGATTAAGGCATTACACTAACTATTCCCATTGGTATGGGCAACTATGATTATCAATGACATCTCGCTTGGTCGCTAAGTACAGTAGCAACTGGAACTTACCACAGATGAATTGTGTAAGACGATCATCTGTGCTGCCAAGTATGTGGTTCAATTGGGAGAGCCAGTCGTGTGAAGTGCACAAATGCAGCAAGCAAATTATTCTCGAGAGAGTCGTGATCAGCCTGGACTGAAGAAACTATATACAACTATTCAGATTTTTGCACATAAAGTGAAGGTCCTTAAAACCTATCCGCAAGTGATGGGAATCTCCGCAGCAATGCACCAACCCCCTTTAAAGCCACCTGCGTACATACACAGCACTGAAAGCTTAGAATTGTGTGTCAAGGTCGAGAGTTATAAACGTCTTTTCCGTACACACAACAAACAGGGTGGGTTCATCAGCAGAGGGGGACAAATGGCTCAGTTGGGAAAGAAGTGTTCATGCTTACACACCAGT
This sequence comes from Pseudisothecium myosuroides, assembly GCA_951799445.1. Classification (NCBI taxonomy): domain Eukaryota; kingdom Viridiplantae; phylum Streptophyta; class Bryopsida; order Hypnales; family Lembophyllaceae; genus Pseudisothecium; species Pseudisothecium myosuroides. The sequence continues at coordinate 18,819,847 of OX637292.1, forward strand.
GTCAGATTACCGGGTTTGGTTGCAGGCTCTACAGCGTCTCTGCCATAACTGCAAAAGTCACTGCACATCAGAGACTCCCTAAACGATCAACTGCAAGAAACAGAATTCAAGAACTGATTACCGAAACATAACTAACAGGTTGGTGAAGTGCTTACACAAACTGCCGTTTGCCATTGAACACTTGGCAGCGATAAAAGCTACAACCCTTGCTGAACGGAAATGGCTTTTTATTCCACTCTGTTTCATAAGCAGCAAGGACAATGTTTTCGTGAGACAATTGAAATTAACATGACGGGAGACTTTTATCATCTTGACTTGAGAAGCAAAACATCAAGGTTTACAGAAAAATTAGATTGTTTCGAAAACATTATACAGAGGGAATCACAAAATCACATAGACATCCTTCTCCATGCCTCAAGGAGAAATCTCCCTAATGTATCAATGATTATAGTGATATTCCCATATATAATCATGATGATCATATAGAGGTCTCGTATCATGGGAATATCACTGTAATCATTGTGACCATAGAGAGATCTCAGATTCTATTTATGATGTTCTCTCAATCTTATTATGCTTCAGAAAACAATCTATTTTTGCAGAAAATCATGTCCAAAAGGAAACACCATAGTTCAGAGGGTTTCCTTTACCTAAATGCCATATCACACCAGCAGCATTGGGATCACCAGTGGTGATGTCATCTACTATGAACTCCAGTTCGGAACCCACAGAATCCACGAACTTCTGAAAAAACTCAAGAATCGCCTGAAAAGCAAAATTCGCACCATCATCAATGTCACATACAGATGAATAGGGCTTGTCGCAGTTCAAGACTTACGCTTCGAGAATGGAGGTCATTTTAGGCAATGCAATTGGAGGTCTCTACACTGGAGCTCGTAGTTGGAGACGAGATTCAGGCTCAAAATTGTGCAAGGTCGGATTTGAAAACAGCTACCCTTACAAGCCTTTCAAAAAGGCCTATGACAAAGCTTTCAACAAGTCTGAATTCCACACTGACATTCTCGGAAAGAAAATCATGCGGAAACAAAGTATTTGAATGAATTCTTATACATGGCCATTCATCTCGTTACTCAAACTCCATGATCCCTAAACTCTAAACTACGACGTCCTTGCATCCCCACCCTCAGGAAACTTTGAAGAATTAGCAAACTCACAAATCACTCCTTGACAAGCGTACCTTCCTTCCCACAAAGGGCTTAGGAAACACGAGATCCTCATAGACGCAATCGTCCGCAAACAGGTCCCCAGCTGAGGCAATCTCACGTCGGTTGATGGCGCCATAAAACTCCTGCACCATTTCGGCTGCTTGTTTCTGTGGTATTTCAGTAGCAGCGGGCGCAGCCGAAGATGTCGAGGCTCCACTCATTTCTGCACTTGCCATCGGGAATAACCACCTCGACCCCTCCGCTTGCCGGTATCCCAATCTCTTCGACTTCAAACGTCCAATTCTAGCAACTCCCACAACACCAACTTCGCCATTACCTCGACACCAATTCGAAGCTTCCACTTGCAAGGGAGAACACCGAGGCGCCAAACACAACGACACTGCCATTGCTAACTGACTTTCCGCGGAATGCTTGCGTGCAATTGATTGATGAAACTTGGCTCAATGCTTACTCATCTCAAAAAGGGTAAAAGCAGTTGCATGCGATCAAGGCGCTGATGAGGTGGAGCCATGTGAAACGACCGATTAGGTTGCCAATTCTAGAGGCTGTTGTGTCACTCTAATTCTGGTGCCAAGATAGCAACAACTTTGGTGAAGGATGCTCGTATAAGTTAAGTACTCGTGTATGCCTAGGAGAACAAAACCTACATTTATTGCAGCTCAATTCGGGAAGCGAGTCCAATTTGCCTGATTCTTTGTTCGAAATCCTACTCAAAATAAGAATTAGACAAAGTAGCAAGGACTGTCGTTGATCCATCAGAGGTGCAACTAACTCAGTCCGAAGGTTAGAACAGAGCAACCATCGGCACATTGCATGCTCGACTCACGGTTACCCCGCAACTGACTGTGGTGAGATCCCTAATTAGGTTTCGAGTATCACGTATTTTCGTCAATTCATTGGAGAGGGTGCACGAGAGTGCAGCAATCGAGGTTTGAACAACCAATTTGCTCGATTCTCTGTTCTCACCAAAGATTTAGGCGAAGTATCAAGAACTGTCATCGATGAATCAGAGGCGTAACTAACTTAGTGCAAGGTTGGAACATAGCAACCATCGGCATATTGCAAACTCGACTCACGGTTACCCCGCAAGTGACTATCTTGAGAACCCTAATTAGGGTTTGAGGATCACGTATTTTCGCAATTCATTTGAGAGAGTGCGCAAGGTGGCGCAATAGGGGCACCATGTCGACGGGCGAGGCGGGGCGAGACCTTAGGTCGCGATGTCAGGTGGTGGTGGTAGGCGATCAAGGAACGGGCAAGTCGAGTCTCATCATCGCGCTGGCGACGGATTCCTTCCCGGACAAACCGCCCCCTGTGTTGCCGCCCACTCGCCTTCCGCCGGACTTCTACCCCGATCGCGTCCCGCTTACCATCGTCGACACGTCGTCAAGGTTTGTTGTTCGCGCGCCTCTTCTGATTCTCGCAGTCGCAATTGCTTCTCGTTGTGGCGAATCTTGATTCGCCTTCAGTGCGGGTTTTTTTCGATTCTGCTTCCAATGACGCTGTTCTTAAGCTGTAAGTCTACATACAACATTGAGAAACGTTCAAATTGTTGCTGAATTAGAAAATGGAGACTGCTTGCAATGACTCTGTTCCGAAGCTGTAACTGCACATACAAACGTTCAGATTGCTGCTGAGTTAGGAAATGGAGATTGGTTTCAATGACTCTGTTCCTGAGTTGTTTGTAAGTGCACTTACAACATTGATAGACGCTCAAATTGTTGCCGAAATTAGGAAATGGAGAGTGGTTTCAGTGACACTGTTCCTGAGTTGTAAGTGCACATGCAACATTGGTAAACGCTCAAATTGTTGCTAAATAAGGAAATGGAGACTGGTTTCAATGACTCTGCTCCTGAGTTGTATGTGCACATACAAACGTTGATAAACATTCAGATTGCTGGTGAATTAGATAATGGAGACTGGTTTCAATGACTGTTCCTGAGTTGTAAGTGCACTTACAAACATTGAGAAACGTTGAAATTGTTGCTGAACTAGGAAATGGAGAATGATAGTATTCCGTTTTTCTGTAACCTAGTCTGATTGTTGCCACCGCTTGTGTTCCCAGGCAAGAAGACAAGATCAAGACGGAAATGGAGTGCAAGAAGGCCGATGCCATCGTTTTGACTTATGCCTGTGATCGGCCGCATTCCCTGGAGCGCCTCTCAAGCTACTGGTTGCCTGAGCTTCGGCGTTTAGAAGTGCGTCTCTCTCCTTGAGGTGGCATTGCATTGTATTGACGAAACTCAATAAACTGAATTCTCATGTGAAATCTCTTGTGTGCAGGTCAAGGTGCCCGTCATTGTTGTGGGATGCAAGCTGGATCTCCGTGACGATCATCAGTCCAGCCTCGAACAAATTATGACTCCACTGATGCAGGAGTTTCGAGAAATTGAAACATGTCTCGAATGCTCGTCGCTGAAACAAATTCAGGTACAGCTTTGCAATTGGATTGGTATCATTGAGAAAACTTCAACAGTCTCTTGTCCAGGGAAAGGTTTGCTTTCGTTTTGTGCAATGAGCGCAGGATTTATGAAAAATTAAATGCCTGTTGTTGTGTTGTGTGTGATTTGCAGGTTGCGGAAGTATTTTACTATGCTCAGAAAACCATTCTTCATCCCACTGCTCCTCTTTTCGACCAGGAGACTCAGACGTTAAAACCCCGTTGTGTTCGGGCTTTGAAGAGGATCTTCATTCTCTGTGACAAAGATAAGGATGGTGCACTTAATGATGCGGAACTTAACGATTTCCAGGTTCCTGAAACTTTTGTCTTCTAAACTTTTTTGCAATGCATATATTTATTTTGTAAAACGTTGTAACCAGGTATTTTAATGCAGTTAGTTTGCTTTTTGACAACATCATCGAGAGACTCTTCGTCATGATCCTGGAGAGGTCTGTCTATTGTCACGGGTTTCGTACGAGGGCCTCCTCATTATGCATAAGGAGACCTCCGTATGGTCACTGACCATAGAAAGCACTCCCCTGGGAAGATTTACTTAATAGTGTGTTGTTTGAAGGATTTTGTCGTTGTCTAAAGTTACTGAAAACGCTGGTAGTAGAGGAGGGATGAACACAAATAGTCAACTTACAGTGTCTTCATGTTTACTCAGTAGATAGATGTGACCACCATATTGAGATTTTTTTTTCTTGTGGGTGGAGCCAGGTCAAGTGCTTCAATGCACCTCTGCAGCCCTCTGAAATAGAAGGGGTGAAGAACGTTGTGTCAGAGAAGATGGCCGAGGGTGTTAATGCGAATGGACTCACATTGACGGGATTTCTCTTTCTCCATTCTCTGTTTATTGAGAGGGGTCGCTTGGAAACCACCTGGACGGTGCTTAGAAAATTCGGGTATGACGATGAGATTAAGTTGCGGGATGACCTGCTGCAAAGTCCTTCATTCAAGCGGTGCCCGGATGCGGTAACCTTGTGTACTTTACTCTTCAGTTCTACCTACTTAAAACTCATTCCATAGACGAACTGGAAATTCTTGCAAATTTTCTGGATGCCAGGACTTTTGTGAATACGCCAAGTATACCCATACTTTTGGTTGCGATTTCTGCGATTTTTTTGATGCCTTGTAAGGCTATATGCAAATTTTGGTGCTCTGCTATTTGTGCAATTTCTATATCGATTGCTTTCTGCTCAGCCTGCTTATGAATTGACCTCTGATACACTTTTTCTATGTTCGTATGCAGTTTGTAGAGTTGACAGAGAAAGCGATCGATTTCCTGAAAGGAGTTTTTGTGGCTTTTGACGTAGATGGGGTAAGTGCCCAAGCAATAAATAAAAGCTATTGTAGTAACTTTCAAACATATTCCTATTAATATTTAATGCAGGGTATAGTTTTTCTTTCTATTGGCACATTTATGTTACTGTCTTTGAATTTTCCTGAATGATATTTTTCAACTCCTATAGATATAGAAGCAGACACTTTACCCCATTTGGTTACTTAGGACTTAAGTCAACTCCTCTCAAATTATTTAGAGCTTAATGAACTAAAGCACGTTGGAAACGCAGGATTGTGCACTGCGACCCCAGGAGCTAGAAGATCTTTTTTCAACGGCCCCGTCCAGGTGATTTGCTTATACCTCCAATGCGAACATGCTACGTGTTTGTAGGCCACGAGGTCGCTTGTGTTATCCACATATATGTATTAAGAATATGATTTGAGATATGTTGGGGTCCTAATAAGGAGATTCCACTACAGTAGCTCCATCAACAACATTTGAATCTAATTTAGCTAGTTAGTTCGCTAGAATTGGCAGTGGGTGAATCCTGACCTGCCTAGCATTACGTGCAGCCCCTGGTTAGAGGCGCCATATAGTGGTGCTGCGGAGACCAATCAAGTGGGAGGTCTTACTTTAGATGGCTTTCTGTCGCTGGTACGTGTCTCTCTGAACTCGGGTAACGATGTTGTTTTGTATATTTTAGAAGTCACCTCTTTTAAACTCTAAGCGCTCAAGTGACCAAAAGTGTCTGCCTGCACATCTATAGGAGTTGATATAAATGATTTACGAAGCTGCAAGAATGGGAATTAATATATCGACAGAAAATAGAATTCTTAACCCATATTTTTGAATGGTAAATATATGTTTTGGAAGTTATGAGGGTTAGTTCACAATTTCAACCACAAGACGTTTTTTTGGTTCCAAAAATACGACCCTGTGCAATTCTTAGCCTTAGTATCTTAGCCTGACAAGGATTAGGCTCCTCGAATTGCATTGCACAAATCTCCTCCTTTCTTGTTGCATTAGTCCTTAACTGTGACCCCCCTAATATAACTGGTTATTTGTTTTCAAGCACATTTTTGAAGAATAGAGGTATGTGTTAAAAGTTACTATAATCAAATATTAGTTTTCAATTGTACTTCCTGTTCTTATCTTGGGCACTTAGGGGTTAAGGACAGAAGGTTGCTGCAGTGTAGGTTCTCTGGTTCTAAAATTCTTATCCGAGAGAAACAGTGTGATGAGAAAATAGCTGAAGCTGTTGCGTTTGTTGGCTTCAGTGGGCATTCATGACAATTTTAGAGCCACGGAAGACTCTATCTCATCTTATATACGTAGGATACCCTGATGATCCAGCAACAGCATTCCGAATCACAAATCGTCGACGTCGAGACAGGAGGAGGCAGCGTTCGGATCGTGTTGTGTACCAATGTTACATATTTGGTGCAACCAACTGTGGCAAAAGTGCCCTTTTGAATGCACTTATGGGAAGGTGAGTTGCTTCTCACCCTACGAGTAGGTGATGGTCAGGTTCAAGGGTCATTTTTCACTGCGTGTCTTCTTGCCCATATGGCCAAGAGCAACTTAATAGGTTTCTCTGTAATTTTACATAACCTATGCCGTGTTTTTGTTACGTGCGCAGGCCTTACTCCGAATCATATGAACATACAAAAGGCCCTTCTTATGCTGTGAACGCGGTAGAACAAACTGGGGTACGTTTCTTACGAATCCTGTAGTCAAGCCTGTTTGCTGAGTGTTGAGGTGGCTAACTGGCTATTACGTATGTTTGTCGTTTGCCATGGTCAAGCGTTCAGAGTTTTACTAATACCAATTAAACTCTTGAGATTTACAAATTCTGAAGCGTGCAGGGTGGAAGGAATACCTTGGTTTTGAGAGAGGTCACTGAGGAATCTGTGACAGACCTCTTAGAGAAGAAGGATTCTCTGGCTACATGTGATGTGGCTGCTTTTGTGTATGACAGGTATGAACCTGAAACCTTTTTCCTCTGTTTTTCTTTTAACCCTAAATGTTGGAGTATGGGACGAAACTCAGTTATGCTATTAAATATGACTCATTCAACCATTTTGAAGTTTGTATCAAGGGATTATATGTTAGGCAGGATTATTTGACAATATCTGTACAATCAAAGTTCAGAAAATCTTTATAGATCTTCAACAAATCAAATTTAGATGCATTTAACTTTGAATATTTATCAGAATGCAATTTTTATTTTGAGATATTGAATGCTTTTTATAATTGACCCAAATTAGATTCTATATTGTCAGGTGAAAATAGAGAAAACAATCGATAATGATTTTTCCTCATAGTGATCTTATAGCATTAAGAGCATATTTTCCAAATTATAACGGTTTGACTGTAGCAATCTCATTTTGGAATGTACCAATTTAAGGATAACCCAAATTAATGTGAAAATATTAAATGAAACCCTAATTAGATTTTGAAAAGAAAATTCACTTGAAAATTCAGCCGAGGTTGGGCATCAACTATAAAATGGTCTCTAGGTCATTTCGGTGTTAAAATATGGACAACTAATAGTGTCGGTGATCAAGTTGAGAGATTTTTGTGATGAGGCTGAATTGGGTTGAGGTGTTGGGTTGACAACAGTGCAGATGCACATTCATGGAGACGTGCGTATGAATTATTGGTACAAGTAGCAGCACATCAAGAAATCACTGGTTTTGAAGTTCCTTGCCTGCTTATTGCCGCCAAAGATGATCTTGAGTCTGATCCATCTTGTACAAAGGGCTCCACCAGGGTAAAATATTCATCTTCCTGTTACGCACACTTGTATTGATAAGGGCAGATTCTTGCTGATTCTTGTTAAGGAATAAGGTTTAGGATGAGTTTTCTGAAGATTGTTGTCTTGTAAGGAATAGGAATGCTGGTTTTCATCAGACTTGGGAGACTTGGTGTACAATCCTCTAAGTACTTGATTTATTATCCCTTGAAGCTGAGTTGGACGGTACGCTGGTTGATGCTCAGGTGTGCACTGATATGGGGCTTGAGGCTACCATCTCTGTTAGCATGAAATTAGGTGATATTGGCAACTTGTTTCGAAAGATTGTTGATGCTGCTCAACATCCACACTTGAGCATTCCTGAGACGGAAACAGGCAGAAAACACAAGCACTATCGGCGTCTCATTCAGCAATCATTGACAGTTACTGCGGGTATGTCATGACTTTTTTCCTTTGTATTCCTCTGATCTGTTGATTGAATGTTTACGCTTCTACGCAAACAGAATCTTGATAATTGAAGCCAATGATCATACATAGTATGATCTCATACTTCTATAGTGAGGGAAAACTTCGGTCCTTTCAAGGGCCGGCGTGAATTAAAAGTTCCTTTGTTCTAGTTGTTGAAGTCCCCACACCACAATGCACAGCATAGTGGGAGTGAGTACATGCAATTACGGTATACATGCAATTTTGGGGTGATAGTGGGAGTGAGTACATGCATTTACATTTTACATACATTATAGAAATCTGTGTAGAGGTGACTCAGTACTTTTGTTCTGGATCGAAAACGAATTGTACATCCTCCCAATTTGAATATGGTAGATTGTAAGTTTCAAGACCATTTAGACAGCATCACAAAAGAGAATCTTCTCCATGATTCATGCGGAGGTCTCCTTAAGATCAGACGGATAGCTCCCCATCATATCTCGGGGAGGTTCAACAGATCCTGAATTGATCTACTGTTGCTGAAAACCATGTTTTTGGTACTTCACCTTGGGTTTTTTGCTTGTTCAAAAAGTCATGTCTAGATTGATCAATGATACCACCTGCTTTCTATTTTCTTATACGGGGTCTTTGTGTGCAGTTGGCGTGACGGTTGCAGTTGCAGGCATTGCAATCTATCGGTGGTATGTGAAACGAAAAAATAATGACTGAAGAGGAGGTTACGAACGACAAGAAGCGGCGTTTAGTTTTTGAGGACTGCTATCAGAGAGTTCTCTCTCTTTCCACGAAGGATATGACGGTCCATAAATGTTGGATCGTTCTCATCTAAATTTCAATTTTTGTGATCCTTTATGAGGCAACTTCACTTGTTATTAAGATTGTCTTGTACATGCGGAGGTTGGTACACGCATCTCCTGATCATTTCATTATTGTTTGCAAAGTCCTCTGCAGATTTTCCTGTGCCTGTGGTTCTGTAAGTGTCTCAAATTCTGCAGCTTCGGGAAAACAAGTAGCTTGTTATTTAGTTTGTAGGTTTAAAGGATCCCGTAGTTTCGAGTGGAAGTTATTCGGCACAGTATACATGCAGGTTTAGAACCAGCTCCGAAGATCTTCACCTGTATTAAGCCTTAACCCTTCGAACTCATGATAATTTTTTTTAATTTGTGCATACTTTTGCTCATCTTTGTACAGATATATTACTTACATCTCATCAAATAGATCATAAAGGAAGGTTTCTTTTTGAGGATTCAAGAGTTACTTTGGAATCTTATTGTGATTCAGTTAGTGTTTGCAAATTCAGAACTTATTCATATGATGTCCAAAAAACACATGCTTGGAATCTTCTTTCAATTGGCAATTAAAAATTTGGCAAATTAATTGTACCATCATGCCCACAAAACATAAAATGTGTCAGGGTTGAAAGGCCAAATAGCAATATATAGTTACAATTTTGAAAAAAAATATTGAGATTTTTTATAAATTAAAATAAGCCCATATGATTGATTATTACATATTTTTGTCATTGAATTAAAAATATTCATCATGAATGATTATGAATCAATAATTATGTATTATCCTGAAAATTAATTTTAAGAAATCACCTGAAGTAAATTTTTTTTCATTGGAATTGAAATTTGGTATGCCTGATCGAGATTGATTAAAATGCAGTGTTAGTCATCTATGACAAATAAAAATGTCAATTGTATTCTACATCATGTAACTCTATAAAGGACTCATCAAGTGTCCAATGAATGACTTTCAATGGTTTTACCAGTGAATGCATCTATTCATCTAGTGATTGGATCATTCTTAGTTGACTAACTTACTAGTTTATAGGCTCCATCCATTTGAAATTAGTACAGTATGCAAAAATACCTTAAGTGGTACAAGAAGCCGTTTGTTTCTTTATTAAACCCTAAGGAAGTGGCATCCAAAACTTCTAAGTACAATAAAATCTCTCTTACAACATACACTCTTGGTACATAATATGCAATAAGAGAGTTAGCTAGTGGGTAGGCCCAATTTCAAGTATTTTTTCTGGAAAATAGTGTAGTTAGAGGCCACTCATTAGTCAAGTGCTATTATTACACCTCTCCAACTGCATAAACCTCTTTTAGTACATAGTTTCAGGACTATGCACTAAGAGAAGTTCTATTGTATCTAAAACAAACTTCTTTTGACCTAATAGCAAACGAAATTTGCATGTGAAATTGCTAGTCATCACAAAGTTGGAACCCTACGAAATGTCACTAATTATCGTGTGGTTACTATTGCTTCATGGATGCGCACGTTAATTTACAATTTTATCGCATTGTTACGATGCCCACGATTTTTGCCCACAATTTTTGCACAAGTGTGAAAATCTTACAAAAATCCTACAACCAGCCATGTGACAACCACCACAAATAGTGATGCCACCAAGGTTTGAACAGTGGACCTCCAAATTGAGGCCCAAGGTTCTTAACAATTCAATGCACCACTAACTCCCACATGTGTCCAAAGTAGGAGTTGGAAGTTATTTACCAAGTTTTTGCAGTTTTTTTCCAAGTGCTTTGTAAAATGAGCAGACTTCAGACCTCATTTAGGCATAGTAAATCAATTTTTTTCAAAAAACTTTGAACCAAGAAAAGTTGTAAAATGAAATTAACTTTCACCTCCAAAAATCCGTTTGTGATTCAGATATTTTTATAAAAAGTTATGGACAAAATTCAGAGACAGGTCGGAATGGACAATTTTTTAACATTTACAAATCTGTCTCTGAATTTTGTCCATAACTTTTTATAAAAATCTCTGAATCACAAACGGATTTTTGGAGGTGAAAGTTAATTTCATTTTACAACTTTTCTTAGTTAAAAGTTTTTTGAAAAAAATTGATTTACTATGCCTAAATGAGGTCTGAAGTCTGCTGATTTTACAAAGCACTTGGAAAAAAACTGCAAAAACTTGGTAAATAACTTCCAACTCCTACTTTGGACACATGTGGGAGTTAGTGGTGCATTGAATTGTTAAGAACCTTGGGCCTCAACTTGGAGGTCCACTGTTCAAACCTTGGTGGCATCACTATTTGTGGTGGTTGTCACATGGTTGGTTGTAGGATTTTTGTAAGATTTTCACACTTGTGCAAAAATTGTGGGCAAAAATCGTGGGCATCGTAACAATGCGATAAAATTGTAAATTAACGTGCGCATCCATGAAGCAATAGTAACCACACGATAATTAGTGACATTTCGTAGGGTTCCAACTTTGTGATGGTGTCCTATTCAAACCTTGAGTAGAGGATAAAAAATACCACTATTCATGCATCACTCTCTCTCAATGTTGCTTCAAGGTTCCAAATTCTTTTTTTTCCCTATTGAGTTTATGACTTATTGTAGCAGAGTCTATCGAGTGTTGCTTTGGGAATTTATAAAATACCAATTCTCCACGTAGAAGAAAATCCAAGTTCTACTTGTACCATCTTTCACTGCAACCTGCTAACTTCTGGTTGAACAAAGGTTTCACAATGAGCCCACATGAAAAACACTAAAACGCTTGAAACACTTATAGTCACAACTTAACCCTTAAGTGCTCCGACGTCCATATTCTGGACAATGAATAGAAAGCTTCTAGGCACTGTTGAGAGCAATTGACATCTCATTCATCTAGTATAATACTTGAATCTTAAAAAGTACAACCTTCCCTAATGACTAGTTTCTTGAAATTGAAGTGAATGACATTTCTATACAAAGATATAAGTAAAGATGAGCAAAAATTCTAAAAAGGATTGAGGCATTAAGGTAGAAACACCCAAAAGTGTCCTTGTACCTAATCTGTGTTCCTAGATGGACAATAAATTGTCCCTAGACTTCCATTGAATGGTCTCTGACATGTGTCATAAAGTTTTCTCCTCTCTTCACTGTGATTGGATAAGTGCTGAATTTGTCAGAATTCAGATTTGGGTCCACCTACATGACGGTTCCAATGGTCTGGGGGACTGCAACTTTGAAAATTCATAGAAAATACATGCCAAGTCCGAAAAATCTAATTCTTTTTTTGAAAATTCATGATTTTCTCTCGCTAACACCACAAAAATATTAATTTTTTGAAATGGTGCCTGCAAGTATGCTGAATTCCTTATTTTGACGGTTTTGGGTGCTTCCACCTTAAGGGGTTAAAGTGCCACTACTTTGGTGAATGCAAGCCTCTTGCTTCACACGAACGAACATTGGAAACATCATCCCCCCAATTCAGGGATGAAACTCATCCATTCCCAACCCCCTTCCTCAAACCATCCCTCACCAAGGTCATCATCTGGCGCAATCCAAGGCTTCCAACGCCACAGAGCCCAAAACACGCACACCACCAGTCGACACGCACCGAAACGCGCACACCTGCCGAAATCCACTTTCTGCTTTTGCTTGCAACAGATAAAATTCTTCAATTCAATGCCAACCAATGCTGAGAATACTCTCTTCCAAATTTTCCAATCCATCCATCACCCTCAAAACTGAGCTCAATCACATGACCCGCATTGGACACATTCCACACCTTGCAAGGAACTCCACAAATTGCACACATTACCCACATTGCATACAATTCCACACCCTGCAGGAAACTCCACAAATTGCACACATTGCACAAACTCGTAAGTTAGTTGAGCTATGGCCGCTTGCATGGTATCCGCATCGATTGGCCAGATTGGTGCTGCCAGTGCAATCCCAGAGAGGAGCTGCACGAAGCAGATTCTGGGTTCAGCTCGATTTGCGAGCTCTCCACGGATTGCGATCTCCAAGAGTTTGAGGCACGGGTCTTGGAGGTCTGTGGTGGTGAGAGCGCAAGCAGGGGAAGGGGGGTCTTTGCAGCCGCAGAAAGGCTCCGTGCAACAGAGTACTGAGGGGGAGGGGGTGTCACTGGGGACTGCGTTATTGCCTCCCGATGCTGACCTGAAGAAGCTGGAGTCGCTTCTCTTCCAGGTAATGCTTCCTCATTTTACATTTTTTTCTTCAGGAAATTCATTGATAAGGCGTCTCTCTTTGTAGGTTGTGGCGTTGAGACGAATAGAATTGGTGTAATTGTTGAGGATGCGGGACTTCTGGATTCTGGAATCTATGGATGGACCATCTCTCTCCCATTCAGATAGTTTTTGCGAACTCTGATAGGTTTCACATTTTCAGAGGTGATGCTGAGGTCTGGACTGGATGCTGGAGTTTCGATTGCATTTGCTCGGGAATTTCTAGGGTTGCAGGCAGTGGCGTTGAATTGAATAGAATTGGTGGATGTTGCGGGAATTCTGCTCAGCACAACTCTAGAATAGACTCTGTTCAATGACTGACGAAGAAAATACTGTTTCCTTGACTCTTTTATGAGGCTTACTCCGGCATTTCTCGTGCTTGTTGTGATTACTCAGCTGCTAGAGAGTTTTAGGTTCAAGCTTATACATGTGATTCCTGCGACATGGTGCTTTGAGTGGTTACGTCGGCTTTGTCCCTTGATTAGGGTTTACGAATTTCTTACCATTTTGTGTCTCTGTGTTGTGTGTCGCGCAGTGGGGAAATAGCTTAACTGCGAACGCCAATTTGCCGCTTCCAAACCCTTTGAAAGTAAGCACCTGTGGATTGGCTCACGTTGGTGACTCATTTGTTTCCCTTGTATCGAGTCAGTCCTATGTAAAATTGATGACATAGTTGAGATGGCATAGAGTCTCCAATTTTCAGCAGAGGGAACTTGAGGATCAACTCTTTTCATCACTTCAAGCATTTTGCATTTTTTAACCAGTATGTAGGAGTGTGCTTTCATTGGGAGATCACTCGATGAAGCTCACTGGAGAGATCACTTTGAGCGCTACAAGAGCCAAGCTCTCTTTACATCAATTTGTATCACTGTGTAGAATGCTTGTGCAATTATTCAAAGTGGAATTCTACAAGTGAAAGTAGAGAACCCCATCTCCCATTCAAAGTTCAGCGACCGTAGGCATTATCAGCCAAGTCGTCATTTCTCACACCCAACTTGCGACTTGAAATTCAACCAAGTGTTGATTGCGATAGATGGTGACAGCAGTATCTATAATAAAAATTCAAATCTAACACTGCGTTCTTCACATTCCCTGTAGCAATAAAAAGTTTTCATAGAAGGTTTGGTGAATTTAACCTCATTTCTGAACATTGCGTCATTGTTAAGTAGAAACGTTTTGAAATGGTGTCTTCTGTAGGATACCGTTGTGTACGATTATTAAGAAGATATGAGCTGTGCGTACACAGGTGGACAAAGTGAAAGGAGGAGTGCGACTGGGATACATCCGCATCAATGACGGAGCCATAGAAGACTTGGTGCACATCGACGTGATCGTGAATGCTGCAACAGCCGATCAGCAAGCCTACTTCCAAGCAACAAGGAACGGGTTGTACAAGGACAAAGTACCTCCTGGAGAGCCGATGATCATGCAGAGCCTGCTGCAAGCGCTGCGGAAGTCCATTCAGCTGGCCAGAGAGTAGTCCATCGCCCGTTCTACAGAAATTTCAAATTTCTACAAAAATCTTGGATCAGACAAAAACCTATGTAACATAATGTTGTTAGAGTCTCGTGGTCAGTAGCAATGGTGTGGAACTGTTAATGCACACCATCGACGAATAGAAATGGAACAGCCCTAATGCACTCCGTATGTCATGCTCGCCTTTCCTCTGTAGGACAAAATTGATGGAACCCTAAATGTATACCAGGAATTGAATTTAGAGTTTCATGGATTTCTCACTTGTTATTCAACGCTTATTCGTGTTTTTTTGGGTGGATTGTTCCACAATATTTATGGTGGATAATTCAGGTGCTTGCTGCTTTTCGGATGCTAGCATTTAGGCTATAGCCATGCGTAAGCAATATATAGGATGTTACACTCGTTGCACGGTTTTAGTTTAGTTCATGAGTTTAGCTAGTCAAATAGCTGTGAAACTGCAGTTCTCCGCTCAGCATTGAACTCAAACCTGAAGTTCTGGCTGGGAAGAATGCCGGTGGTGCTGCACCATGGATTGCTCTGCTTGCTTTGTCCTGAAAGGAGTGTGATTTAGGAGAGATTTGATGTGCACAACCAGCACCAGCAGAGAGTTTTTAGACTGAGGCAATAGTACTGTAGAAATGCCTCTAAAATATATATGAAAAGACAGTGAACTTGATGCAAACATGATGATCCGTCGGCTAAATCTGAATCGAACAATTCGGATCATCTTGAGAGGTGAAATCAAAGCTTATCTAATTTTACAACAGAGTTTTCAAATAGTACTGTACTGTACTGACTCTCTATTATATTATGTACACATATGTACACAGTGTCACTGCCCTGGTGCCCTTGTCATGACTCCTGTCACAAAGTCTGTTACATTTTCATCCCAGAGGAACATCGTTCAACTATTTCATCCAATGTTCACAATGAAAACCTGAAGCACTATAAGCATTCACATATAGTTCATCGTACACACGTTTCCCTTGTCTATTGCAATCAAAAAAACACAAACAACAATCTACAATGCGATTGTTGTTGCAGACTTTTATAATAGTTGGATGACTAGTACTGATTATTTGAGCTAGGGTGATGGTTCTGAAGAAGGTATTGATGAGTTACTCAAGAGAGCCACTTGTGAAAATTCCCATGAATGGTAGAATCCCAAAGGCTTAGTGGCTGGTAAGGAAGGCATTGGTATTGAGGTGACACTGGATATATTCCTCATAATGTGTCCTATCTCTTGTAAGATTCCATTCACTTGTGTCATGGATGGGCGAGCCTTTGGATTGGGAAGGCAACAGAAGAGCCCCAAACGAAGGAGATTGACAACCACTAACTTTTGAACTTCAATGTCCACATCCACAATTGTTGATGTGGCTATATTGCTTCGACCCACACTATGAGAGATTGGAGATGAAGGAAGAGAATCAAGAGTCTCAAATAGCCTAGGATCTACCACACTCATCAATGCTTGAGCCTCATGAGCTCGCCAAACAATGTGCAACAACACAAGATCATCGGTCTCTACTGCTTGAATATCAAAAGGACGCCTTCCACACACCACTTCCAACACCATGGTGCCAAAACTAAAAACATCGGATTCCTTGGTTGCTTTGCTAGTGTAGGGTATCTCCGGAGCCATGTAGCCAAGAGTCCCGGCTGCCAAAGTGGTCTTGTCCGGCCTGTGATGATCCATTAAGCGAGCAAGTCCAAAGTCTCCTAGCCGAGCTTTGAAATCTGCATCCAGAAGCACATTGCTGGACTTGATGTCTCGATGCAAAATGCATTTCAGACAATCCTCGTGCAAGTATTCCAAAGCTGCCCCCACCCCTTCCAGAATGCAATGCCGTTTTTCCAAAGACAACAAGTGACGGTGAAAACATCCGCTCTTCTTGTGAAGCCACGCATCGAGGCTTCCGTTGGGCAGGTAGTCGTAAACCAACAACAACCGACCTTTCTCTTGACACCAGCCCAGCAATTGCACCACATTCCGATGCCGAATTTGGCCGAGACTCGACACTTCGGCGTGGAAGACGGCCTTGGCCTGCTCTGATTCCGAGAAGTTGATTTGTTTCACCGCAATCCAAGTGGTCCCTTCCACAAAGCCTCGATGAACTGATCCGGATCCACCGCTGCCCAAGAGATTGCTTGCGTCGAAATTCGAAGTGGCCTCCCGAAGCTCAGCATACGAGAACACATGCGGTCCAGCCGTAGGATCACGTACGGATCTGGATCTGTAGTGGCCTCGGAATGACCTGGCAAGCAAAGAGATCGTCCAGAGCACCGCCAGCATCACCGCCGTTCCCAAGACCCCTATCATGATCCCCACATCTTTTCTCATCTTGGAAAATTGGGGGTGCCCCAGGAAGGAAGGGGCGGTCGACTCTGCAATCCCAGTACTGAAGAAGCTCCAGGACAAGACCTCGTGCTCTTCGAAATGGTTGACACCAGAATTTCCCCAATACGAGATGAACACCTCATCTCCGAGCTCCTTGGCCATCTTATAATTCGGGATGCGCAGCAGAGGATGCAGAGGCTTCGTCACGTTCGGCTCGGACCCATTCGCCAGGCGCACTTCCAGGGTCTTGGAGGAGCTCGCGAAGTCCATCCAAGCCGTGAAAACTCTCCCATTGGAGAAGTACGAGCAGTGGGTGCGATTGTGGCCACAGAGATTGTGTGAATATGCGGGGTCCCCTATCTCGTAGTCGTAGTTTTTCATGATCTCGATGTAATTGTTGCTGAAGACATCGCGATAGGGAGCATACTCCGTGTTAATCAGCAAGCCAAAACCTCTAGAAAAGTCGATGATCCCGGTTTCATTTCGGGGAGCCTTGCAACTTTTAAAAGCTTCGAGTAGATAATAACTGTTAAATTGCATCCAGGGCTGGCTCGTAGTGATAAAAAAGAAGGCCATTCCGGACCCCGACGTTGGATTCTCACTGGCATCCCAGGGCTCCCCGTAAGTGTTGAAAGAAAAGGAGAACGACGTGCTGAAAGAAGCCATTCGCCCGGTGGCCACCTCCTGAATGCGCACTTCTTGCTGATGGACCAACTCCCCGCAACTGCCGGTCGCCTGCTTCCTGGCGGCGGCGTTGAGGATGTGCGATTGATGTGCGGGGTTGTATTCCGCGTCTCCAACGACCATGAGGTGGTCGTCTTCTGGGAAGGACGGGAACTTGATGGCGACGCCTTCACTGCCAACTGCGAGACGCAACTCAGCAAGGAAGAGGATGAGACTACATAGAAGCGTGTCATAGTGAGCACTCTTCATCGATCTGTAACCAATTGCAATCTGCTCAAAGGAACAGGATCTTCTCATGCACTTCGACGAAACTCGGCAAACAAGCCGAGTGATGAGGCTATCTAGTGCATAGAATCGTGTTATATGTAGTGAACACTCTTCATCTGTAAATCAGTTGCAATCTGTTCAAAGGGACAGGATCCCCGTATGGAAGCTCCTATCCAGCTGATTCTTGTGGCATTCAACTGTAGATGTCGGGTAGTATTGTAATATGGACTTGTATTTTGCTTGACAGAGCTTGCTTCAAAATGGACATTTACTGGCTGAGTAGGGTTCCTTTTTCCAACAATAGACACAAGTTCAATTCACAAGTTGCATCACCAAGATCTCCAACATCACACTGCGGCATCATTTCTACGTGTGAACTTTGCATCTAAGTGTATTCTAACAATATCTATTCTATATTCATCTAAAGTTATCTTCTTACTCCCTTTAGGACCACCGACCACAAGTAGTCCATGATATTTCCAAATTTGTGAAGATGTATTATAAAATACAACTTAAAATAATAACTGAATGATGACTCTCTAGTAATAGTTGTAAGATATAAAGATATGATTCACAAATCATATCCATAAGTTTAGATCAACTAAAATACAAACCAATATTTTTCAATAAAATTTGAAGTCAGGAAAGGGGGAAGTACAAAACACCTACTCATTTGGTTGCATTTGGTCATTTTAAAAAGTAGTATTGGCAATACTATGAACTTTTGGAATAAAACATTTAAAAATAAAATAAAATGTGGATAATTTGAAGAATATTATAAATATCATATTTCAAGATTGTAGGTTTAAGAAAAATAATCTCCAAAAGTTATGTACAAAACAAGTGATAGCTAAGGAACTTTCACTCTAAAAGGTGCTTTGATGTTTAAATTGTTAGAAAGTATTGAAAACGTTCAAGAAAATAAAACAAAATAGTTAACTCCTTAAGAAATTTATGGAGATGAGATTCATCTAATGAATCATAGAGACATCTTTTTAAATGTCCAGAAATGCACAGGTAAGAGAGCCTTCTTTACACCTATATAGAGGACAAGGCAATTACTTCTTTAATCCCAAAAGGACCGAGGGTTTTTTCCATTCAAAACATTCAAAACTGCCATTTCTATTGCAAAGAGCAAAAAACTTTACAAGATATTTGCATCCAAAGTGAAGAAAACAAGTTTTTTTACACCTTATATGACTAGATTTTTTGGCTTTGGGGTGAATGCACGAAACACTTACAGCGTTTTGTCACACCCTAGTTTTTGATTTTTTTTTTAGCCATAACTTTTGTGTTTTAGCTCCAAATGACTCAAAATTTATAGGGAAGCTACTCATAACCATTATACACCTTGACTAATTTTTTTTAATTTTTAAAAATAATTTACTATTTTTAAATAGCCACAATAATTTGCCACAATGGGTGATTTAGGGGGGGTTTGCCCTTTTTTTAACCCAAAAAAAAAGAATTTTGAGTTGAAATTTGGAGAGAATGGTCTTCTAGTAGACTTATAGCTATTGTCCAAAGAATTTTTAGAAATACTTATTTTTATGTGGTATACAAGTCCACTAAGAAAGCTCCTTTTTGCATTTTTTTCCAAAGGTATGAAACATTATTTTGGTGCGTTTTTTGGTCAAAATCCATCACCAAAAAGTTTTCTCAAAATGGACAATTTTTAGATTTTAAAAAAAAAATCCTATTTTTACAAATTTTAATGTCAAAAGTGGTATTTTCTTCAATAGAATTTTGGACATCAAATTCACCCTAAAACTGGTGAAGTAAATACCACTTTTGACATTAAAATTTGTAAAAAATAGGATTCTTTTTTACAAAAAATTTAAAAATTTTCCATTAGAGAAAACATTTTGGTGATGGGCTTTGACCAAAAAACGCACCAAAATAATGTTTCATACCTTTGGAAAAAAATGCAAAAAGGAGCTCTCTTTGTAGACTTGTACACCACATAAATATAAGTATTTTTAAAAATCCTTTGGACAATAGCTATAAGTCTACTAGAAAACCATTCTCTCCAAATTTCAGCTCAAAATTCGTTTTTTTGGGTTAAAAAAAGGGCAAAAAATCCCTAAATCACCCATTGTGAGAAATTATCGGGGTTGTTTAAAAATAGTAAATTATTTTTTAAAATTAAAAAAAAAATTAGTCAAGGTGTATAATGGTTATGATTAGCTTTCCTATAAATTTTGAATCATTTGGAGCTAAAACACAAAAGTTATGGCCCAAAAAAAAATCAAAAAGTAGGGTGTGACAAAAAGCAACATATAGTACAAGTGTTTCGTGCATTCACCCTTTGAATCTTTTTGACTTAAAATTTTTTAACTACTGATTTTGATTTTTTAATTTTTTATGTTGAATATTCGAGTTGAGAATCTTACAAAAAGAATTTAGGAAAAAAAAACTTAATTTTCACTCATTAAAAAATTGTTAAGTAGAAATAGATTCAAGAATGTAGGAAAAATGAAATCATTAATAGCTTAAAGATGGAATTGAAACACAATAATCCCAATGGTGAGATTGTTCTAGCAAGCAAACTTAACCATGTGTAGCAATTTTTTTTGGAAAATTGTAAAAATTGCATTCAAAAATGAATCCTATGAATTATTATTTCAAGAAGATGTTTAGATGGCCCGAAAAACTAAGATTGTCCATAATTTTTTCATCACAAGTCCAAATTGAATGAATCAAAGCTTCACGTATAGCTTCAATTCATTTTAGAAGCTTCATTTTTCAAAACTGAAAAAGTTATTTTTCAAGGCCAAACCTACTTAAACTCTGTGAATTATAGAATGCTTGCATATCAAAGTCTTTATAATCTATATTTTACAAATGTTAAAAGATCTACCACAAGAATCTTCAAAAAAACATTAAAATTAAAAAAAAACTTTTTTGTGTACTTGGGATGTGTATGCATTCATCCATTGTTGAAAATTTAAACATTTAGTGGGTTGTTGCAAGAAAACACTTGTCTTTTTTTTGTCCCTTTAGCCTTAGACAAGTGGTTTTTTACTTATAACTTTTGCATCATATGTCTATTTTATATGAAAATTGAAATGAAGGTACATATGGTAGTTGTTGGCGGTGAGTAGTTTTTTTAATTTTTAAAAATTAATTTATTATTTTTAAATTTCTCCGATTGGATGTCTACTGTAGCCATTTTAGAGGGGTTTAGTATTGTTTTTGACTCAAAAATACAAATTTAAAGGTCTAAATTGGAAAATTAGGACTTCTATCAAAGTTACACAAACAAACAAAGAGATTTTCTAAAAATAATAAAATTTCCACCTTTTACATGCACTCAAAGTACACTACCTTTGCGCATGTGTAGAAAATCCAAATTTCTTCCCCTAAAGATGCAAATGGTTGAGAAGGAGTATCTTCAAGTTAGAAAAAAAGAACGTTGTAGTCTTTTATTGGAATTTTTTAATTATTTTCTAAAAATAAAACTCCACAATTTTTATGTTCTTGGCATTTTCCATCACCTTCTTTTTGTGCATAATTTTTAGAAATAAATATTTCTATGTCTAAATATTTGCACTCATACTACTTTGAATGATTTAAAAATTATTCACATTTTATTTCATTTAAAAAAGAACTATTCCAAAAGTCACAGTACTCATTGAATAAGCCATTTTGAACGGCAAGTGTTTCTTACAAGCCCTGGTGCTTAACCCCTAAAGGACCCAAAATTAAAGTCCTCTAGAGGGACACTTGGGATTTCGGTAGGCTCGTGTGACCTCGAATTTTGATTTGATTTTTCGAAACTTTTTTTTGAAGATAGGGAATTACACTAGCTTTCTAAAAATATAATTTTTTTTCAATCAATGCTTGGGAGCAAAAGTTATGCCATCCAAAGTCTTAAAAACAATTCGCTAAATAGAACAAAAAACACAAAAAAAATGAATTTTTTGAATTTGAATTTTTTTTCTAAAAGATTATGTTTTTTTTCTAAATTTGAAGCTTTGATTCATTCTATTTGGACTAATAATGACAAAAGTTTTAGGCAATCTTGTTTTCCGGGCAATCTACGCATTTTCTTCATAGAACAACTTATAGAATTCATTTTTGAATAAACTTTTCAAATTTTTTCAAATTTTTTTTGGTAGGGTGAATTTTATTTGCAAGAAGAGTCTTACCATTGGAATTATGATGTTTCAATTCCATCTTAGAGCTATGAACAATTTAGTATTTTATTCAATCTTGGATCTATAATTTTTTTATATATGAAAATCAAGTTTTGATGTTTTGAAATTTCTTTCCCCGACTCTCAACTCAAATGTTCAACAAAAAAAAAAAACCTATGGTCCATAGTACAAATAATTTCCACAAATGGCGGTCAAAGTCATTTGAAATTGCAAGTCAACATTCAGAAAAAAATTATTTTTCCAACTTCAAATGCAAATATCTTCCAATACGTACGGTCAAGTCCAAATTCCTACAGTTGGATTCTAAAAAAATGTTTTTTTTGGTTTCTTAAGTGATTGCAACAAAAATGGTAGTTTTCAATGGTTTCAGAGTCAAAAATTGCCTTGGTATTTTAGGGGTTAATTCCTAAAGGACTATTGAGGTAGTCCAAATTTTCAATCTTGTAAAGATGTATTAGAAAGTGCAACTTAGGAGAAAAATTTAACGATGATTCTCAAACAACAGTTGAAAAATATGATATATAAATTGTTTCCAAACAGCTAGATTAACTAAGCCAAAAAATAAAAATTCCTTATGAAATTGATTGTAAATTGAATATTTGTGATTTTTACAAGAATTTTTTCCCTCTAAATACAAAATGTTAAGTTCTAATTATGGTTATTTTTAAGGATAATTATTTTATTTTTTATTGAATCTAACAAGCCATGTTAGAAGGATCAATTTTTGAAGTAAAATAAAGCACTTTTTGAGGCCAAACCTACCAGTATTCTTTGAGTTATTTAATATACCATATAAATGTTAAAGATCCAACACAAGAATCTTTAAGAAAATTGATGTATGAAAAAATGCACTTTTGCATGTTTGGGATGTGTATGCATTTATTTGTTGTTTAAATTTTGAACACTTGGTCCTTAAGAAATTAAGGACTTAACCCTTAAATATCCAAAACACCATATTTTGGCATTGACTGAACTTCAAAACTATATAGTTTTGATAAAAGTAGTATGTTGGTAGGATTTTGTTTAGTCATATACCCTTTAAAGTCTATTTAAGCAACAAAAATCTAATTTTTTTTATCCTTGATTCTTGGTTTTGATTCTTGATTTTGTTCTTGATAATGTTCTTGATTTTTCTATTGAAGAATTTTTATAAGGGTGTCCATTGCAAATTTTAGATTTTTGGTATTAGAGGCTCATGGATTGAGCCTCAAATCCTCAATTCTTCAAACACAATGAATCTTGAGGAAAAATTCACATTGAAAATTAACTTAAACAAATTGTAAAGTAGATTTTGAAAAGTCAAAAATCAAATTATGGTTTTGTACATATTATATCCTTTAGCCTCATCTTTTTTTTTCATGACCTCAATTTTAGATTGCCAAGTAAAAAGTGGACTCAAGGAGATCACTCCTTGTAATTTAAAGTATACACCTAAGTTAAGAGGGGTTTTGATGTGGGGCTATTCACCTTAATTTTTGTATTTAAAAGGACCATATTTTTGCATAAAAAGCTACAAGGGACATATTTGCAATACCCTATAGTTTTTGAAAATTCATTCATGCATGTTTTTAAATGGGACTATTTTACATATAAAATTGAAGTGTCCAATTTTTTCCCATCCACATCCTTCTTTACAAGATTTTCCTTCCTTCTATTACATACATGTGTAGGGTATACCCTGTGAAACCAACAAAAACCAAATCTATTCAAGTGTCATTGACCAAGTGGCAATTTTTAATCCCTAAAGGCCAATTGTCCGTTGAACAAACGTTGAAAATTCAGGTAGGTTTCTATGAAGTCAATTTTGGTTGGATTTTCACGAAACTTTGACACAAGGTGTGAACATGTATCCCTTGAGTAGGAATATAATCTTTTTTATAATTGGATGATTGAATCAAAAGTTGCACTATCTTAAATTTTTTTTGGTAGCCTAGGCAATTTGGGCATCTTTGGAAATACTCTCATCAACCTTTGAAGTTTGGTATACACGTAACTAATGAAATATGGCACATAATTGACTTTAAAAAATTAAGTTCTCAAACCACATTCTAAGAAGAGTCAAACTTTGTTAGCTATGTTGAAGCGACTTCAAGCAAAAATATTTTCTTCTAACTTCAAGCCCAGTTCTAACTTCTATCTTGCAATTTGTGAAGTCAAAGTTCCTAAAACTTTTTCCACATATTCCAAATGTATTTCACTAATTTTTTACCATTTGGATTTCAAATAAAAATTTCTTCATTGCACAAGAAATCATCAAAAAAATGACTAGTGTATTGCGAATGCACTTAACTCCTTTCATTGCAGGTTGATTTAGAGTAAGCTAGACTCTATATTTGCTTTTGAAATTTTTTATGATTGAAACTAACATGATATACTTATGAATGGTCAAAAACTTCATTTTTGTGTAGAACAAAAATTTTACTCTAAGAAGGCTCAAACTCTGCTAATCCTGTTTTGCAGGAATGAAAAAAGTAATACTTGATTCCAATAGTATAATTTTTCAATCTATGTGGTCAAATGGATTGAAAATTTTTCTACACAATAGAGTTATTTGTAAAGTCCCCCCCACTTTGGGCATGACTTTTTTTGAAGTTGAGAAGGCAACTGTAGTTGAAGCGTCAAACTATTTTGCAAGATACTTATGTCATACGACTTCAAAAGTGGGGACCAAACTTTTTTAGGCACCATTTTGATGGAAAAATAAGTTTCATACCCACTTTTATTTCGACTTTTTTAACTCAACCGGCTTTTTCACAAAACTCATGGGTTTAAACCCCGGTTTAGTGTACTTTACGAATAACTCAAATGCCTTACTTTTTTATGTACTTTTTTACAGTTGGAATTCCAAAAAAATAATTTTTTATTTTGGACAATGCATCCAAAATTGGCAATTTTGAACTTTTCTTCCTCAATCTAAATTATCCTTTGCCCTTAGAGGTTAATAACAAGTTAACAAGTTAACCAAGTTAACCACTTAAAAATCCCCATTGAAACTATCCCATTATCATTCTTTCAATATGAGTGGGTTTAACATATACGACTTCAAATATCAAAGTTTAATGGGTCTATAAACTCTATTCTCATGTTTGTACAATTTTTTAATTTGTTGAACCCACCAACGATGCTAATATGTGAGCCCAAAAATGCGAGCTTGTGAGCATTGAGCCTACAATATAGGTACCTATAATATAGATACCACACACTATAGAAGGTGTATGTATCATAAACACCTATAATATGGGTGTTTGTAACATAAGTGCCCTATAATCATAGACGGTTTCTATAGTATATACACTTATTACATAGGTGTGTAGTATTCTAGGCTCACGGACTCACATTCCTATGCTCACATAATAGCAACCCTCCCTTTTGATCAAACATTATAATCTTTCAATCTACAAGATATTATTGTGCTTTCTTTTCATATATGATTCATATTAGTTACATGTCTAGTTTAAATTTATAAGGTCACAATTTTTAAATAAATAATAAAAAATTACCAAATTTTGGGCTTTTTGTTTGGTTTTAAGCAAAATCCAAGAAGCTCAAAAAAGGCATTGGCCGGCATTTAGGGGTTAATTTCCTAAAATCCTATTGTCCCTAGAAGGGAAATAATGGATCTTAAATAGGCCACGCTACATTTAATTACTTCTGAACTTTTGAAAGTCTAGAACTAATAACGGTCATTGGGAGGGAAAAAAATGGTCATCAGGAGATAATCCAAAACATCAAAAAATCTATGCAAAACACTGGGAGATCTATATAAGCATCGGAAGATTTTTGGATGTTTAGTCTAAAATTCATTAAATGGTTCAAAAATTGTTAAATGTGGCATGGCTCTTGCGGTCTAAATTTTTGCCGTGATTTTTTGAAACCTTTTACTAAGATAATAAAACACATTATCTTTATAGGAATATGCTTTTTGTTTCAATCAATGCCCAAGAGCAGGGGAGCACTAACATGTGAGCATAGAATCTATGAATTCATAAGCTTAGTAGTCTATATTATAGACACTTCCTATATTTATAGGTATTTATGTTATATGTATCTATGTTATAGACTCTTTTGATGCTATAGCTAGTGTATCTATGTTACAGGTACAGAAGTTATAAACACCTTCAAATGATTGTAAGTATGCACCTACAACTAGGTTCAAGTCTTGTAGGTTCACATCTTTATACTCACATGCTAGCATTGTTGCCCAAAAGTAAAAGTTATGCCATTCTAAGCACAAAATGGAACTCATCTAGCAACAAAAAAATTCACAAAAATTTGAAATACCAATTTTTAAAATTTGTTTCTTGTAGACCATACTTACTTTTTCTACATGAAAAGCTGTGATATATTCCATTTGGATTAGTGATGTGAATGTTATAGATCTTGTTTGGTAGGTAGGCAGTCGTAGCTTCTTCTTGAGAAAATAGCATATGGGTCATTGCAAGAAAGACCGGTACTGAAACATTGTCACAAAACAAGTGCGGATGCTTCCTTTTGCTATAACTTTTGCAGCATGACTTGCATGAATTTGAAATTTTTATTGGAGATTCCTCTCTTGAGTTTAATCATATCTCATATTTTTCAAAAAAATTCAAAAATCATTTTATATTTAAAAATCATTTAAACCAATATGTCACTTTTTGAGATTTAAGGGTTTTTAGTACTATGGAGTCCCAAAATTTAATGATTTGGAACTGAAATTTCTATGGTCTATTTCCATAGTAGAAAGTCATGTTCCTACCACGGGGCATTAAAAAATATTATATTTTATGTCCTCTACGTCCATGCAAAGAAGTCTCCCTTGCGAGTGCAATTCTGAATGTTGAAGATGGTTTCAAGATAATTTTTTTGGTGAAATCTCTTCAAACTAAAGTCTTTCCAAATGGACAATTTTTAGTTTCTTTGAAAATTGTTTTTCCTATTTTGTACAAATTAAAACGTTAAACTATGTATTTTCTTCAAAATTTCAGTTCACACGTTTTTGTGAATAACTTTTTACCTTGATTTTTTTTAGGTCTGAAATTTTGGTGATATGATATTTTAAGTTTTATACTAATTATCCTTATTTTATTTTATTTAAAAAAATTCATATGCAAAAAGCTCGTAGTACTGGGAGTACTAGCCAAAAACAGCCAAAGTGGAACAAAAACGGAAGGTCATTCTTGCAACGATCCATATTGGACTTGTTTTTGAACTCAATTTTCAAAATTCTCAAAAACAATGTCCAAAAGGATTAGTACGCTTTCTAATACAATCCCACTATTGGAATTAGTCAGACAGTGTATTTCAATACCATCATAGAGCTATTAACAAATTAGTTTTTCCTTCAAACCTTGTACTTACTTGTACTAAACTAGTACTAAGCAATTTTTTTATAGAATGAAATTCAAGTTTGTTTTGAATAGAAAAAAATTTAGACATTCAAATCAATTTTTCAATATAATTTATTTTTAATTTTATATTTTCAATGAATTTTTTTTAATCTCGTAAAATTCAAAGTCATATAATCTAGTCACACAAGGTTCAATTTTTTTTGTTATCTTCACTTTAAATGCAAATCAACGTGGTTAATGTTTTCAAATTTCTTCCACAAATTTTCTTTCAAGTCTAGATCCTATGGTTAGATATGTAAAAAAAACTTTAAGTTTATTTCTTTTTGTAATAGAAATGGTAGTTTTGAATGTTTTTTGATGAAAAAGAGGCCTTGGGATCAATTAGGGGTTACTAACATCAAAGGAAAACAATTATTTAGTCTATCTTCGCATAAAACACTCAATCATGAGGCAAAACTCCAAGCCTCTTTCTATTCATAAATATATTGAGAATGACAATCATCAATATAACTCATATCTTTCTAGCCTTGTTTTTTTTTATTTGCCTTCAACCATGCCCAATTGCTTTGTATTTTTAATATAATTTGTAAATTTTTTTTTCTTAAAAGACATATTCTTAGCAAGTGCTATTTTATCTTATCTTGAACATGTACTACTTTGGTCCACATCACTTTAAGCATGTAGCCGTAGTAATTCACCTTTAGAAAAAAAGAGCCCTATTCAACTACAAACCAAGGGCAATCTTTACAGTGACAAGTTGAAGGGCGTATAGAAAGTAGGCAAGTAGAACATATTTTTCCCATCACCTACACCTCTTAAACAAGGATTTGATCTCAAACACTAATTTCTTGCATCACCTCTTTCATTTAAGTATCTTGAATAATGATTTGATGTTGCCAATGATATTTATAAGGTTTATTGGTAGCATTGCTATGGCGATCAACACCGTCTTGTTTAGAAAATTCATAAAATTCAACCTTTTATTACAATTTGAACATTACGCCTATAACTACGGTTTGTTGAATTTCTAATTCTAGAATGATCAGCCAAACTTTTAATCATACCATGATGTTTCATACTATGATAAATGACATTGCCAAAATTTTCAGATTTTTTAAGCATCTCTTGTGTTTGGTATGATTCATTATTTCATTAGAAAACCCCCAAAGAGTTTCAGAATTCCATGAAAAAATCTGAAAATTTCAGCATTTCTAGAGAACGTGTGAAGTTTCATCTCTGAAAAATAAAATAAAATAAATTCTACTCAAATATATGAAAAAATGGAGTATACAAAGCAATGGATTTTTCGTATTCTTTCCATGGTCATAGGGTCCCGACTTGGGTTAGCATTGTACTCCCCCAGTTTTCTCTTCACCCTAGAAGTTGAGAATGTACCATTAGGGGTTAATTCTGTGATTTGCGTTTTATGGCTCGAATGGAGTGGAGGCAGCTGCCGCTCGCATTTTGTCCAAGTTTCTGAACTTCGATGCATACTCATCGTTCGCATCGTTCTGTGCGGATGAAGTGGACGGTGAATTTGCAGTCTTGACACAGTTTTCCAATATCCGGAGACAGCGATATTAACTGGGGAACAAACACACAAAATTTAACGTGCATGTGCTGTTCGCACAAGCCAAGTATGTTTGCTTCATGTGGTGACCGAAATCGTCAACGCATTTTCCTCGTGGAGGAGAAAGTGGGTGCATTGTGAATTGGAGGTGGTGGGAGGCTGAAGTTCATGAAGATGTCGTCGCCGCTAGCAGGAACGGATTCACGGAATTCGGAGGACCCTTAAACCGCTCTGAGATTCTTTGAAGAGAGTCCTAAAGAGTCCATTGCAATTTAATACCGGTAGAAGAAACCTTTTGTAGGTTTGGTACCTGAGTTCCATTAGAGCAGCACTCTAGTGTAACATTAGTAGTGGAAAGATCGTGAAGTTCACAATGTTAGTAGCCCATCAGATTGCAGATGCAGATGGGGGTCTTCGGTTAATACAGTAGCATAGCTGAGACAGCTATAGCTTTGCTAGTCACTGTTTGGTTAAGGTTGAGAGTTTGACAATTGTAGAATATTTTGCCTCAAACCATTTATGATGGGAAGTATCTTGTCTGGCTTAATAATACTGTAATGATTTACAAATCCAAGTTAAACATGAATTATTGGAGAAATGTGAGCTTTCTAATCTTTCAATGCCACCCCCATTTTGTTACTTACTTACTTACTTTGAAATACAATTATAGTGACATGTCCTAAAATGCAATTGCATTAATCCTAAAAGGATAGGTCACCATGAAAATCTACCTTTTTGGTACACTGTGAATCATTTGCTTAAAATAACCCAAGAGCACTTACTGGAGGTCAAATTGAATGGATGAACATTTGCACATTTGGTCTACATAGAAGCATTTTGTGTCATCCATTGGACACTTATTGTTTGTGGCGTCTTCAAGGACCAAAATTAGGGTATTCCAAATTTTTATGTTTCTAGTTAGAGATGTAAATTATAGAATGCAACATTGAATAATTTAATGATGAACTTGTAATAATGGTGTAAAGTGTGATGTGTTGACCATATCTATGCAATTTGATCAACTACTAAAGTACTAAACTATCCAATACCTTTCAACTAAATTTGAAACAATTTTCTTAAAAAATTCTTTGTAAAATGGATGTTATATGAAATATTTGTAATATTCCTTAGCTCATAGGTCTAGCTCCAATATTGTTTGGAGCAAGAAGGGTCCTCCTCTTTACTTATTTCAATAGCTTCTTGTCATTTTGGTTTCTACTTGGTTCTCTTCATTTCCAGCCTCACGGCTTGGTTGTCTTTGGTTAGGGTTTTTTTAATGCAATGGTTCTGCCATTTGTTAAAAAAGAAGAAGAAATATTTGTAATATTTACAAGTTTTTTTCTTGTCAATCCAAAAATTTTGATTCTAAATATGGTGATTTTATATGCTTTTTATTTTATTTATTCACTCAAGTTTTTTTAAAAGGCATTTTTAAAATTAGATCATCTCAAATTAAGATGAGGGTTGAGTTTTGATTGTGATAATTAGCCAAATGTTATTTTTACATTGTTTAAAATTTCAAAACAACAACAAAACAATGTATTTTCCAATGGCTACTAGTGTCCACTGTGTCATTGTCACAGTATAAAAGTAATTTTCTACTTTATTTAATTTGTAAAGACTTTGAAATTCAATATCTTTTTTGGCCATGAGTGGGCGGCCCACAAAACAAAGTGTGTGCAACCCTCATTGGAGAATGCTATAAGGTAGGAGGTCCTTAATTGGAGCGGGTTCTAAATGCGTCCCCTATCTAGGAACGAGTGACATATTCTCTGAAAAATCTACTACTGTCATTGATGAGGTAGGTGGGCTTAAATGGTCCATTTAAGGACCTCCTACCTTACCAAGAACGCAACCAAGGGACATAGGATCCAGAAGACCTCACCGTACCAAACAAAACAAGCAATTTCATTTAAGATATACACAAATTGTCTATTTGCCAATACAATGTTTATTGTATTTCTCCCATTTCTCCATGTACCATTGGGGGTTAATTCTGTGATTTGCGTTTTCTGGCTCGAATGGAGTGGACGCAGCTGCCGCTTGCATTCTGTCCAAGTTTCTGAACTTCGATGCATACTCATCGTTCACATCGTTATGTGCGGATGAAGTGGACGGTGAATTTGCAGTCTTGACACAGGTTTCCAATATCCGGAGACAGCAAGTGAGCGATATTAACTGGGGAACAAACACACAGAATCTAGCTTGCTTGTTCTGTTCGCACAAGCCAATATTAATGCAAGTCTGTTTGCTTGTGGTGACCGAAATCGTCCACTCATTTTCCTTGTGGAGGAGAAAGTGGGAGCATTGTGAATTGGGAGCATTGTGGTGGGAGACTAACGTTCATGAAGATGGCGTCGCAACTAGCACGAACGGATTCACGGAAGTCTCCTTCGACCTGATTCTCTCCGGGCAGGATTCCAACTCCTTGTCATGCATTAACGAACCCCTAAAGTTCTGCAGTGTGGCAATCCGACTCTTTCCGTAGTTTTAGGGCTTGTAAGTCTACAAGATGGTGGAACTTCTTACCTGGTATATATGTCAGGGCAGACGTCAATGGCATGAGGCTGATCGAGGTTGATGCTCGTGATGTGGGACGCCGGGCTATGTTGAGGCTGAGAGAGGATCAGATCCGTCTCCGACACCATTTCAACACCTCACCCCTTGAACTCATGGAACTGTACAGTTCCAATTGCCCTGCTCATCGTGGCCCCGGGTACGCAACTTTTTATTGAAGGAAACTTCTTGTATTATATGGCGAATTTCATTAAAATGGCGGTATTCCGTGACTTTTGGCACTTTTAACAGTTCAGACCGCACAGTCTAAACTGTTTTATTTGTACCTGAATCTATATCAGTCCTAGATGTCTGAAATCTACACCTGTCTTAGATATTTAAAATCTAGACTTGTCCTAGAGTTTTAGACCGCACAATCTGATATCTATTTATGGCCTAGATTTTTGAAATCTATAATAGTCCTAGATGGTAGTAATGTAAATCTGTCCTAGATGTCACGGTCTGAAAATGGCATGTGGCATGCCGTCATTTTAATGAAATTTGTCATTTAGTATAAAATACTAAAAATTATGCATAGGTGTTCAATTCTTCACATATATTGTGAGTTTTTTTTCTAATATGTATGCAATCCAACATTGTTTACATTTATTTATTTTTTAATTTTGTCCTCATTTAACTTTTTGGTCTTTCTATTTTGATATAAT
Source organism: Pseudisothecium myosuroides (assembly GCA_951799445.1). Lineage (NCBI taxonomy): Eukaryota > Viridiplantae > Streptophyta > Bryopsida > Hypnales > Lembophyllaceae > Pseudisothecium > Pseudisothecium myosuroides. The sequence goes on from OX637292.1 coordinate 18,851,997, forward strand.
TTTTACAAAAGCTGTCTTCTAAGCCGTTTTAATGCTGATGACCCCTGTTTATAAGACATAAATTTTTATTAAAAAGCCCCCAAAGTTGGGTAGCTTGTCCCATGATACATGTATTAAAAAAACTTATATAATTAAGTTTTAATGTTATTATTGCCCTCATAAAATATTCATTTAATGTATATATTAAATTACATTTTTGAATTCCTTGTTAAAAGACCTACAAAAATTTCTTACATTGAAACAAATGATATCCCTTGAGATTGGACGAAAATGCATTATAAGTGATTATAGTGAGGGCCATATAATACGAGAGTTGCATACCCGAGGTCGTGGCCTTGTTGAAAGTGACATTGAGACCACTTCGCTCAAAGGCTTTTGGCAGCTCACCATCCGGATAGTCTTCCGAGGTAGATGATGTTGATGGGCTACTCCGGCATGGCAATCTTGGCCAGCTCTTCCGCTGTCGGCCGTGCTCCCTCACCAGCTGCAGTAAGTGCTGCCACAGTGTTCGGAATTGACGACGTCACTATCAATTCACGAGCAGCCAGGCTTGCACTGTTAATGTCATCTAGTGGAACCTGCTTCTGACGCAGGACACTGCTGTCTCTCTCGCGATGGTCGTTTTTCCCTCCGACTGCCATGACTGCTACTATCCACAAGAAATGAGTCGGTCACGATGATCCTCAATGGGAGGACTAGTAAGTAACTTATTAATGTTCAGCAAACGTGCAAGCGAATCGTGGACTGCAATTCGATCTCCATGAGTTGCCACGACCTTAATATTCTGGTGCTGTAGCAACCGTGACGTGACATTGGCAATTTGGCATGAGCTTGGTCCACAATTTTGAAAACCCTTGAGGTCAGAAATTACAACTGTCATAAAGAGTGGTGAAGCACTGTTGCAAAGAAATGTCACGACAAAAAGTCCCAAATTGTGTCGTACGGAGTGTCACTAAGGTATCACAATAAGTGTAATCTGTACAAATGAATGTATCAGATAGGAAACCACTGTGGTTCACTCGTGCTGCTAGCTTCTTGCAAATCTTAATCTTGCAAATTGTAGTGGTGAGCATTAAAGAATTCTAACCGCACGGTCCACCAAAACAAAGAAAATGAAGGACATGGAGTAAGGGGCAATTGCAAGAAACATCTGTCCTATTTTGTGTCACTCGTCGTGGGCTGATTTGTTTTTTGGCCATAACTGTAGTGTTTTAACTCGTAATGACTTGAGATTTCTAGGGAAGGTACTCATAACTATCATACAACTTCCTTGATTTTTTGGTAATTTTTAAAAATAGTCTATTATCCAAAAATAGGCCCGAAATTGATGTCACACTTGCGGTTTTGGAGTTTTTTAGTACTATTGAGTACGTTTTCTGAAAAGGTACATCAAGAAAATTATATGGAGTTATTCCTTATATAGAAATATAACTTTTCATCGAAGGATTTTAAAAAATAATTAATTCTATGTGGTGTGGAAGTCTACAAAGTGAGCTTCCTTCTGCTTGCATTTTGAAGCATATAAAATATTATTTTCATCGATTTTTTGTTGATTGAACATCTATATAAAGTTCTTAAGAATGGCCAGTTTTTTTTTTTTGTATTTACTTATTTTTACTATTTTTAAATAATTTTTGAATCAAAGATCCTAATTTCTTGAGATTTGGCACTTTTCAAGTTCTCCTACTTAGAGAATTTTTCTATGAATTTCCTTTAGTGAAAACCTTCATTTTAGAGGTATATACATAAGCCATATTTTTTAAATTTTTAAAAAATTAGTTTTCTATTTAAATAGTACTCCTAAAAAATTCATGAGTATTGTAGTAAAACGCAACAAATAGGACAAGTGTTTCTTGCAATCACCCTAAGCTGTAAGCTTATTTCAAATTAAGGTGCAGAGAGAAAGTTCCAAACTATCTCAGTCTGCAACTATCCCTGGAGGTACTGGAGCAATAGCTTCAGAGCGCATGCAAAACGCTCTAAGGTAGTATGGCCTAAACGCTACCATTTAAGGGCTGATCTACCTTTTTCACAGGTTTTCATGAATAGAAATATTTTTGGATCATTTTTCAGAGAAAGAAAAATGGATGTGGAACGTTACACAAGTGGTTTCATATTTTATTGAATTACTTATGAATTTTAAAAAAAAAATGTTGTAGGTACCTATTTGTGACCCTAGGTCTTCCAAAATCTGACCATTTGCAACTTCTAAAGTGATTTGAGTAAATATAGGCCAATGATTGTCTCTTGCAATAAATAATGCTTTTCTCTCGATTCTCTCAATGGCTTGAGAGGTTCATTTAAGGATCACCTAATGTCCATTTCAGACCTAAATATAGTCTCGCTTTTAGAAGAGTCCGTTCGCTTTTAGAGCAGACTACCTTAGGAGAAACATGGCTGCACTATAGTACGTTCCATACTCTTGACACCATGGGAGGCAGTGCTCCCATAGCTTTCCAAGAACTACAGCACGGCATGTAGTTCGAATTGCCATAACAGCTGCATACTAATTCAGAAAGCTGTCACTCAGATCATATAGTGAGAGACCCTTACACAAAATCTTGAATAGAAAAATCATAATTATTCATTTTCAAAATCAGATTTTTGATTCTAAAATTAGATTTCAAAAAGAATTTTTCAAAAATGTAAGCTAATAAAAGTAATAACTTGGTTAGGTTTTATTTAACTTCAAAGTATTGTCGACACCAGAATTTGGTGCCTTGGGCATTTAAAGGTTAACATCATGATAATCAAAGATTATAATTTTTTAGTCCATACATATATTGCTGACTATTTTTTTCCTATTTGGGTTGTAAAATATTTAGTTTCATATGTTTAAAGTTTTAAGAAAATCATAAAACTTAAATCAAAACTTAGACTTTTTGTTTAATTTGGAACAAACTCCAAGATGCTCAAAAAAGGTCTTGGGCATTTAGTCATTTTGGGATAATGAGACCCTAATGTAATTGAGAAATCCAAGTCAAGAAATTGATAAAAAATTTGTCGGATGAAATTATTTGACAAAAACATTCTCTAGAATGAAAGGATTTGAAAACATGCATACTTTAAGTTAGGCTGTTTGTTTGTTTTGTTTTTATGTTGAGATCTCCTGGACCCTGTATCCCCCAGTTGCCTTCTGGTATCGTCAGAAAGTCCTCAGTGAGGAGGGGTGCACAAGCTTTGTTTTGTGGTGTTTGGACTTGGGTGATTGCATGAATGACTGGCTGTTTTTGTTCCACTTTGGCTGTTTTCGGCTAGTACTCCCAGTACTATGAGCTTTTTGCATATGAATTTTTTAAAATAAAATAAAATAAGGATAATTAGTATAATACTATAAATAGCATATCACCAAAATTTCAGACCTAAAAAAAATCTAGCTAAAAAGTTATTCACAAAAAAGTGTAAGCTGAAATTTTGAAGAAAATACATAGTTTGACGTTTTAATTTGTACAAAATAGGAAAAGCAATTTTCAAAGAAACTAAAAATTGTCCATTTGGAAAGACTTTATATTAAAGAGATTTCACTAAAAAAAATTATCTTGAAACCATCTTCAACATTCAAAATTGCGCGCGCAAAGGAGCCTTCTTTGCATAGACGTAGAGGACATAAAATATAATATTTTTTAATGCCCCTTGGTAGGAACATGACTTCCTACTATGGGAATAGACCATAGAAATTTCAGCTCCAAATCATTAAATTTGGGTACTCCATAGTACTAAAACCCCTTAAAACTCAAAACGTGACATATTAGTTTAAAAGATTTTTAAATATAAAGTGATTTTTGAAAATTTCTGAAAAATATGAAATATGATTAAACTGAAAAGAGGAATCTTCAATAAAAATTTCAAGTTCATGCGAGTCATGCTGCAAAAGTTATAGCAAAAGGAAGCTTCCGCACTCGCTTTGTGACAAAGTTTCAGTACCGGTCTTTCATGCAATCACCCACTTGCGGTGTGAAAATTATGGGGTTTTGAGTTATTTTTGGATCCTAAATAATATCAGTGTGCCCTATATCGTTGCCACAGTCAAAACAAAAGAAAAAGTAATTTTCTAATTTTTTGATTCATAAAAACTTTGAAATTCAATAACTTTTTCACCGTGAGTCCAAACACCACAAAACCAAGCCTATGCACCCCTCCTCAATGAGGGCTTTCCGACGATACCAAGCATGCCACTAGGGGAGTCACGGTCCGGGAGATCTCAATGTAATAAACAAAACAAAACAAAACAAACAACCAAACTTAAGGTATGGATTGAAAAATTACTTTTACTTTGTTTTGGTTGTGGCAAGGGCACACATTATAAAAAATCATAGGTCTCAAGTGGGCCACTCTAGAGCAGTTGAAAGGACCCCACGATAACATGTAAATTCGCTTAAAGGCTGCTTTTTCTCCTATAGTCGTTCACTTTGCACCGCAACATCGGATGACTGTCAGTAGTTCAATATCCAAGTACAAGACATTAAATAATCAAGGTTAGGTATTGTAATGCACCTTAACCCTGATTATTGCATACATTGTACTCTAAAAAAGTTTTGGAAAAAAATCAATTGTTGAAATTAGTCTGATGACATCTATCATCAAGAGTTTTTTTAATGGCAATGTGATATTCATAATTCATTGACAATTGATGAAAATGAAGGGTGAAGAGGTTGTTTATATAGAAAAATTGATTGTCCATGGTGAATCCTCAAAGAATATGGGATATTTGAAGAGAGATCACTCATTGTTCAAATTCAGGAATTGTGTTTAAAGTCGAATTTCAGACCTCATTTAGGCATAGTAGGATAATTTTTTCAAAAATCTTTGAACTAAAAAAATGTGGAGAATCAATCTAGTTTTCATCTTCAAAAATCAGTTTGAGGTTTATAGCCTCCAATAAAAAGTTATGGACAAAATTCTAAAAGGGTATTTAAATGTCAAAGAAAATTTCCCTTCCAATCCCTTTTAGGATTTTGTCCATAACTTTTTATTTTGAAAAAAATTATTCTACTATGCCTAAATGAGGTCTGACTAAATTTGACTTTGAACACAATTTCTGCTTCACTTAACTATGAGTGGTTGTGCTCCTATTAATCCTAATTTACATATCCCACATGGATTGTTGTACCCACTACTATCCCACTTATATAAATATCTTCCCATCTCAACTTCAACCTTACTAAACTAAGTGGCTTACAAAGCTAGTTCAAAATCATTAGTGTTTCTAATTTTTTGACAATTAGCATCAAAATCCACTTCATTTTGGTTAATTTGATTGAATTTGACTAATTACCCAATGAATCAAACCTCTACTACAATCACATTAGTGAATCCTGACATCCTTTGCAAAATTCACACAATCTGACTATTTACTATAGCTACATGCCTACTTTCAAGTAATAGACTGGTTGGGTCACTTTGGAGCGGCCCTCCAGATGCCTACAATTCTCTCTAATGGGGCACACTAGTCTATACCTTAAGTTAGGCTTTTTGTTTTGTTTTGTTGGGATTTCCCAAACCGTGCATCCTTTGGTGGTGTGCTTGGTACCATCAGAAAGCCCTCACGAGGAGGGGTGCAAAGGCTTTGATTTGTGACGTTTGGACCTATGGTGGGAATGTTATTAAATTTCAAAAAATTTATGATTGGAAAAATTAGAAAAATAATTTTAATTACATTTTGGCTGGGGCAACAACACAAGGCACACTAATTGATACTATAGCACTATTGTAGACACTTGGATGAGCAAAATCATTTTTGGATTTGGATATAGTTTAGCTTATCTCTTTATAAAAGTATTTTGATTATTCGAATTTCATCAAATTGGTAATAAAGAAAATGTAGACTTTAACTTATTAAAGAAGATTTCCATGCCCACATAGTCAATGTTATTTCTGAGCTCAATTTAGCCTTCTAATTTATATTTGACTTTCAATCTCATGTTTGTATTGCATGAAAAGTGGATGTATTAATTTTTGAAACTTTGTCAATGTTATAATTTTTGAAGTAAAAAGTGAAAGCAAATTGATAAATATGTTAACGATGGACCTTACATTACATTAAATAAATGGAGTGGGTAAGAGGATTCATTTGTATTTATACTTTGGTAAATGTTAATAATGTTTAGATTTCATCAATTTGCAACAAAAATAGCTTAAATTTTGAAATTTATGTAATTCAAACTACAATAGAACCTTTCTTAGTGCATAATATGCAATAAGAGAGATCATGATATTTGTGAACAGCAATTGGAGGCCCCATAGTGGGAGCCCACGTTAGCCAAACTACTGTAGAAAACCTCTCCAACCGCATAAACCTCTCTTAGTGCATAGTCCTGACACTATGCACTAAGAGAGGTTCTCCTGTACCAATCAATGTCTCAAACAACAATTATGCCCATAGTTGCAACGCTAGGCAATCCAACAATTCCTAATCAAGAATCATGCCAAAGACAAACTACAGTAGAAACTTTCAAACAGGGTTGAAATACAATTTATGCTTTTGTCTCTACAATTACCAAAATCAGAGACTGCCTCCAAAGCCTGTGGCCTTGTATTTTATTACAGATCCACTCCGTGCTCTGTTCATCCTAGTAGGTCGCAGAGTACAGTGAGATGCAGTAGAAAGCTTCATCTGAGCTTATCACAGGTCTACAACCTCCAAAGCCCATCTATCTCTATCTCTTTCGTCAATCTCACATCTGGAAGTTCGATGTCCTCATATATCCTAAAATGAGCTCCACCATAGAAAATCTTTACCATAATAACAAGCAGATAAGTTATGAGAGGCTTCATCTCTGTAGCACTCGCTTGCTTTTCGAGTAACTTCCGTACGTGTAGCTTTCGCCAATATAAAGCCTCCTCCCCTTTGGTCATCAGCCAAAAAAACATTGAGACTGACGTCTCAGCGTAAGGCGGTCTGAAGGCGGACAAGCGAGTAGTAAGCACTGCTTTCGCCTTTACTCATGAGCTGATCGTGGGAGCCTTGCTCCAGAATCACTCCATCTTGCATGACAGCTATCGTGTCTGCACTGGCAATGGTAGATAATCTGCACACACCATCAACAACATATATATTCAAGTAAGTCACTAAAATTAGAGATGTACTGTCTAGCATTTAAGATCCAGTTTCAATGCACTGCAACTTTCTCAAAGCCCCTAGAAGCGAATAACTCCGATCCTGAGACCAGCGCGAATATTGATCTGTTGAGGTACGAACTAGATAGACAATGCAGGCCTAGACAGCAAGTGCTGTCCTGGTGGAGGCCTTCTTTAAAAGGCAAACTCTATGAGCACAGAAAAACTCTGAACATGAGGCCAAGGTACTACTCTTCTCTTCATGGATCCTGTTATCAGGGTAAACTCCATGACAACGGATAAGAGACAACGTATTCAAAAATAGAAACGTTCAATAATTCAACATCTAGTTCAATTCATTACAAAACTCTACTTCCTCACGAACACCAAAAGAAGGAAAAATCTTGAACATGAGGCCGGGGTCAATGAAGAGTCTATTAGAAGGTAGTTCCGCTGCCTAGACCATGCAGACTTAGCTAGCAAGTACTACCCTGGATGCCTCCGCTCAAAGGTAGATCGTAGACTCTATCACCACAGACAGCAGTCATCATACACTAAAAAATGGTGACTAGCATGAGGTTCAGGTTACCCTTTATATTCAAACGAGCTCGCAATTTTAAATTGGTATTAGTATCGTTCGGAAGTGACTCTCACCTGTGCGCAACAACAACAGTGGTTCGGCCGACCATCATGCGGTCCAGTGCATCTTGGACAACACGCTCCGATTCTGCGTCCAAGGCACTGGTGGCCTCATCCAGGAGTAAAATCGCTGGATTCTTCAGGATAGCACGCGCAATGGCAATGCGTTGCTTCTGCCCACCTGACAGTTGAAGCCCTCGTTCCCCCGCAAAAGTGTCGTATCCTTTTGGTAGAGCACTGAAATTCAAGTATGGACACGAATTTGTCAAAATAGCTCTATCTCAAAACAAAAGCTGTTTAAATCATTTTTGCTAGTTTGTACTCTACAGTCAACACTCAAACCTCTTTATTATGACCGCTTCTAAACTGACATTCTACAATATCTTGCACCCTTGTCACGTTACCATAGGCTGTAGCAAACTTGTCACATTCATACTATATTATAGGGAAATAGCTGGACTCCAGGAGGTAAGATTACAGAAATTTCATTGCAAACCTGAAGTAGGAAATCCAGTATATACTGTAAGTTAGAGTTCATTCCTGCGGGCCCCATGCTTTGAAGACCCTTTTGGGGCGACACAAGGAGAATTCGTGATAAGACAGGAATGTCTGTTGACCAATTCCTCAGGGTCTAATGAAGTAAGTACAAAAAAGGGGGGGGCCTAAGGATGATATCATTGACCTGTTGTAAATACACTAGGGGTCTCGATACATAAGAAATAGAAGTTTTGCTGCCTTCGATACCCTACGGAACTCTGCTCTACTGTCCCAACGTTTTTCATTGTGATCCAAGAGAAAGAGTTAAGAAGACTAGTCACCTGATGAAATTGTGAGCATTAGCAGCCACCGCGGCTTCGGTGACTTCAGTTTCGGTTGCGTCAGGCTTGGCATAAGCAATGTTTTCACGAAGAGTGCCAGCAAAGAGAGTAGGCTCTTGGCTGACCAGGCCAATATGGCGCCGCAGAGATTGTAAGTTCAAGGTTTTGATATCTCTCCCATCAATCAGCACCTTGCCTTTAACAGGATCATAAAATCTCTCAATCAACCCGATGATGGTACTCTTCCCACTCCCACTCTGGCCAACCATGGCAACAGTCTGACCCACACGAACAGATAGATTAAAGTTCTTAAAAATCACCACATCTGGCCGCGCCGGATACACAAACTGAATATTCTGCAGCTCAATGTGACCCTCCACCTTGTCCACCATTTCAGCGCTTTTATTTTCAGCGTCAATCTCTGTGCGGCGATCGAGGATGCCGAACACAGAAGCAATAGCTTGGGAGCCCTTTGCAAGATCAGGAGCCAGAGCACCAGCATCCGCTAACACGCGCCCCGTACTAATAAGAACAAAGAAAGTCTTGAGCACATCTGCGAAAGAAACTTCTCCAGCTCCAGCCAGTTTTGCACCATACCAGTAGTCCAGTCCCCAGGATGCGTACAAGAAGAAGTTCGCGACACCCAGACCAAGGCCTGCCACTTGCGCTCTCTTGAAAGCCTCTTTCTTTGGTCCCTCCAGCTTTGCTTCAAAGAGTTTCAGCACCTGGCATTGCATTTCAATTCCAAAGAAAATGATCAGGCACTTGTGTGCTACATCATGATCATGATTATAAGTTTTACCTTGGAACAAAAATTGTGAAGGTGGAGGAGTAGATTTACCTTGTCCTGAGAAGAAAAGGCAGTGACAGTGCGATGTTGCGATACGGCTTCACTTGCAACTTGTGCTCCTTCGTGTTGCGCTTTCGCCGTATGCTTCGCGAAGCCTGTGAGGATGATCTTCTTGGTGTACAGGGACAAGATGATAAGGGGCTGTATGGATATCACCACCAATGCTAACTTCCACGACAAGCTCAAACCGACACCAAAACTCACAATGATAGCGCTTGTAGTTTGAACGATGAGCGAGATACGATCACCCACCAGCGCCCTCACCTGCAAATCCCAGTTAGTCACAGAGGAATCATACCAGAGAGATACCAGAGTAATATCAGAGAAATGCAAGGGAAATATCAAAAAAATATAAGAGAAGTAGCAGAGGTGCATATCATTCTAGAGTAGCATGCACCTTGCACCCTATCCACTCTAGCACAAAAAAAATTGGAGGACAGAAATTCATTCAACCCTGTCTAATAGCCTCAGAAACATGGGATCTTCGCCACAGGGGTTCAGATCTTGACATGTCCACTTCGATGAGCACAAAGAGAGAGAACTCTGAGTGGTTATTAGACCGCGTACTTTCAGAGTCTGCTCGCTCAGGGTCCGACTTAAAGATGAGTAAACAACGCGAGATTCTCAAGAATTACAGGAATGTGCAAGTATAGAGATTATCATGAGAGAGGGTTGGGTGTATTCAAAAACTAGCCCACGTTCATAGCAATTTATTTTATTGCCAGGCATGCAACCACTATGAGATGTGCCCACACGCAAACCTGACGAAAGGAAATAGATAATTCTCATGTGAATCAGAGGTGCGCAAAACACGTACCATGTTAGAATCAGAGGCGAGGCGAGAACAAATGGCGCCACTCGCATTCTCATCACGATCATACCACCCAACCTCAAAGCGCAACACATTCCTCAACATGTTGACGCGAATCCGTTTCGTGAGGTATTCCCCCATCACCGCAAAGTTGTAATGCTGCAGAGTGTTGACAACAAAAGCTGCCACCGCCAAGCCACAGAAAGCGCCAGCATAGATCTTCACATCCCTCTTCATCTTACTGGGCGTGTCGTAGAATACCGCCAGCATATCCCCCAAGAAGTAGGCATAAAACGGTTGCACAAACCCAAACGCAATGGCGCCCGATAGGCCCAAGATGGCTTGTTTCCACTCCGGCTTGTTGAGCGCCAGGAGTCGCCGAAACGACGGCGTGGGAGGCTTCCCCTTCAAGCTCTTCTCCACTGGCCCTCCCGAGTAGCTGTTTGTGCTTTTCGAGGTGCTCAATCTGGATTCTTCGAAGGATTTGCGCCCCGAGGACGAGACGCTGCGGCGAGATGCGTTGCTGATGCGAGAAATGGCGTCGAATTTGGGAGTTTCAGCAGTGATGTCTGCTTCGGCTTCCTGGTGAGCTTGCTGGAGCTGGACGAGCGCTGCGAACGCACCCTGCTCGCCCTTGGCCATGAGCTCCTCGTGCGTCCCCATTTCCACCACTTTGCCATATTGGATGACGGCAATCAAGTCTGCGTTTCGGATGGTGGAGAGACGGTGGGCGACGACGACGGTGGTGCGGCCCTCCGCGGCGCGCTCCAGAGCTGCTTGCACCACTTTCTCCGACTCGGCGTCTAACGCGCTCGTCGCTTCGTCCAGGAGCATCACTGGCGGGTTTTTGAGAAGCGCTCGCGCAATGGCGATGCGTTGCTTCTGCCCACCGGACATTTGCACGCCACGCTCGCCCACTTGGGTGTCAAAGCCCTTCGGTAGCTGCGTGACGAAGTTAAAGGCGTTTGCAGATTTTGCAGCGGCAAAAATCTCCTCGTCGGACGCGCCGTCTTTGCCGTAGAGGATGTTCTCCTTGATGGTCGTGGCGAAGAGAGCGGGCTCCTGGCTCACTAAACCTATCTGGCGTCGCAGCCATTTGAGCTGGAGCTCTTTGATGTTGGTGCCGTCGATGAGAACCTCCCCGGCCAGAGGGTCGTAAAACCTCTCCAGGAGAGCAATCACTGTTGATTTGCCGGAGCCGCTCTGACCTACGAGCGCTACCGTCTTGCCTGCCAACATTCACATACAACACAGTGATTGGAAAAAATTCACATCCAGTAATGGCCACATAGAGAAATCTCTACTACTTGGTACCTATCCATACTTTTGGCAAATCGCGCCGCACTTCCTCATAGCTATTTACAAACGCAGTGTCTGTGAACATGAGCAACACTCTATGTAATTGGTCTCCTTGCATGATTCTCCTACAGTCCGCACAAGCATTACCTTGAGCATAATAAGATTCAACCCTTGTTGATTGCAACCCTGGCCATCCCCAACCCTAAGATCAACATAATTTGCTCCTTCAGCCACTCACTCATCACTCACCTGCTGGAATCTTTATACTGAAATTCTGGAACACGGGTACATCTCGGCGAGACGGATACGAGAAATCCACGTCGCGAAGCTCCAGATCGCCGACAACCTTCTCCAACGTCCTTCCCGTGGTGTCATCCGCGTCGATGGGCGGCACTCGCGCTATGAGTGCAAAGATGCGAGTACAAGCTGAAACACCTTGGGCAAACGCCTTGAAATTCGGCATCGCGTTCCCCAAAGCTCTGTCAACCAGTCACACACCAACACGCATCCATCAGTCACCGATTTCATGGTTGCAGATGGCCAGATTCGATCGATTCCATTTCGAAAACAGTGCTCCGTCCCGAAAAAAGTGTCCATTTCGGACCTCATGTGTTTTTTCATGTTGTTTTTGAGTAAGCCGTATGGAAGCTTTCTTGTGTTCAATTTTTATTTCGGCTGCAATGTACACATGCAATGTTGTTCACTGATTCTAGTGATATAAAATTTGGAACCTTTCTGAATTATGTTTTTCACAATACGATCAACAAAAGTCGGATAAAACTTAAATCTGGACGGAGGGAGTAGAGTTCAGACATGGCCAGATTAGGAATCAAGGATGCTTACATTCCACCCGCGATGATCGCAACGCCCGTGGTGAGAACGTTGCCACCATCGGCGTGTCCGGCGAGGATCTGCTCGCTCCCGTACCACCCCATGAACGCCCAAATAGCAAAATTAATCCCGACAGAGCCCATGGACAGCCCTTTCGCCAGTCCTTGCTTGATTCCCAGCCTCACGGTCTCGTTTAAGGAACTCCCGTAAAGCTTCACCACCTTGGTCTCCCCCACGAATGAGTACACCGTCCGGACGGAAGAGATCGACTCCTCGGCGATTGCGCCCGCCTCGTTGTACGCATTTTGCATCCGCGCGGCCAGGCTCGTCACTGCCCGGTTGTAAAACGCGCCAGGGAGCAGGAGCAGGGGAATGAAGGGCGTCACGACGAGCGCCAGGCGCCATATTTGAATGTAGGCCACGATGTAGCCACCCACGAACTGCGACATGTTTTGTAAGAAATTCCCGACCTGCAAACGAATGGAAGCTTTGTCAGGATCGATTAGGGTTTGGGATTTCAAGGTTTTTGGAATTCAAAGCGATTCGAAACAACGTTTCAACTCTACGAGTCGGCGAGTACGGTTGGAGACAGAAGAATCTCGTCGTGCACAATTGGTAACAATCCTACAATTGCGAACCAGCTTTTGACACACACACGCACACCCATTAACAGAGGATAACAGAGTGCAAGCATCCTCTTGTGCAATAAGACGTGATTCTAGAACACGATCAGAAAATTCAACGCACGGACGAGAGTAATGGTCTCAGAATCGTACACTGCCTACAATGCAAAGAATAATTGAAATCTCGACGTACAAATTGTGAGTTCTGCACACACCCCTAGTCCCAATTTCAGCACTGACCTTCTCGCTCATGGCTTCTTGCACCAGGAGCGTGTCGGCGGAGACATTGTTCACGACTTCGGCGGTGCTGCTGTGGCCCTTTTCAAAGTAGGCCACCTCCTGACGCAGAATCGCGCGCAGGTACTTGGCTCGAATGCGCGCGGATTGTCGCTCTCCAGTGCACATCCAACAGCTCACCTCTGCAAACACACCAATCAATCAACCAATCAGTTTCTGTCACTCGCGACCATCTCTAAATCGTCGTCAGCGACACACAAGAAACTAGGCGCAGGTCTTCTTTCTTAACAAAAACTGCGAGATTTTTGTGCACCCCGTGCAAATGGAATTAAAATCCGTTGAGTTGACTGTGCAATCGAAAATTCGACCGAAATTGGGAAATTATGGAATCATCGCGGAAGTTACTCACCCAAGTAGGCAGTCAACCATCCTACAATCGCCGTGTAGACGAAATACAACGAAAACTGAACACCACCCAACACCCACACCACACCACTAATCAGCACATCGGTATTAAAAAACACAAGAAATTCGTTACAATCCCATGACATCTCTGCGTGATTGTAATTCCTGTATACATAGTCTCTTTAAAAATCCCTTCCATGCGTTCACACTTTTCCCACCGCCTGAACAAGAAAGCGTTGCAAGCCCCCTGACCGGTGAGGAAAACAAGAAATGTGGAATCTAACACGCTGGCCTGGGAATTGCAAAAAATTGCAACCTCCTCGTGAAATCCTCCAAAGTAAAACGAGATGAGTTTTCCAACATGCAAACTTCGTTCCGAAACGCACGTGACAAACAAATCCAAGAAAGCTCCATGCGATCGACTGGCGATTTCGTTTACGAGAGCGCACCTTCTTGAGGTGGTCGTAAATGAGGTCGGGTTGGTTTTGCAAGTTGCCGAAGGTGTTAATAAGGCGACCTTGAATAATAACCATGACAGGCAGTGTCAAGCCGTTAATCACGGCGCCAAGCGTGCCCAGGAACATCAACAAGTAATCGACGGAATCCGCGCACTGGAAGAGCTTCCAGTAAGACATCACCCCCACCGACTTCACCTTCATCTTCTTCTTCTTCTCCTTCGTCGTCGTTGTCGCCGCCGCCTCCGCCACGCTCATCTCCACCGCCCCATTCCGCCCCTCCACATCCACCGCGCTAACAGCGTTTCCACCGAACTCCAACCCGACTTGCTGCACATGAATCTCCCGTTCATCCTCCCCACTCTGCATGCTGCTTGCCATAGCTTCAATCAAACTGCAAATTCGCAGCCCACTTGCTGCAGCTGCGTCAACCCAAGCATCCCAGGGATGCAACTAATTCAAGAGCTCGGAATCCCGGCCCACAGTCGGGAATTGAAATTCACAGCAGAAGCTGCGCTGAATGCGAATTGCTACGAAGACACCGGTCGCTTTGGGATTGAAGGCGCTGCTGTAGCCAGGGAGATGGCCAAGGTGCCGCAATATGGGCACCTGATTCATTCCACTACAAGAACAAAACAAGAAGAAGCGGCGCCGGGTCCGTCTTTTATAGGAATTTGTGAGACAATTGTCGGATTCCAGAAAGGATATGCATTACTCGTAAGCTGCGACAGACGGGGCTTGCAAATTGGCTGCAATTCCACATTCCTGCCACATTCCTGCCAAAACATGGATTGCGGCCGAAGCATTCGCTGCTGGCGGTTCCTGGACTGCGAGGGAAAGGGCCGGTTCTGTCGTTGCATGTGTTCGTTTTGCAGACACTAAGCAGGGTTTTTTTTTTCATTTTTAATGAAGTGTCAAAGTGGCGATATTGAATGTTATAGTGGTGCTCCAAATTTCAACATTCATCCACATATTGGATAGAAAATATCATACTAGCACATATCACATATCGGTAATTCAGTTTTCATTCACAATCTGGCAATATCATCCCAGATTTATTTTTTATTTGAAGTTTTATGGGAATTTTTCACCTTTTTAGTACCATTTTTTTCTAAAGGCATTGTACCAGGCCACAAAATTTGGTGAAATTTTGCATCAAAGCGCCAGGAAAAAAAGATTGACACTAGGTATTGTCTCCAATTTTCATCCGAAAAAAACTGAAACAGTGCTGAATGGTTTGGGAATTTTTTTCATCCATTTTCTTGTGCTTGTATTGAAAGTTAGTTGGAGTTTAATTCCTAAATGTTCAAGCCGACTTTTTTGAACTTCTAGGAATTTGCTCTAAATTGAACAAAAAGCCAACATTTTAACAAGTTGTATCAATTTTTTTATGAATTTTAATAGTATAAATTCAATCTAGACATGTTAGAGGTCACATAGGAAAAGAAAACACAACAATATCACTTATGAATTGAAAGATTATAATGTTTGAACATGAAGGTGTTAAAACTGCAAAAATGACTAAAAGTCTTTCAATCCTCTTTTCACATGCCAAATCTAAAAAGTTGGTTAACAAAAAAATATGAGGTTAAAGTACCTAACATGTATAACCCCAATCAATTTACAACTTCTCAAAATGTACTCTACAGGTTTTTTAAATGAATTTCTAATGTATTTTTTCCTTTATGATCTAGTGTATTTGAGGCTCATTTCCAAGAGCCCTCAACACTACGGAAAGTCAAGATTGCAATGGGTACCCTTGCACAAAATCTTGGATAGAAAAATCATAATCAATCATTTTCAAAATCAGATTTTTGACGCTAAAACTAGACTTCAAGAAGAATTTTAAAAATATATAAATTATTAAAAATAGCAGCTTGGTTAGGTTTTATTTAACTTCAAAGTTTTATCGACACTAAAATTGGGTGCCTCAGGCATTTAGGGGTTAACCCAGCCTCATACAAGTAGAAGACACAAAATAGAGGATGATCCACTGGAAGTTTCATAATCCATGTCATTATGAATTTGAAACTTTTATCCAAACTTTGATAATAAATTTATCTTTTGAAGATTATTGTTTAATAAATTCTTCTAACGTCATCAGATTTTAAAGAACTTTGTTTCTAAAGAATTTGTGTGTATTAACTGATTATAAAAATTGATGGCCATAGTCATCATTCCCTGTTGAATAATTAATTAAAGTTGGAAAATACCAAATGTTCATGTAAAAAAAGACCCCTTGTTTGGTGCTTCATAAATTTATCTTCTACACATCTCCTAGCTAATTTGGGGCTTCTAATTGCAAATATAAATTCAAAATTTTTAAATTTTATCATAGGTGGCAAAAAAAATTCAACGCTTTTTCTATGGGTAAATTGGAGACAAATGAGGGGGTCGGTTCACCCCGGCCCCAATGACTCGCTACAATTTCCTATTTAGCCAATGATTCTCCGTAGAGTAAACTAAATTCACTCCCAAAGATCCAAAGAGGGATACTAATTGGCATCTCCAAGGAGGAAATGATTAGAATGGTTAGTAATGTCAAGAAAGGGATTCCACACTAAGAATAGGGGAAATCATTCGAAGCTTGTCGTGGCAATGTGAACAATCAACTTTTCTTAAATTTTGTGTCAAAACCTTACGTGCCCCTTACAAAGAGTAAGAAATCTTCACCGAAATACGTTGAACAAGCAACATGTGTCTTTATTCACAGCCATTTCACGTCTCTACTTTCATCAAATTTGGAGACAAGTACTCAATTGGAGGGCCTTTTTACAACCGCGACTTACTCCCCTTTGTCATGCTCAAGGGTGTGACAAGCGACAAGCGGCTCAGTCTCAGTCGCCATGACCTTCTTCTTTTTCGTCGTAAAGGTTTTGCTGCACTGATGGAGACGGATGCTCTCGAAGTGATGAGAGGACTGGCTCATCCGTCGTGCATTCGTGCATCAGTGCAAAGGACGGAAACCAATGCCGAGTCAACGACAGGTGGCCTTCTAGAACTGACGGAGTTCCCACGAGAACAGATGCCTCTGCTTTGTTGGCAATGTCGGTCCTTTTCAGGATGCGACCTGCATTCATTTGCCTGACTCGGAGATTCGGGATGGTTTCGAGAGATGCCACGATCAGTGTTCCAGGAGAACTGAATCGCAGCTTAGTTCAGTTCATTGGTAGTTACAGGCAGCCGGTGGAATTGAGGGAAAAAAACAGTTGTAATTTGAAAACTTTGAAAAAAAAACAGTGAAAAAATCGATAAAATTTCTACTTCAGTTGCATCCTTCATTCATTTCATTCATTTGTGTGACTGACTCGGAGATTCGGGATGGTTTCGAGAGATGCCACGATCAGTGTTCCAGGAGAACTGAATCGCAGCTTAGTTCAGTTCATTGGTAGTTACAGGCAGCCGGTGGAATTGAGGGAAAAAAACAGTTGTAATTTGAAAACTTTGAAAAAAAAACAGTGAAAAAATCGATAAAATTTCTACTTCAGTTGCATCCTTCATTCATTTCATTCATTTGTGTGACTGACTCGGAGATTCGGGATGGTTTCGAGAGATGCCACGATCAGTGTTCCAGGAGAACTGAATCGCAGCTTAGTTCAGTTCATTGGTAGTTACAGGCAGCCGGTGGAATTGAGGGAAAAAAACAGTTGTAATTTGAAAACTTTGAAAAAAAAACAGTGAAAAAATCGATAAAATTTCTACTTCAGTTGCATCCTTCATTCATTTCATTCATTTGTGTGACTGACTCGGAGATTCGGGATGGTTTCGGGAGATGCCACGATCAGTGTTCCGGGAGAATCGCAGCTAAGTTCATTGTTAGTTATAGCCGGTGGAATTGGGAAACAAACCCAGTTGTAATTTGAAAACTTTGGAGAAAAAAACAGTGAAAAAATCGATGAAATTTCTATTTGCATCCTTCATTCATTTGACTGACTGACTCGGAGATTCGGGATGGTTTCGAGAGATGCCACGATCAGTGTTCCGGGAGAATCGCAGCTTAGTTCATGGTTAGTTTATTGCCGGTGGAATTGGGAAACAAACCCAGTTGTAATTTGAAAACTTCGGGGCAAAAAAACAGTGAAAAAATCGATGAAATTTCTATTTGCATCCTCCATTCATTTGCCTGACTGACTCGGAGATTCGGGATGGCGGGTTTCGAGAGATGCCCTGATCAGTGTTCCGGGACAATCGCAGCTTAGATAATTGTTAGTTATACCGGTAGCCGGTGGAATTGGGAAAAAAACTCATTTGTAATTTGAAAACTTTGGAAAAAAAACAGTGAAAAAATCGATAAAATATCTATTTGGAGTCAAAGATAGAGAAACATTCGTACTCTGTACTTGGAAAAACTGGTTCGATTAGCTGGTAAAGCTCAGAAAATATCTGCAACGCTGGCCACGATTGATGCACTCCCAAAATTGGATAAAATGATCGACTGACTGATGAGGACAATCAGATTCTGTGCATTTGTGTCCAGTCATGGAATTAATTAAAAAAACTTATCGAGGGAACTTACTGCAGGGTGGAGGTCTGCTTCCCTGGAACGTTCGTTCGACATTCCTTGAATGATAAAGAGGCCTGGATTCCTGCAAAAGCTGGCCTGGCTGCTTGGCCGCAAAGACATCTCCAGTTTTTTTAAGTTTCATTCAATTTCTTTTTTTGAAAGGGAAAAAAATCATTCCGACAAAGAGAGTACCAATCTACGAAGGTAGAGTGATTTATTAACTTATCTCTATTCATAGGGAGAGATATATACTAATGTGCGCCATCATTCTTTGAAAGTTCAATAGTTGTGTAGGCAAATGAAAATGAAATATATGTTGAAAAGCAATAGTGGCTGATATTGGGGGCCATTATTGTTTAAGGATTCATTATTTTTTATGTCTAGTAGAATAAGTTGATATACGAGTATTGGGTACTGTACGAGAAGGTGTGCTCTGACATTTAGGTGCTGAAATTGACTTTCCACATTAGATTCTTAGGGATCCAAGTCACCTCATACCATTTACAAGATGACATGTGGCACTTTTTTACAAAAATGACTTAATTAATGTCAAATCTAACCTTCACGTAGGGTAGTAGCATTCTAAGATTGTTACATACGGATTTTAATATTTACCTGTTAACAATAATCCATTGAAAATGATACTAAATACTATGTGAAAAAGAGACGTGCAATAGTAGCACGTACTTGTCTCCTTAGAAATATTTGTGATTAGCCGCTTGCTTCATCGACTATAATGTTGAAAGGGCTCTTCATTGGAGTCATAAAGCTCTTTACTAATTTATAGATCCCGGGAAGGTCACTTAGTATGGTATTCAACTTTTACATATCAATTCTTCGATTCTACATTAACCATACTAGACCCTTTTATTGGGGCGATCTAAAGAGCTTATCAATCACTTGAACCCCTAAATGCCCAAGGCCCCAAATTTTGGTGTCGACAAAACTTAGAAGTTAAATAAAACCTAACCAAATTGCTATTTTTAGTAGTTTCTATTTTTATAAAAAAATTGAAGTTTAGTTTTAGCTTTGAATGTCCGATTTTGAAAATGATTGATTATGATTTTTCTATTCAAGATTTTGTGCAAGGGTACCCATTGTAATCTTGACTTTTCGTGGTGTTGAGGGCTCTTGGAAATGAGCCTCAAATACACTAGATCTTAGAGGAAAAATCACATTAGAAATTCATTTAAAAAAAATTGTAGAGTAGATTTTGAGAAGCCATAAATTGATTGAGGTTATGCATGTTAGGTCCTTTAACCTCATATTTTTTTGGTCACCAACTTTTTAGATTTGGCATGTGAAAAGAGGATTGAAAGACTTCAAGTCAATTTTGTAGTTTAACACCCTCATGTTCAAACATTATAATCTTTCAACTCATAAGTGATATTGTTGTGTTTTCTTTTCCTATGTGACCTCTAACATGTCTAGTTTGAACTGAGTTTGCACGGTTACAATTTTTAAAAAAGTGATACAACTTATCAAAATATTGGCTTTTTGTTCAATTTAGAGCAAATTCCTAGAAGTTCAGAAAAGGCCTTGGGCATTTAGGGGTTAAGGAAAACTTGTAACCTGCAATAGTCGCAACATTCAAAGTGCTATTGGTGTATTGGAACAAACAAGGGACTCCCTCTTGTTCCTTCGTTTAGGTGACTTGGTTCTTTTTCTTGGTGCTCCTATCTCTAGTATCAAGCCCTTGTGGCTTGGTTGTTGTGTATTGTGGGTTTTTTTAATGCAATGGTTCGCGCCATTTGTTAAAAAAAATTGCTACTAGTGCCGCGTCTCTTTCATGGCCGGTAATATCTTTCCCATCATGAATGTTGACTATAATACCAAATGCCAGCTGCGTCTCTTTCACGGCTGGTTATCTTTCCCATGTTGGTCCCACAATTGTACATATAGATGTCCTCAACTACCGACATTCCTCCAAAATACAATGAATTTTTACAATTATAAAAACGCTATGATCCAAGCTTTTTCTACATTTGGTGGCTTCTCCTACCTCACTGCTTTCTTCTTTCCAAAGCTCAACTCCCACGATGGATTCTACCCCCGAAAAGCGAGATCAAAGTTCAAGCTAGAAGTCATCAAAATAAAACTTTTTTTTTGTAATCGTATAATTCCTTTATAAGTAATGCTTTTTCAATCAAATAATTTATGTTCTCTTTCCTAATCACTCAACTACCAAAATTTTAGCAAAAAAGACATATTTTTGGTGGAGATATTTAGGGTTATTTGAGGAATGTTGCTTTCTGAGGACATCTATAAATAGCTTTGCTTGTCTTTATCAGCCGGTTATCTTTCCCACGTTGGTTCCACGATTGTACATAAATAGCTTTGCTTGTCTTTCACGGCCGCTGAGACGGTTTCTTTCTCTTTCCAAGGTCGTTCCACCATTGTACTGTAAAATTTAACTGAAGCTGCTACAGTGCTACCTGCTTCCCAGTCCAATTTTGCGAATTATCATTGCTGGACTCTTACCTCATTTCTGCAGGCACTGGCTACTTTAACACTAAAAAAAACTTGAAAAAAAAACTTGAAGAAAAGGAATGACTTTGCCAAAAGCTTAATCTTGAAAAGATGCGTTGGCCTTAAAAGTGTTCGATACATGACAGAAAATCTTTTCTATGTAAGACAGAAATGTACATGTTCTTTATTGGAAGTTTGTGTTTAAAAGGGAAGGTCTTGCACAACAGTTTGACCTCCAACAAGTGCACTTTGGGTTTTTTAAAGCAGATGATTCACTCCGTACCGAAAAGGGTGATTTCCAGGGTGACCATCCTGGTCTTTTGAAGGTTAAAAAATATATCTAGGATATTAACTTACGCGAAAAGTTTGGAAAGCCAGTCAGCTTTCCTTCTTTCTGCAAATATTGAGCACAGTGGGCGTCTTGATCTGAACCCGAAAAGCATAATTGTGACCTTCAACAACCAAGAGCATAAAGCGGGGCACATTGTACTGTTAAGCTTACACTTGGTGACACATGAAGAAGACGTCATTGCCAAAGCCATGTGGAGCGGACAGAGGGTCCAGTGCCGTCAGGTACATGACTGCTCTTCAATTTTTTCACATTTTCAAGCAGTGCCATGGCTTGGGGAGCAAGCTTAACCCAGTAACGCTGCCATGGACACTAAGGTAGGAGGCTCATAAACCGACCATCTAAGGGCTGGTCCGCCTTTTTCATGTATTTCCTTAAACGGGAATATTTTTAGCTCATTTTTCAGACATAGAGAAGTTGATGAGGAATCTAACCCAAGTCGTTTCGTATTTTTCCGAGCATTTTTGAATTACTTATGAATTTTCAAACAAGTTGGGTCATAGGTCACTATTTGTGACCCTAGGTCTTTCATAAATGGTTCACTTGCAATTCTAAATAAAAATGGGGAAAGCAAAGAGAGTGATTGGCTCTTGCAATTAATAAGTCTTTTTTCCTTGGTTCATTCAATGACTATAGTAGTCAATTTCAGAACCAACTCATGTCCATTTCATAGCCATTTATAGGGTCCATTCTTAATGCCCGAACTGTTCTCGAGCCTTCTACCTTAAGTATTTGATGGACGACAGAGAATACTTTCATGTAAGACAGCAGTGCAACTATTCATCTCTGGAATTTTGTGCAAAAAGGGAAGACCTTGTAGAGTATCTTGACCTCCAATGAGTATTTTTGGTTTTCTTAAAATAGATGATCACACTATATTAGAAAGGATGATTTCTATGGAGACCAGCTTGACCTCCAGTGAATACTTTTGCTTTTCTTAAAGGAGATGATTCACACTGTATTAGAAAGGATGATTTGCGTGGAGACCAACATGTCCTTAGAGGGGCAAGCGGATCAAATGTATTCATTCATTAAGTGTTAGTAAGTCAAGTCACTTTCATGACCACTCTTACCGTCCTAATTGTGAGGATGTTGAAGTGTATTTCCGCACGTTGGATTCTTGAAGGTAACTGCACCTAAAATCACACAAATAAACAATTTAGTATGGTTGCCATTATTATATTGAATTTTTTTGTGTGTGATCTTGTTGGTAGTGAAAAGGAGATTCTACATTATCTTAGAATGCATTTTTTGGACACCGTATGAATGAACTATGGATTTTCAAAGTGTTGAAATTTGGATGAAGTCACAAATGTTAGACAAAATTGTGGATGAAAGCACATAATAAGTGGATAGCTATCCAAGATTAGATGATTTTGTACTACTCTACCTTCAAGAAAACAAAATTTACAATGCATCCAAAAGGACAAGAATAGTTCCCCCTCTATGATCCACAAATAGGAAACATACATATTTATAACTTAGGTCACTTGTAATATTTGTTTTTCCAAAACAAACTTCACCAAATTCCTCACAAAAAAATTCCTTAATTTGACACTCTTTGTAAAAAGAAATTTCCAATCATGTGGGTCAAAATATGTGCAACAACCAAAGGGACCAAAGGGTAATCCTATTGTTGAATGTGCCTTCAACATGAACAGCACAAGTGAGCACAACAATGATGCCTTGTCTAGCAGTACGACAACAAAATAACTTTCATCTCATGAATTTTCATAAAACATGCTAACTAGATCACTCAATTAATCCTGAAAGGATGAGCCTATCACCAGGGTAATTCACCCAAAATGATCAATATGTGCATTCTTCATTTCTACAATAATCTCGCAAGTCATCTGTGGGGCCACTTCTGGGCCTCAGCGACCTTCCAGAGTTCAGTATAGGACCATAGTGCGACACATTGCAATGTACATAACGCAAACAGGTAAGCATGATTCAGTTCATACAATTTACATCAACACAGGATTGTCTGCGACCCTAGCTCCGCAGCACCTCATTCATATTAGGAAGCTTTCCAATGATCCGTATCAGCGCTTTCCTCTTAAGAAAATCCACCACCTCAGTTCTAGAACAAGAACGTTCCGTGTAAAGCTACAAAACTGTAGGATGAGAAAACTAACGTGACGCCCTACCATCAAATACTCATAATTGCTTTGCCACAAAACCACAGTAAACCAGCTGATTGCAGTCAAACCTGTAAATATGCGGCACTAATCAACCAGTCGCTAGCTTCAAGTTCATTTTGATCAGCCTTCGCTCTCTTCCGGAACAAGCCCTAACTATTCCTCCCCTAACTATCTACGCTCTTGCTAAACCCCTATGCCCGACTGCATATTCAGAAACAGGTGCACACTATGTACTTCTCCATTTGGAACACCTTTCAATTAGTTTGGGTGTACGACAACCTGACCTCCCCAAGATGGCAGTTCTTTGATTGGCAAATCACTCTCGATGCCAGATCGTTGATAACCTTCCTGATAATCTCCTTGTACTGGTCCATCTCACCAGAGAGGATATATTACACCTTCTTGATAATCTGGACAACATCCTCATCCTCAAGCGTATGCTCCTGTTATGCAGAAAATAACAGCAGATGTGATTATATTCGCCTCAAATGCTTCATGTGAAAGCTTCTCAGGTAATAAACCAAAGGATAACGATCAAGAGCAATGTAATTACGGTATCACGACGCCACAAAGGATTCCAAAATCCCCAAAGTTGATTTTTAAATAATTATGAATTGATACCACCATTCTATCGTGTCACATACAGCATCCAAATTTGACATGCGCATGATAAGTTGGGCAGAACCCCAAGGCACTTCAAACGGAGAAGCTACTCTTAATGACAAAAGCAGAAGGCTCACCTTTCCCACTCTCTGTGGCTTATGTTTTGCACTTGAACCCCAGACCAAAGCACTGTCATCCACCAGTATCCACGTGTCAAGGTTCAAACATCGTCAAGCAATGTTAGAATTACAATGAGGCGGTCCACAAGATAAACAAACAGGCACTAAGAGATGCACATAAACTTAATAGGTGGAAACTTACAACTTGAATTGCTTCACCATATCCTTGTGAATGCGCTCACAGAAATCCTCAACTGTACACGTGTTCGCTGACAAGATGACAGGATCCTCATAATCAGGGCTGTTGCCTTTTGGTTTGGTGTATACTCGAATGAGGTTCAGATACTCCCAAATTTTATCTAAGAGCCCATCCAGGTTCCACTCAAGATGAGCACTGCAACAAACATACAGAAACATGAGACCCACTTGAATGTCTTCACCTACGAAGCTCTCAACTTTAACAGGCCGTCGTAATTTGACTATGGTACGACTTTCTACATGAATGACAATGCACAGCATATGAAGTTCTTAAGCAGAGTGGCAGAATCAAATCAAAACATACAGCTTTTGGATATAATCATTTGAAATACCTAACAGGACAGTAGTGGGGTAATCTGTCGAGCACTTCAAGCTCTTCAACTGTGATTTGATCGATTTTATTGACAACATAGACGCAAGGCATGTAGATACGATTTCCCTCTATCACGTCAATCAAGTCATCTGCAGTTGCATCAAAACGGAGGGATATATCTGCATTGTGGATCTTGTACTCCCCACATATAGCCTTGACAGTTTCCAGATCCAAATGAGTGTTGGCAACCGTTGATGTGAAACTGATTCCACCTTTGTCTTTCCTTTTAAAACCCAAGTTTGGTGGTTCCTTGTTTAATCTGCGGAAAAGATCCAGAAGTAAGCCTCCGTTGCACATTTCCACCGAGTAGCACTTATTTAACATGTAAAAAGGAGCAATAGATTGAAGCCAAGACATCCTCACGATTCTTCAAAAATGCAATTGGGATACCAGAGGCAAGAAGTACGTGACAAAGGAAAGGACAAAACCTGATACCAAAGCCCTCCAGCTCCTTCTCAATCAGACGTTTGTGCGTAATAGGCTTAATGGCATCCAGAACAATCAATATACAGTTACACGTTCTTGCA
Source organism: Pseudisothecium myosuroides (assembly GCA_951799445.1). Taxonomy (NCBI): domain Eukaryota; kingdom Viridiplantae; phylum Streptophyta; class Bryopsida; order Hypnales; family Lembophyllaceae; genus Pseudisothecium; species Pseudisothecium myosuroides. The sequence continues at coordinate 18,877,367 of OX637292.1, forward strand.
GTACTGATAACCTGCACAGACATCGGCATATTCATTTACAGAATGTAATCTGAAAAGTGACTATCTCTTGTTGCACGCCATCCAGGACTTACAGAACCGAGAAAGTTCAGAATCTAACCTGCCGACCTCGACCCTTTCCATCCTTGGCACCTTCGATAATTCCAGGAAGGTCCAGAAGCTGAGAACAGAATCCAATCAGAATGTTCAGTGCATACTCTCAGAAGGTGGCCATCTAGCATTGCAGGAATATAAAAGAGAACACACACCAGAAACCATGAACACTAATAGTTTCATAAGTCACCGCAGCTGCCACTCTATCGATTGACAGAAGCAAAGCTCCACATGATAAATTGGTAATCAGTCCAGATTCACTTCGCAAAAGACTAACCTGGATTTTGGATCCTCGGTATTTGATAACACCTGGAACACATGTCAATGTTGTAAACTCATAGGAAGCAACCTGCACCATTTCCAAACAGAAGACCACATTTGGGGTTCATACATCTGCCCCACACAAAAACTATTCACACCCTGAGTAAACTAAGTACTCAAAACTAAAATTTACTTCCGTTGTAGTAAGGTAGAGGATACTCAAAATTTTATAGAACTCAATCCGTCTCCTATACCACCCCTGTTACCATCAACAGATAGTCTATTAAAACATTTAGCTGGACTTAGTGAACAAGTGGAATAAGCATGACTTGCCTAATAGTCTGTCACTACTCATCTTTGGATGGAAATGGGGCTGTCTACTGTCACTCATAGTGGCCTACAACCTCACTTTGAATTTGCAAAAGAAATTCATAGAGAGTGATAAAAAAAGATCTTAACAGATTTGGCTCTGTACCCAAAGGTTTCTCTACAATTTTACGTACTCCTACATATGTTCAATGGTTAAAGTGACACAAATAGTATGTTCTAAATTAGCTGTTTCAACTAAACGATCATCATCAATCATGAGGGGGAGTCACAGTCCATCCCCCACCATTTCATCATTCTCAATGAATGGAATTGACGGGTGGGTAGTCGATGAAGTCTTAAACCCTAAAATCCATCAACAATCAGACCATTGAATCCCATTCGATCCCCAATTCACCTTGATTTAATGGCTAAAAACTCAAAGCACATGGACAACACAAAACTGCAGCAAAATAAATCAGCTCAGGATAGATAGCGGACCTCAGAAAAGGTTCCTGTGAGCTTGTTAAGAAGGGTAGACTTGCCAACAGAGGGAAAACCAACGAGGCCAACTCGCGAATCCCCACTTTTAGTGACATCAAAACCCTCTCCCGCTCCTCCACCTTTGGACGACGGTGGCGCCAAAATCTCGCGTCGCAACTTGGCCAATTTTGCCTACAAGCCAAATTGCAGAATTCAAAGCCCTAATCCTCAAAAGTACTAAATTTTCATCACTACAGATCGAGCAATCTCAAAGACACAATTCCACTGACCAAAATGGAAATGCACGAAACCCTAAACCTGCAGAACCTCAAATTAAACTGACCTTGAGAAGACCCAAATGATGAGCGGTTGCTTTATTCTTTTGCGTCCTCGCCATCTGCATCCAATAAGAGGAAAAAAATCAGTGCTAGTCGTCATTGCTTCCACACCTCAGAACTCAGGGTGATGCTCTGACCTAACCCTAAAATCCCAATTCAGAGTCTATCGCAGATTCCCCGACACCAATTCGATTACGAAACCCCCTCGATTCTCTCCAAAAAGAAACTTGTTGATTATTCACCGTCAGTTGGACGATAACGAAGAATCCTCATGATAAAACTCAGGAAAAAAACCTAGTTTGCTAACGGGGAAACATCGACACCAAAATGTTGCTGGATTCAGTTTCAACCAAAAAAATAAAAAAATCTCGAATATTGAGAGATCCCTGAAGTGAGACCCGTCGTTTTACAAACCTCATCTTCGATATCCTTGATTTTCATCATGACGGTCGCCATGGTGACTGTCTACCCGGAAACGGTACAAGACGACTTCAGAAAGAGAAGCAATGAAAATTCTTAAGCTGCAGAGAGCTAGAAACAGCTGCAAAGTGGGAGAGAGACAAGGACAGAGAGCATTAGTTGCAAAGCTTCGGCCCTCGCAAAAGAGAAACACGGAGAATTCTAGAGCAGGCGCTCGAAGAAGAAAATACGCCACCCTAAGCAAGCTTGCGGTGATCGTCGACGAACGAGAATGTTTCCGTCGAAACTTCCATCCGACGAACGTTGCCGGAGAATAGTTTCATCCAAGGAATTTTTCTGTCGAGTGATTTCATCCGACGAACGCTTCTTCAATTACTCTAGGGTCTCTGAGCCCAAAATATCTAAAAATATCCCAAGGCATTTTTAAGCCTGTTTGTTCCAAATTAAACAAAAAGTCCAAGTTTTGGTTAGGTAGGAGGCTCATAAACCAACCATCTAAGAGCTGTTTGCCATTTCGGGGAAGCTAAACTCCTTGAAACAATTTTCAGTAAATTTTAGTAGGAAGAAAAATGGAATTCGTGCATCTAATGTAAATCATTTCATATTTTTTGGACTTTTGTGGAATTAGTTATGAATTTTTGAAGTTGAAATGTAGTGGTCACAAAAAGCAACCACCTCTTTAAATGTACAATGTTGATACATGGAAGAAAGCAAAATGTACCTCTGTGCCATGATCGGTTTTACAGTCGGGTCGCTTTTAGAGCCTCCTACCTTAAGCTTCACTAATTGTATGAATTACTCAAAGACTACAGTAGACATTTTGTGACCCATGTAAGAAAATAAACTCAGCAATATCAAATAAGGATTGAAAAATTATAGATGTCCTCAACTACCGACATTCCTCCAAAATACAATGAATTTTTATAGTTACAAAAATGCTATGATCCAGGCTTTCTCTACATCTAGTGGCTTTTACAACCTCACTGCTTTCTTCTTTCCAAAGCTCAACTCTCCACGATGGATTCTACCCCCCAAAAGCAAGATCAAAGTCCAAGCTAGAAGTCAGCAAAATAACACTTTTTAAAAAAAATCATATAACTCCTTAAAAAAATAATGATTTTTCAATCAAATAACTTATGTTCTCTTTCCTAATCACTCAACTACCAAAGTCCAAAAGTTTAGCAAAAAAGACATATTTTGGGGGGAGATATTTAGGGTTATTTGAGGAATGTTGCTTTTTGAGGACATCTATATAATATTTGATCATGAGGATGTTAAAATTGTGAAAGCGGTATGAATTAGTCATCAATCTTCTTTTTATATGTCAAATCTAAAATTGAGGTCATGACAAAAATATGAAGTCATAACAAAAATGTATAGCTATAGGGCATAATTTGTATAATCACAATCAATTTATGGCTTTTCAAAATTTGTCTTACAACTTTTAAAATTAATTTCTTTTGTGATTTTCCTTGAAGCTGCAGTGCATTTGAGGCTCATATCCTAGCTCATTTACTAGTCATTTACTAAAATTTCTTAGGCTAATCAGCCCAAACTTGCAAAATGGAAAATTATTTTCAGATGCACTGGGCTAATTGAAGGTTAACCCTTTACGTACTAAGATTTCATGATTTTAAGTTGCTGATTTTGATTGATCATAGAGTAGAAAATATAACCTAAATGGAAAATTTTATTGTATCATTAGCTTGAATGAAGAACATTGCATGCATAACAATATATTCATTATTTTGGGAGATGGAAGACCTCCCATAATAACATTGTTGATTTCTATGCCCTAGAAATTGAAGTCGGCTTGAAGCAAATTTAAATGAAGAGGACTTGAATTTTACAATTGGTAGATGCAATTTCCATTAAAATGACAATTTCATGTATTCAAGCATGTCCAATACTTTATTGAGGCAGGTGATCACAATGGTTTCCCAAATAAATGCAATGAATGATCCTCACAGAACACCAGGTCATGAGCTGAACGGTTGGTTGAAAGAAGCTATTTATCTCATTCAGACGGTCCGGGTTCGATTCCCATTGAATTTGTTTGAGCGGCAATGAGATAGACATGACTTGGTGCTGCTGAGTGAGCTTTGTAGGCAGGAAAGTTACAACAACCAACCAGCCCCTACCCCAAAATTGTGACAAGTGCTTCACACATCAACAAAATAAAAAGTGGTCTTACCCACTACAAAATTTTAAGACCCTAAACCCTATTTTCAAAAACAATATTTTGAGAAAATCAATAAATATTGAAATGCTGCCAAAGTATACAACATTATATGTATTATAATGTAATCATAAATATATTAAATATTATAAAGAAGTGCACTTGCTGAGCAAGTGACTACATACAAATTAAGTATAGAAGTAGTCCCAATACAATTCTACAAAACAAAACCAATCATAATATATGAAACCACACCATCTACTTGACAATAGGCAATACAAAATCATATGAATACGTCTATGGTTCTGCAATAACGTTACCATAGAAGAACCAAAAAACTTAAACTATAAAACTTAGTTTCAAATACTACAAAACATCTCTAAAATACCCGCTACATGCTCAATTGGAATTGTACGAAGACAAACTCCCATTGATGACATCAACTTGAGCGGAAGGGATTTTAAGGACACACTCTATAGTGTCCTTCTTGACCTTGGACTTCCATGCCGTGACGAGAGAATTTGTGTCTTCCCATACATGCTCCTGTGTCTCATCCACTTTCCACCACAATCCTTTGGTGGAGTCCCAATCGCTGTAAAATTCCTGAACATTTCGCCCTCGTGACGTGGGTCAAAAGTACTGGATCAGAATACAATTCGGATGATCCGGGTTACTGAAAGGATCAGACATAGCTCTGGCAATCCATATAGGCTTCTCATCACCATCAGCGGGTCGAACTGCAAGAAAATATCCTTCGAAAACATCACGCGTGATACGGAAAGTTGGCAATGGGCGATCTCGGCGTTGCCTCACAAAAGCATCATCCTCAACAAACTCCTCGCGAACTTCGCCATCGTCATCAAGTACATCCTCTTCTGTCATTTCGATTCGTGTAGAAGGCCAGAAACCTTCGTTCAATGCCTCAGATGGTACAATTGGCTCGATCAAATTTGCTTTCACCGCCCGCCAGTAAAACACCAAATGCTCGAAACGTCTTCTGTACTCTCCACTCCCGTCTTCATTGCATAATGCCTGCCAATATTTGATGAACCCCGATATACCCTTTGAAATGTCATCCACGCCCCGCATTGGAAGGGGGGCCACAGGTACAGGTTCCCCACGAGGCCAGAGACTCCGTCCTTCAGAGTCTTCTTGCCACAACTTGATGCCCCCTTCTTCTGGGAGCCAGTCACTATCCGTGCAGTACTTCTTGTACTTCATAATTGGAATACCCGCCGAGTTGAGATAAAACTTAAATTGTTGCGCCTTCATATGACCAATAAGTGCTTCTTCTCCTTCCAAAGGCGAGCCTTCTATGAAAGCTTTGAAATCTGGCACCTCCTCAATCAAGTGAGGAATTGTAGGCATAGAAATAAACATCCATGAAGGACTTCATCAAAGACGGGATGGTAGGAAAGCTTTCCTTCTTCAATTGCATGCTCCACCTCCCAAACAAAGCGTCGATATCGTCATGCGTGTGCCCCACCAACATGAAACTCATATAAACCTCCCGGAAGATCTTCTTTGCAACCAAGAGTGACCAAAATGCAAATACAAACCGGTTTTTGTTGTCTCCTGTGGCATTGTCCATTTGAATGTTGAGAACCGGAGGAAGGGTACTCGGTGGAATCGGGACTTCGGGCTCTAGCCAAAGTGATGACTTGCACATTTTAGCTCCTTTCAAAACCGCTTTAAATAGAGGAGCAGAGCCCGATCCAACAAACAATTCCCGAGAAGAATACGTTGGAGGGAGTTCAAGGTCTCGTAAGAGCTTCGCTAATGACCCTATCGTATAGTTTGAGTCGTGTAGAAAGATATCAAGACTGTAATGCGCATAACAGACATCACCATGTCCATGAGCAATCATTCCGGTCACTGACACCGGCAATTTCGTGAGTCCGTCAAGTTGCTTGCTCTTGTGGGAGAACACAGGAGATGCCGTTTTTGCATGATCCATTTTGTCATGCATAATCGTCAAGCATTCGTGAGGGTAGGCGTTGGACCTATACCGGTTTGCATAATAATTATCTCGATGAGCCCGTGCTGATGCATTATGTGTTTCCAATAGACGGTCCCATTTCCGTCGTAACCCAATCGGAGCGGTCCTTCTCTGTGCTTGATATCTATCACACTCAGCTCAATGAGCAAAATTATCTCCTGGCTTCTTCACAGAGTACTCTGGAAAGTTCAATTTCCTGATCTTGCTGATACTCGAACTTGAGACTTCTTTCAACCCAAACACAGCATTTGCTGCGTTGATCTCGGGAATAGTCTCTTTCCACGTAAAGGTGGCAGGTAGAACCTTTGACACCACCTTCTCTCCAGAAGGAAGAGAGTGTGTGCGATGAGGCATATGGTCAGCCGACTTCTCAAGCATGCACTTCAACGTCGCTGTGGCTTGCGATGTATGCTTCCGAATCTTATGCGTGCCCAAATTTCCATGCGACTGAGCTTGTTCACCTCTTGCAGCATATCCTTGAAAACGGTGAAAGGTGGATTCCGACACACCTGCAATATGTCGCCATGCTGCCATACACACATCAATCCCTTCGAGAGTGACCACACTCTTGCCTTGACCGTTACGGTGAACTTGTCGATGCACGTCCAACTTCATGTGGTAGCGAAATTCAAACGTTGTCTTGTGATACATACGTTCACGAAAAGCTCGAATCTTCTTTCTTGAAAAAGGTTGGACACAGTTGTCCGAGCAGCACACCTTGCTTGAAACAGAATTGATAGACTCCTGAGTGAGTAGATCATTGGCTTTCACACAATTTGGAGGAGGAGGATTCCTCACAGCGCTCACGTAGGGTCTTGCACCTGATGAGGTTGCATGCGTTAGGCCTACCTGCTGACGATTATACTCGTCTCGAACCTCGTGATCGCGGAGGCTTGCCCCATTCAAATACACTTGTTGAATAGGCCATGCTTGAAGAGAGTACTTCCACTCCTCCGGAACGTCTTGAACGTGCAGTGACTTTGAGATTTGTACCGCGACAAGAGAATCTCCAAGAGGTCCATCACTACCTAAGACGACGTCCAAGTTCACGCTGTGACAGATTCCCTCAACCACCTCCAGCCCAATAGCATTGCGCAGAAGGACAACCTTTGTCATCCACAACCGTCTGGGTACGCCTTCACAGTCAGGAATGTTGACAATCTCCCCAAGCACATTTGCAATTTCTTCGTCGTCAGAAGAATGTTCCTGGAAAGGATTTTGGGTTGCCTCCATGATGACTGCACAAAGAATAACGACTGTCAAATCACTTTCTACTGAACATTCAAGGGACCATGCTGCAATTCAAGTACACGACTATGGTCAACAGTCAAGTCGAGTCGAGCTGAATGATCGCAGACATCAGACAAAAGTAGTCGCTACTAATTTTGAAGATCGTAATCGAGGTGAAGAGAATAAATCATTGAAATAACTATTACCCGAGAATCTGGCCACACCAATACATGGTACAAAGTAGTGAATGATTGAAAAACGACTTCCGACGTATCATTCCTTAATTAATTATAATTCTCGAAGAATCCAAAGTGAAATGAAGGTGAAGACGTTCAGATATTGGTTTAGGGATCATCTAAGGAATTCTGTATCTGCAAGAAATTCATGCAAAATTTCAACAGAAATACTTCAACTCGTATCAACTTAAACATAAAAAATTATATCAAGCTTTCTGATTTACAAAACCAGAATTGGGCATCCAGTCCACTAAACTCAAAGTTTGGACGTACACCAGAGTATTTGACATGTCAAGTAATTAGTAATTCAACTCGCATCAAGTTGAACTGAGGCCACCCTCAATCATAATACGCAAAGTTCTAGTATAATGATGTCCCTATAATACTCAGTTACATTTCATCCCATTTAGTTTAGTACAGAAGTTTTATGTCGAATCGACTTGAATCCAGAACATGCTCATCTGAGCACAGATTCTGAGGTCTCAGTAAGTTCAACTCGCGTCGAGTTAAACAGGAAGAACAGAGTTCCGTATTCGATTAAGTCAACGGCGATAAATATGCATTGACGTAGTTGATGGAATGTTCATTCCATTTCCCCCGTTTTATTCATGGTTATTCATTTCAAGTCGAGTCGAGTTGAAAAGAAACCTTTACCCTGTCAATACTACCTGTAATGTTCAGAGTTGTTCAACTCGAATCGACTTGAATGGACTTAAGTGAGCTTCATAATTGACCGTTCTGACGTGACTCAACTCGATTCAAGTTGATCAACTTCAGTATTTGATGACATGTCAATTCATGTCAAATCGACCTGAACAGATTTCCCTCGCGTGTCTGGTATTTCTGCGAGATTACATTGCTTTAAGTCGAACTGAGTTGAAGTCCCGACTGTCCAAAATTGAGGAGACTGTGAATATTGCCATGCACTGTATGCTTCCGTAAAACCCGACACGTTTAACAGAGCTTTCTCAAATCACATTTCCAAAACAATTGCCATTGAAGACGAGCAACAACACGATTGAATGAGGAAGAAGCCCGACGCACAACGATGACAATCACTGCATTCAACTACAGTCCCGTACAACACTATACGAATGCACCACTGTCAGACATGAAGACTGAGAACAAATCATTCAAACGGCTTACTGAACACATCAATAGTATTTACCCGAGTACGTCACGCTACAACTAAGAACTCCAGACTATGAAACCCTTGTCATTGCAAAATGAAAGAACTGCAGCATACGAGCGACACTCCGCCGACGTAAGAGACGTGGCGCAAGTACGAGACGTAACGCGAGAGCAAAATGACCATCAACTATGGACAACGGAAACACGAGCAGGAAACAACAAGTAGGCAAATGGGCAGCGGAATAGTTCGCTCGAGAGGAGGGAGGCACCATGCTTGGGCAGGGAAACCCGAGCAGGAATTTCAAACGGCTACAGGCAGAAGTCGCTGGGCAGAATTTAGAAGGAATCTTCTTTTTCTGACAAGTGGCCGCATTCGGTACTAAAGGCAACAAAAATTTTGGGCAAAAATGTGGATGCAGGCCTTTCTTTAGGTCTGCACAGTAAGTGGGTGGGCTTTACAGTCATAGGACGTATCATATCTTTTGTATTTGTTCCTCATTTTTTAAATTTCATTTTCCAGTTGCAGACACTTACAAGTTACTAGTTTTGGGGGAATGATAGGCTACTGTACTTTGGAGTGACGTTTAAAATATCGCTGAAAATAATGATGCGCAACAATAGAGGATGAAGGTTTATGGTTCTACAGCTGTTTAATTGGATTCTAGTAGGGGTTCCGTAGAGTTCAGGGTTAACTAGGGGTTCTTTAGGGTTTAGGGTTCATTAGGGCTCAGGGTCTAGGATTCAGGGTTTGGGGTTTAGGATTTAGGGTCCTTTTCTTTCAGTGCGACTCGAAAATGTCCAAGAATGTAGGGGAACATGAATGGGATAAAAATCTGTAGAAGTTGTACTCATTTAGTAAACGTAAGATTCATGATGAAATATATTTTTCAGCAGTATTAGACTATTGCACATCCTAGTTTATGCATTTAAGTAACAAAATTCGAGAGTCAATCAATCCAAATATTAACCCCTACATGCCTGGGGAACTACATTTGGTGTCTACAATACTTTGAAACTAAATAAATCCTAATGAAGTTGGTCTTTTGAGTAGTTCTTATTTTTGTAAAATTAGTTGTGAAGTCTAGTTTCAGCATCCACAATCCGATTTTGAAAAAGACTGATTATGATTTTTCTATTCAAGGTCTTAGGGTACGGTACCCATTGTAATCTTGACTTTCCGGGGTCTTTAGGACTTTTGGAAATTAGCCTCAAAATAATACACTAGATCTTTGAGAACAAATCACATTAGAAATTCATTTACAGAAATTGTAGAGTAGACTTTGAGAAGCCATCAATTGATTTGGGTTATGCATGTTGAGCCCTTTAACCTCAAATTTTTTGATGACCAAACTTTTAGATTTGACTTGTGAAAAAAGAATTGAAAAATTCTCTTAGTTTTGACACCCTCATGATCAAACATGATAATCTTTCAATCCATAAGTGATATTGGTGTGTTTTTTTATTCTATGTGATGTCTAACATGTGTAGTTTGAATTTGCACAGTTACAATTCAAAAAAACTTTATACAACATGTTAAGGAGTTGCCTTCGTGTTCAATTTACAGCAAATTTCTACAGGCTCAAAAAAGGCCTTGGGCATTTAGGGGTTAAATGATGGCGTGAAATTTTTTATTCTTTGAGTTGGAATTAATTTGTGATAAAAAAAATGGGGAGGAAGTGGATCTAAATACTAAGTGATCTTACCGGTACAATAAACGTCACTCCAACCCAGGAAGGGTTGTTCGAAGCTTTGAAAAGTTGGAACCAAATACTAAGTAATGGATTGAAATTTTATATATTTGCGTATGGATTCACTTGTGATAAAAAAAATGGGGAGGGAATTTAGTGATGGACTAAATTCTGTTATCATTGAGTTTGGATGCACTTCTGGGGGAAAAAAATGGGGAGGGAGTTAAGTGATGGAGTGATATTTTTTATGATGGAGTTGGGATTCAATTGTGATAAAAAAAAATGGGGAGGTAGTTAAGTGATGGAGTGAATTTTTTTATGATGGAGTTGGGATTCACTTGTGAAAAAAAGATGGGGAGGGAGTTAAGGGATGGAGTGATATTCTTTATGATGGAGTTGGGAGTCACTTGCGATAAAAAAAAATGGGGAGGGAGTTAAGGGATGGAGTGATATTCTTTATGATGGAGTTGGGAGTCACTTGTGATAAAAAAAAATGGGGAGGGAGTTAAGGGATGGAGTGAAGTTTTTTAGTAACTTTAAAAAAATGATGTAGGAATTGAATGTGTGCGTGGAATGTACATGTTGAGAACAAAAAAAAATTGAACATTTTTCTCTGTCCTCCAAATGCCAACAAATTCCATGACATCTAGGATTGAGGTCCCGAAACTATAGGGCATGGCTTGGAAGTCATTAACGGAGGTAGTTGTTAGTGAAAAAATCCAGTCCCACCAATTGGGACAAAATATATACATATTTACAATTGTGTGGAAATAAATGTTGAAGTTCTGAACTTCCCAAACAATCATATGGAAGTCATGCCCGCATGAAATGCCTTCAATATACTTTTTAAACTGTTAGTACGGATCTACATTTTAGTATTCATGAGTCCTAATTTATGTCTTGTACTTCGAAGAACTTCATTGTCAAAATTCATGTGAACTGTTAATATTATAGACTGAGTTGATTTTGAATTTTTGAGCATCATTCTGTGCGTCATGCAATTTTTTTCTTCATTAAATTTGTTTAAAACTGGCATGAAATAGAAATAATTTAATTCACTCACTAAAGAAGGCTACATTTTCACTGAATTTATATACAAAATCTGGAAGACAGTGGGTGTTCCTCTACAACATGTAATTACTCCAAAATATGTGTATTAAGTATGCATATTAATATTACTGGATACTTCATTTATTGGAGGAAGAAAATGACCTTACAAAATGATAATACACAATTGTATTTTAAAGTTCTCACTATGAATAAAATTTGCGAATCATTAAGTGTTTCATTGTCAAGTGCTATGGGCCATGCAGCATTACTACTGGTACCATTGAACGTTCAAGCCATCATTGATTCCAAGTGGCCAAATGAAAGACACTATTCACATTGAGCCGCCATGCATTCATGATGGAACCGTCCAATGTGTTAGGCATTTTTGATTGCAAGTAGCCATTTGTTGAAATAAAGGGCAATTGTGTTTGCAATTATGACTTCTGCCCTCAAGAATGATGCCTTCCAATGTCTATTCAAGGTGTTCAAGAAATACTTGATCTAAATGTTTTCTCCCTCTTCAATGTGCAATGTCAACCGGATAAGAAATAAACTAGTCCTTTTACTGTGTTTAACAGATTCCTATTGGAACTTCTTTAAAAATGGGCACAATGTACTTTTTTATTTATTTAAAATGTGGAAGTAATACATTGCATTTTTGGAAAATAATAAAGCATTTTATGGACTTAAAAGATGTAAAATACAATATTGATTGATTCTGTTCTCAGAGTACGTAGTCATATATGAAAAAATATCATAACCTCCATGCGCTCATGCGTTGTAAAAGAATGTTCTCAAATTTATAAATTTTGAAAAAAAATTAATTTCATTTTCCCTACAAATTTCATAGCTTCTGGGCTTTCACATGGAAAATGGAAAATGAAAAAAAGTATAGGTTTAGGGTGTTGTTAAACATTTAAAATTTACAATGTCATTGCATGTAGGCCTCACTTTCCAAATTTAACAACAGAAACCCTAAATATATATGAGAGCGGTTCAAATGATTAAAAATAAGTCACACCTATTAGTAGTTAGGAGAACTAAATCCCAAATGTTATGAAAGGTTTAGGCGACAAGATGAGGAAAAGAAAGTGCAGGTTTCTACATAATCCCTACATGCCTAAACCATGAAGGATTTCTATTGTGGCCCCTTACTTCTAAGCGTGAAAAAATAGTGAAAATAAGGCATGTCTTGTAGTTGCTACAAATCAATCTTGAAATGTAAGTTATGAAATATAATGCAAAGCAGACGAGAAAATTAAATGCGCAAGTTCTAAATAATTTCCACACCAAGAATTTATGTGGCGATGAAATAAATTGGAGTCTCTTATTTGAAGTAGCCGACAATAAAATAAAACCACGTTAGCCATGCTCGGGTATTTGTGAAATAAAATTCTGAATTTCATAAAATTTAATGGCAACTGCGGGAGGGAAATCATGTACAGGTTGGAAATGTTATAAACATTACTCTGAAATCTGTGGTTGCATTACATTTGTCATCCATTTGTTTAAATTTTGTTTAGGAACGCCAAGAAACAAGGGCATGCCCTGCATTGAAGAGAACCATCATTTCATGACTCATGAAATAAGTGCACGTGGGTATGGAAAAATTCATCATGTCAAAGTTAAAAATATTCGTAGCTTCACTTTGGAAAATTGTGGCCGCATTCAATTTGTCTTCTTTAGATTTTAATTTGCTACATCACCTAAGACGGTTATTTTTATTCTAGTTTGCTACATCACTGAAGACGGTTCTTTTTATTTTAATTTGCTACATCACCTAAGAAGTTGCTCGGCAGATTCTTGACAAAAACTTCTTTCTTGGCTAAGTGGCTGCATTCCTCCAAAAACGCTAGAAAATTTATGCGCAAAAAAATAGATGCAGTCCTTCTTTTATTAGATCTGCACAGTAAGTGGGTGGGTTTTAGGCACAATCATAGGACGTATCAGATATTGTGTACTTTCTCCTCTTTTTTTCATTTCCATTTTACAATTTGAGACGTTTACAAGTTACTACTTTTCTGGGTTTAGGGTACTTCGTAGTGATGATTAAAATATTGCTGACAATAATGATGCGCAACAATAGAAGATGAAGGGTTTTAAGATTTCTCTGCGGTTTCATTAACATTCTAGTACTACGGGTTCCGTAGGGGTTCAGGGCTTAGGATTCCGGGTTAACTTGAGGTTCTGTAGGGTTCAAGGCTATTGATTTATGGTTCATTAGGGCTTAGGGCTTAGGATTAACGGATTGGGGTTAGGATTTGAAGATCCTTTTTTTTAAGTGCGCCTAAAAAATGTCCTTGAATGTAGGTGAACATGATGGTATGAAAAATATGTAAAACTTGTATTCATTTAAATAATAAATTTAAGATTCATTTTGAAATATAATTTTGAGCAGTATTAGACTTTTGCATATCCTATCTCATGCACGTAAAACACGGAATTGGAGAGAGAGTCAAACCAAGTACTGCATAACAAAGTTAATTTTTTTTTTTTTTGAGTTGGGATTGACATATGATACAAAAATGGGAAGGAAGTGGATCCAAATATTAAGTGATGGAGTGAAATTTTTTATCATTCATTTGGGATTTCCTTCTGAAGAAGAAAATGAGAGGGGAGTTCAGTGATGAAGTGAAATTACCCTAAACTTTAAAAGAACGGGGTAAGAATTCTTTTTCTGCGTGGAATGTACGTGTTGAGAGCAAAATTGAACTTACACATTTTTTTCCTCCTCCAAACGCCAACAAATTCCATGACATCTTGGATTGAGGTCCACGAACTATATGGCATGGCGTTCGGGTCATTGAAGGAAGGTAATTGTTAGTGAAAAAATTCAATCCTTCAAAGCGGAAAAAAATATGTACATGTTTATCTTGTGGGAACAAAATGTTGAAGTTGTGAAACAGCTGAACATTCATATACAAGGCATGCCCACATGAAATGCCTTAAATATACTATTTAAACTATACTACTCTACATTTCAATGAATATAAGTCATAATTTGTCTTGTACTTTAAAGGACTTCATTGTCGAAAACCACCTAAACTGTTAATATTGTAGAGGTCAATTTCCACTCGCGGTTTTCTTCAAATGTCGAAATCATTTAAAACTTCCACTTCCTTTTTGCCCCTGAAAACGGCAACAAATTTCATCATGACATTTGGGATGGAGATCCACAAACTATAGAGCGTGCCTAGTTTTTTTATTCTTTTGTTTCACGGAGTGAAAAAATAAGAATGGGGCGTGAATTTAATCCCCACATGGAATCTCCATGTGGGGATTACTTACAACTTCTACATTTTTCTCCCTCTTGCAATCACTAGTAATTTTTATGTCATTTAGGATTGAGTTCCAGAATTTACAGGATATGGTTCAATTTTTTAATTTTTCTTTCACCCTGCGAAACAATAAAAATGGGAATCAAATTTCATGCACTTTTGGAATCTAAATGTTGGGAACTTTTAGAACTTTCCCTTCTTTTCAGCCCCCTCCAAACGCCAACAAATATCATGACATCTGCGATGCAGTTCCACAAACTACAATGCTTGGCTAGTCTTTTATTCTTTTGTTGCACAGAGTAGAATTCAAAAAAATGGGGCGAGAATTACATGCTGTGAGCTCCCAATTTGTCACTTGGGACTCGTAGAATTATTTTTTTGGAAATTTGCAATTTAAAGTTGATAAAAGTATAGAAAAACCCATAAAAAGAGTGTAGAATCGAAATAGGGTTGTGTCATACCCATTATAGTATTTGGTCTAGATTTGTGTTTTTTACTTAGAATCCCCCAAACCTTGCCTAAAAATAGTATAGAAATAACGAAAAGGTTAGATTTGGAGGATTCGAGTCACACATCCCCAAAAGGGCTAAATTCCACCATGAATGTGGCGATTCATGGCTAGGTCAGTCCGAGGGATCCACAGCGAAGCCACTAGGTCGGGTCCTAGAGTTAGATTTAGAATTCCCCATTAGATCGACGAATTCCCAAAATCCCGATTGTTAGCATGCAGGAGCCACTCACGCAAGACCGGGCCCGTGGAGGAATCTATAGCCCAAGGATGGTGTTCTAGGGTGAATCCCATGCCAGGAGTCCAACGGCGAATCGGTTCGCCAAGATTCCTCCACCTACAGAAGATTCCCGCACCGTCGCTAATTCGAGGAGATGGCCAGTTTTGAATCTCCATTGACCAATCGTGCCAGGTACGGAAACGCACCCGCACGTCTTTCATGCGACTCCCTGAGAGGTCACGTGAAAAATCCCGGCATCTTCCGACTTGCAGAAGAACCTTTTCCGGGTGGTCAACCCTCCTAACCTCCAACGGGAATTTTATGGAAATTACCCAGGTTACAATAAAATCTCACTAAAAATTAGACTAGCTTGTTTTATGTTAATAATGCGCTCCGTGAAGTTTCACGACATTCCGATAGCAGCAAGTACCCGAACCGGCGAGATTCCTCGGGAATTAACCACGTGGCGGGGTCCCCGCCGCGTTGACCGGCATTCCGGGACCATACGTGGCGAAACGAAGTCAAC
Source organism: Pseudisothecium myosuroides (assembly GCA_951799445.1). Classification (NCBI taxonomy): domain Eukaryota; kingdom Viridiplantae; phylum Streptophyta; class Bryopsida; order Hypnales; family Lembophyllaceae; genus Pseudisothecium; species Pseudisothecium myosuroides. The sequence continues at coordinate 18,893,331 of OX637292.1, forward strand.
CAAAAGTCCTTCCCGACTCTCTCGCACCTACTGGAGACCCTAGGCTATTCACATTTCTCAAAATAAGAGACCCCCCAAATCTAGGATTTTACCACGATTTGGTTTTTAAACTAAATTAGCCTACGATGGGTTTTTGGCCTCGGTACGGGGGGTAGAGGGGTTTTGGACTAAACACGGCGATCTGGATCCAACGGCGCAATCCGTTTGGCGATTGGAGCTAATCTCCAAAAGTTAGGATGTTGGTCCACAACATAGATGGTAGAAGTAGAAATTTAGGATGTAGGATGAAAATCTTTGAGGATGAGGATGAAAACCCCCGTTGATAAGGTTACCTTAGAGCTTTAGAGAGAGGGATGAGCCCTTGGGAAACCTATATAAGGGCCCCATTTCTCTCTCTAAAACACCCCCAATTCTTGTTTTGGGTTCGTGGGTCCAAGTTATTTTGGATATTTTGGCGTTTGAAGCCAAAAACCTCTACGGTGTTTTCGGAGCACTTTTGGCTCCATTGTTGCTTATTTTCAAGCTTTGAAGGTCCTTGGGGGTCCTTCTACCTTGCTTTGTATACTCTTTGGTGAAATTTTTGGTACCTTGTTGTAAGTGGAGAGCCTCTCTCTCCCTCTTGTACGTGTTGTGGTCTAACTTGTGAAGTTTAAGAGTCTTTTTTTTGTATCTTGCACTAATCCTAAAGTCACCCCTCACCGTACCTTAGCGATGCCGCTTTGGGGGGCTTTTAGCGTGTGAGCTTTGTGTTGCCACGTGGTCTAACTTGTGTGTTTTCTCTTTGTGTTTTTTCTTACACCCTCTTCTAACCTTCTCCTTGTTGAGTGGACCCCCCTCCGGGACGGCGAAGCTTTGAACCTCCTTGTACATGTTTTTGCTAAGTTTATTCCAAACCCTCTTCTAGTCTTCCTTGTTGTGTGGACCCCCCCGGGGAACGGCGAAGCTTTGACTTTGTCCCTACGCCAGTCCTATAGCGTGTGTTAAAACAAGTCCTAGACGGCGAAGCTTTGAGCCCATGAAGTATCACCAGTCCTAAAGTTGGTATTAAAACCAACCTTACGGCAGAGCTTTAACCCCCCATCGCTCTTAGTTCCAAAATCTAGTTTCCAAGATCTTCTTGGAAAGGTCCAAAGTTTAGCTTCCAAGACATTAGTATTAGCATGGGATAGGTATTGTGCGTTCAAAGTTTGGGCAAGACCAACACCTACACCCGGAATTTTATCCTAGAGTCTAGTAGTTTAAAAAATCCCACACCTCACCCCTCCGAACGGCGAAGCTCTAGCTCTGGCCCTAACCTTCAAGAAATTCCAGTTTTTATTTTTTGTGTGGGTTCCCCTAAAGGAACCCGGAGGTGGATTTAAGAATTTGGACCAAGCTAGTAAGTATCAGCCATATACCCAGCAGCTGTACCAGCCAATACACAGCAGCTGTACCGGCGTGGCCCCAGCAGCAGTACTAGCCATACACAGCAGCTGTATCGGCCATGGCCCCCAGCAACAGTACCGGACCGCGACCCCAGCCAAGGCCAGCACCCGCCCAGCCGGCACCTTGCCTGGCCCTCCTCGCTGGTCCTTCGTGACTGAACTTTTTTCTCGGGACAGAACTTCTCTCACATACATACATGGCTGGAAATCAGTCCACAACGGGATGATACTCTGCGGGGTCCCAACTTTCCTTTTTTTTTGTGATTTTTGACAAATCAGGACCTAGTCCAGAAATCAAGTTACAAAGGTATTTTAGAAATTCAGACATAGAGCTAGTTTAAGAACCCAGTTAGGAAGCTAGTTCATAAATCAAGCTATAAAGGTAGTTTAGAAAATTAGACGTAAGGCTAGTTTAGAAATCAAGTTTTGAAGCTAGATCAGAGTTCAAATTACAAGACAGTATACACTCAGTTGGGAACCAAAGGGTCACAAATCCAACTTGTAATTGGGAAAAGGGAGGGGGAAGAAAAGAAGAGTCAACGCCTCCAAATCACACCTGCACACAACCTTGCATATTCCACTCTAACCAACCAAACACGTACACAACTATGGAGGGAGATTAGAGAAGAAGAGAGGAAGTAAGGAACCAAGGGAGGGAGACGATAAATAGTGACCTAGCCCTAGGAGTAGGTAGGTCCAAGGAGGAAATCTCAAAGAGCCCCTTGTGACCATTGGAAGAAGGATTAGGATGACACAAAGCCAATTTGTGTAAGAAGATAGTTGGCATCTTAAAAACCTCCTTAGAGTTTGAGACCATAGTGTAAGACTCATAAAAGCTTAGGTGGAATAGTGCTAGTGTAGAAGACGGAGGAAGAAAGAAAAGAAAGGAAGAAAGGAAAGAGGGAGTTTAGATCATCAAAAATTGTAATATTTCCTAAATAAACAGTGAGCTTGGAAAAAATTCAAAACAAAGCCAAAGACTACCATGGAGCGTGAGGATGTACACGTGGACATGGACGAAATTATTTCCGACACCGGTAGTGAAGAGGTGAGTTTTTGATTTAATCTTTGATGTTTCTCCCTAATTAGCATTTATTTTCCTAATCAGCCCTTAGAGCGTGATTAGCATCCGAGATTAGTGCAAATTAGAAGTTTAGATTCAAAAAGTTATAGATTAGGCATAGAGGTTTCCGAAAACATCTTATAATTAAGATTCGACCGTAAACTGACCGCGTTAGGCTAAGTTAAGCGGTAGGGGGTAGGACGAAGGAATTTTGAATAAAATTTCATCCAAAAAGAACCATGGACGGAACTTAGGGGTTTAAATTAGAAAGAGAATTTAGGATTAAAATTAGGGATTAATTAGCGGTTAGAATTAGAATCAATTTACACTTTTATTCCTTAAACTTAAAATTCTAAAGTCAAAATCTAGAGTTAACTGTGGGAAGTTAAAAAGTAGAATTAATTTGGAAGTTTTAACTTAGGGGGGTTTAAAACTTCCAGTGAAACCTTAGGGTAGTTTAGAAAAGGAAGTTAGGGTTAATTAGGAGTAAAAAATCCGAGTAAGAAGTAGAAATTAAAAGTAAAAACTTTAGACTAAATTTAGGAGGTAGAAATTACGAGTAGAAATAGGAGTTAGATCTTGAAGTTAGGAATTCAAAATTAGAGTGAATGTTAGAGGTCAAAAGCTAGAGTAAAATTTAGAAGTAAAACTTGGAGTAACATTTAGAGTTAACCTAGGATTAAAACGATAGGATTAAGTTTAGAGGTAGAAAGTCAAAAGCCTAAAGTCAAAAGTTCAGATTAAAATTAAAAGTTAAATTTTAGAGTCAATCGGGAAAATAAAAAGTTAAAGTGAAAGGCTAAGAGTAGAAGTTAAAAGTTAAAGGTAGTGGTTAAATTTTAGAGTTAATTTAGGAGTAAAAACCTAGAGTTAAAAGTCAAACCATAGAGTTAAAATTCAAGGGTAAATTTTGGAGTTAATTTAGGAGTAAAAACCATAGAGTTAAAATTCAAGGATAAATATTAGAGTTAGATTAGGAGTAAGAACTTGGATTCAAAAGTCAAAACAAAGTCAAATGGTAGCATTAAAATTGTGAAGTTGAATTCTCTAATTAGTTGGGACGTTAAAAACCCTAGAGTACACTTAGAGGTTAAAAGTTAGAGTAAGAGTTGAAACTATAGGGGTAGCTTTGTGAAAGTAGAACTTCTAGGTGGAGTTCAAAAACCCAAAATAGTCTTAGAGGTTCATGGACGGAACATAGGGGTTCCCCTTTTTTACGTAGTTAGGGACGTTAGAAATGACGCCAACTACCCAATCTACCCTCGACATAGGATAGATAGTTAGGAAGTTAGAATTTTACCATTATCCCTGAGCATCGCAGTTACCTTGTGAGTTACTACATGCATTCTAATTATTTGCTGCCATCCACGACATTTAAGAAACGTTAGTAAAAAAGATCCATTGCTTGGAAGGCACAGTGGACCGCGCTCACATCACCCCCATATATTAAAAATGTGGATAAAGGCATAGAACCTGGTCGGTGTTCACTCTATTACCAAGGGTGGGTAATCTAGCGCCTACACATGCCCACATGAAATTTCCTTGTAGTGATTATTTATAACTTCTTTATTTTTTGCCTTCATCCAATCAACATTTTTTATCATGACATTTAGGATTGAATTCAAAAATTAAGAGGGCACAACTTAGTCTTGTATTTTATTCTTAACGTAGTAAAACAATAAAAATGGGGCACAAATTAAATGCACTCGTGGAATTTAAATGTTGGGAACATTTAAAACTTCGACCATTTTCCACGTCCACACGCCTACAATTGCCATGACTATTGGAATTTAAAATTTTAACTTTGTTTTGATCCTTATTTGATATTTTAAATTTTAACACCTACGGGATCTAAATTTCAATTATATTCAAAAAGGGGATACCTTCTAGAGTAGTGAGTGGTATCCTATTTTCCAAATTAGTAGTAGGTCCTTCAATGAGGGCTTCTGCATTTTTGTTAAGCCAAAAATCCTGACAATGTTTAAAGGGATGATTTTCATAGTCACTAGTTTGTAATTCAAGTGTTCAAAAATTCTTTAGTGCGGAATTTATTTTGAGTAGGTTCAATTTTGTGATAAACCACAGCTTTAGGATTAACCATGGTTGTAGGATAGCCATTGGCTTTAGGCCATCAAGATATCTATTGGTTCAAGTAAAAAACGCTAATTTAGGTCAGCTCGGGTTTATGGTTATGTTTTCACTGCCAAACCCTAGTTTACAAATCATTTCTCTTCGAGGGTGCATTACCACTCCAAAAATTACTTTAGAACCTATCCATGTCATGAATCATTTTCAGATACATATATTTTTATTTGTCTATGTATAGGTTTATGACTCTCAATTTTACTAAAATTTAATTTAAAAGTAGTGCACTCTTGTACGATAGGAATAAACATTTAGGTTTAATTGTGTGATGTCAAAAACTTAGTATGGGGCCATCTAATTCTATTAGTTTGCGAGTAGTTTCGGACTTTGTTTTCTACACTTCTTTGGTTTGGGTGCAGGAATAGGCTTGGTTTTAGGGTTGGGATTTATTGTGCTTTGTTTACTTTGGTTCAGGTTTAGGTTTGGTTTGGGCTTGGTGAGGATTAGGTGTGGGGATAGGCTCAGGGTTTGGTTTGGCTGGGTTTGGGCTTCGAGAGAGGTTCGGCACGGGAGTTAGGCTTGGGCTCAGATTCGGCCTTTTTTTGGCAGCTCGGTTTTGGTGTGGGACGTCTTCTCTGTCCTGCGGCTCAAGCGTCCTTCCGTTTTTTTGGTTTTGTTTATTTTGTCATCTTCTTTATTCTGCTCCTGCTGCTTTTGCCTCCTCTTTGTCGTCGTCGTTGTCGTCGCCTTCCGAGGTCTCCAGCACTGTCTCGGTGTCTCACCATTTCCGCATCGTCCTTGGAGTGGCTGCGCCGTTCTTCTCGCGCCTCTTTTGTCCGTCGTCGTCCTTGTTTAATTCTCTTCTTTCTGTTTTTGGATCTTCTGCTTGTGGACGTTTGAGCGCCGGAGGTCGACGGGAGCGGCGTCGGAGTGGGTGACAAGCGCCCTGCACTAAAGCCCGAGGTCAGTTTTCTTTGCTTTCCAGAAAAAAATGAATTTTGCGTTGTCTGTAAGCGTGCTTGGTTGCTTGGTTGCTTGCTCTTGTGTGTTTGCTTGTGCTTGTTTGTGCTTGCTTGTGTATGGTTCTGTTTCTTTGGTGGGTTTAGGATTTCTTAGTCTGTTCAGGCCGTTTTTGTGCGTGCTCATTTGATGAATTAGACATGAATTTGGCCACACCCGAGGGGTATCAAGAAATTCGAAGAGATGTTTAGGTCGTGTGTTTAGGTGTTTGTATGTGCTAGCAACTGATTGATTCTTCTCTCGTTTTCAGTCGCTTCATTTTCAGCTTTGTCTCTCTGGTTCTTCACGAGGGTTCAGGGTTTTAGATTTAGAAGAACTGAATTTTGATGCATGGCAATGTAGCAGGACTTCTTTTTCTATGAATGTGGCGGACTTCTTTTGGGTGGAAGTTCCTTGTTTCTTTGTTTGTAAGCAGAGTGTTATTTTGTTGCAGGTTTAAGACACTAGATTGAGCAGGTCGCGTGAGATTCGTCAGATACAAGCTCTGTACTTCATTTTAGCTCCTTCTTAGGTTTGTTTTCTTGTTGTTGCAATTTCAATCCTTGTTTGAAGCTGCAGCAGTGAATGGGAGTTGAATGCTATTGCAGGGTGCATTTCCTAGAATTCTGTGATTCATGTCAGGGTTAGACATAGAAGACCTGACAACAGACAAAACAACCTCGAGTTAAAGCAAGTTCACGTCGAAGCCAGTTCAACTTGCAGCCAATTCAACTCGAAAACACACGTAAATTACGAGAAGATCAACTGAGAAAGACAAAAAAACTCTGCCAAATCAACTCGAATCGAGTTGAACTCAGGAAATTGAGACCCATAAGTCCAACATAATAGGTCGATAGCAGGCTCTCCCTTCAACTCGATTCGAGTTGAATTAAACAAAATCAATTTTCAGTACATGAAAGCAGTAGGTGGATAGAAAACTCTTCATTCAACTCGATCCGAGTTGAACAATGAAAATGGATACTATAAAACGGTCAATAAAAAGCGTCTACCAGAATAACCAGTCAGCTCGACTCGACTTGAACAAGGAAAACCAAGAACCGTAAGGAAGCAGAAAAGGTCAATAGAAGACCCCATTCAACTCGATCCGAGTTGAATCCATAGAATCGGTCGAAGATCAGTACAAATCCAATTCCATAGGGAAACCTCTAATCAACTCGCACCGAGTTGAATTCATGAATAGGCAGGCAGTAAGCGACGGCCGTGAAGCCAAAAGATATAGTAATTCTAAAAAGAACAACTCGATACGAGTTCATCCAGTTCCTAGTCATTAGAAGCAGTCTTGAGGTAGACCTTGAACAATTAAATTCTACTCGGTTCGAGTTGAACTGAGTATTAAACAGTAGGTCATAGCAATCTAAGTAGTTCACCAATTGTGTAGTTCAACTCGTGTCGAGTTAAGTGAAGAACTCGGTCCCTGAATATGAACACTCCCTAAATAAAGGGAACGTCAATCAGATTTACCTAACATTAGGAAGACACTGGGACTCATTTCGTCTGTTCAAGTCGAGTCGACTTGAAATGTGTAACTGTTGATAGTGTAACAATTTGCTTAATCAAAGACCCAACTATCAGAATTGGACGTACCTTCGGACTCCACCATAAAGGTACACAAGTTATCGACGTTGGGGAGAACCACGTAGAGTCTTCAAGTCGAATCGACTTAATCTATCCTTACAAACGCGTGATAGATGATGACACGACTAAAATGTACTTTCAGAATGCCAAGTTCAGTGGCTTACCCGTTCAACTCGGACCGAGTTAAAACTAACAAGGGTATATGTGTATGCAGTCATGGAAGACCAGAAGACTAAACTTCAAGTCAACTTCAAGCGCTTCCTCATTGAAGGGGATGAGGACCCGGAGGACTTCAGCGATGACCTCATCCTCGACGAGTGCTGGACCTGGAACGAGCCAGAGAGTGTAGAGTGCTGGAGCATCTGTCTCACCCCGTGCTCAGGACATCTGAGCTTCAAAACAAAGTACAAAAACTGCCAGGAAACACTGCCAATGTCCTTGACCGAGTGTGTGACAGAGTTCAAGACTGGTCCAGACAACATGTTCATAGTTTCGTGCAAGACGATCGACCCTGACCAGGAGGAGGAGTACGCGTTCTCCTACATCGTGCCCGCCAAGGATATAATTTACTCGGTCTCAATGACAGTCCGCAGCCTTGAAAACTCAGCATATAAGGGGGTTTACTCGAACCTGATTAATGCCATCAAGAACAAGAGGTGGGTCAGCAAGGACGGAGGACCACTATCTTACAAGGTCCTTTTGTCTCGGCTTAACTACCTTCTCAAGGGTTTCCAGAATGAGCGAGACAAGCTCAAAGAAAATAAAGCGAAATTAGCACCGATGGCGATATTGCGGGAGTACACACCAGGGGGGGCTAGTCACGAGTCTCTCGTCGTCGACACAGCAGAGACGCAAAAGAGCCGGACGAAGCGCAAGTCCACAACCGTGGACACAAGAGGGGCGCGGGACAAAACCCTAGCCAAGGGGAAGAAGCTTCAAGCCAAGGCTGATGCCGAGGAAAGAACGAAGGAATTGGAGGAAGAGAGCATGATCTCTGCGTTCACCGAAATTCCTAGGGACGCGCAGAACAATCGGGTGGAGGTCAACTACGAGGAGTCCAAGAAAATTTACGAGGACTATTGGTCACAATGTATGGACTCATACATTGACGGGGTCGAAGTGTCTCAGGAAATCTCGATCGACCAATTGGAGAGCCCACCAGCAGAACTGAACGTCCGCTGCCTCGAAGAAAAGGGCATTAAGTCGGCTCTCCAATTTTACCTGGAGATGCCCGACCCAACGAAGAAGATGACGCTTTGTGCAATGCCTCAGGGCCTGACTGAGCGGCCCGGGGACTTCAAAGATGTCACCTCGGGGAAATTTTGGATGATCAACGGGCAGCATAGCATGGAGGCTGCCAAGAGGATGAAAAACCTTCCTGGATACGAGGCTAAGTTCGAGAAATTCAAGACCTAGGAGTGCTACGTTGTCTGGAACAAGGACGCCAGGATAATTCGCAAAATATCGGCGTGGTATAACCGAGTCAACCACTTTCAGAACTACCAACCAACCTGGGCCAGCAACATCCTCAGTGCCAGAAATGTCTGGATTAGCCTCGGCAAGCCTCCTCCACCAAAAGAGCCGACAGAGGTGGGGTCGACCGTGAGGAAAGACCCTAAGACGACGACGGATGTAGCCTCGACCCTTAAGTGGAATGTAAGCTACCTAATTCTACTCGATTTGACTTGAATTGTTTTTCTCTCTCGTTGCCACTGGACGATTTCTGTTTCTTTTGATTCAAGTCGATGCGAGTTGAATCTTTAGTAGGACTGATTTCTAACGTTCTCGACTTTTATGCAGGAATTTCAAGACGCCATGAAACTTCGCTTCGCAATGATCGACGTCAAGAAGAAACAAGACGCCGCCAACAGAGCGCAGCTTGAGAAACTCGACATCCACAACAAGATCAAGCTGATCACTACAACCGATGAAGTTCACAACTTGTGGAAGGAGGTTATTTCGAAGCACACAGAGGGGCTTCTCATCGATCCGGAAACTCTCAAGCCAATGAAGGATACGAAGGTCTGGGACCAAGAGAAGGACGGTGCGTTCTCCCACGAGTTTTTCAAGTGGATGGGAAACACCACTGAGAACGATTTGAAGAGACTTGCTCTGCACCTCCTCAACAGAACACCAAACAGGACCCTCCCATATCCGAAGGTGACAATCAAGAAGGTCCCGGGAGTCATTCCCGATTGCTACAGCTCGGGGATGTGGCTGGAGAGAGTCAAGAGGAAATGGGCTGTGAAGAAGTTTCTCTGGTTTGAGAAGCGCAGCCTGGGATTCTTTGGACCGAAAGGATCGTACCGTCGGGAGGCATGGAAGACTTTCAAGAGTAAGTATGACATCATGCAGGCCACGAAGCAGCTGCTCTTGACGGGTCCCAAGGAAGAGCTCTTCTCCCAGGTTAAGAGGCCATCCACGAAAAACAAGAAATGCAAAGAGTTGTCGCCTTATGCTACGGAGTTCTTCAAGGTATTTCTCAGGAGCAAAGGAAAGTATAAGAAGCCCGAGGCTCGGGCTTACTTGAGGTCATACGACTCCAAGGAAGACGTAATGGGGTCCTGGGCCCCAAGGCATGGGATGACTCCATGAAGAGCTCTATTAAGCTTGCGCTGCTGGACTTCCGCAACATCCCAGGAGTCAAGTACAAGAACACGGCCCCAAAAGAATCTCCGTATTACGAAGAATTCATGGATAGGGCACTAGCATTGACCGACCCATGCCTCACAGATCCGTAGGTCTGGCTGTGGATTATCAGGGACGAGGAGGTGGACGACCAGGTGAGGGGATTCATCAGGACGGGGAAGATGGCGGGCGTCTACACCTCGCACTATGCAATGTACATCCCAGCCGTGCCAGCGGAGCGCCTCATGGACTTGAATCCAAATTCTTCTGCTGCCAAGGCTCCCGTACACCTCATCTTCCTAATTAAAAGAGGTGCTCAGATTAAGCCCAGATCAATACCGAGAAGATTTGAGGTGCCGATGGACGGCAAGTGGTCGAAGGCGGGATCGTACAACGAGCTGGAGTACCGGATTTATGACACGGAACTCCGCATGGAGTTCTACCTCGGCATGCTCGACCTCTTTTGCAACTCCCGAAATGATGTCCTCTCCATTTTTGCCGGGGGCAAATTTATGTGTGCTGCCCAGGTATGTTGTTTGTCTTATATCTGTTGCATTCAAGTCAAGTCGAGTTGAATTCACTTGGTGTCCGGGCGATCCTGTTTTCTGAATCATTTTGTTATGTTCTGGTTAGTTGATTTTGCCAGTTCCTTGATTGATTTGTTGTTTCAAGTCGGTCCGAGTTGAACTTCTTCTTGACTGTCTGATTTCTAGATTCAAGTTGGTCCGACTTGAACTTCTTCTTGACTGAATAATTTGTAGATTCAAGTCGGTCCGAGTTGAACTTCTTCTTCAATGTTTGATTTCCAAATTCAAGTCGGTCCGAGTTGAATTCATACTTCTTGGGACCAATCTCGCATGTTGGAGGAGTCAAGTTGATCCGGCTTGAACTTCAGATTTCCAGTACTGAATCATGTATTGTCTGGCAGATGTCTGGCATGGATCATTTCTCCATCGATGACGCGGACTTCCATGAAAAATTTCAGGACATGGCTGTCAAGCCGGAGAATCTGGACAAGGATGACTTCCTTCAGTCCAGCTATTTTGTCGACGAGAATGCCCACCCCGAGAAGGCGGCACCCACACCCGGCAAGAAGGGATCGCACTCGAGAAAGGGAAAAGAGAGGGCGACATCTCCTGTTGGAGAGCCCTCTCAGCAGTTGGTGTTGCTGGACACGGTGGTCAACCTGGAAGGAGGGGAAGCTGAGGAGAAAGAATGGGTTGACCCTGTCGATGCCGTGATTGCTGCTCACCCGACCGGTTTTCCGGATTCAGGAAACCGACAAGAGTCGAGCCTCATGCGCGGGTCCTCAACATCTGCGGGAGATCACGTGAATGTAACTCTGACTTCCAATCGGAGCGTTCCGGCAAAGAGGAGGAGAGAGGACGCGACGACGAAGTTCAGCGGGTCCGATTTCATGAAGTGGCAGGTTGAGGTCAACAGCAAACGAGAGTCGGACAAGGCAGAGATGATGGTCTACATGAAGAGCCTAGTGCGGAGCGTTATTTCGGAGATTGCCGTGCAGCCCTTGCAGCAGGCTCTACTCGGTCCTTCACTTCGAATCGAGGCTCAACGGGTAAAGACCTTGAGACTGGCCCCACAGATCCGAGAAGTCTCGAGGTCGTTACCGACGTCACCATCCATAGTGCCCGAGGATGCCAATGCTGGGGTGGATATTCCTGACGTTGCTGACCACGCTGAGGATTTCCAAGACGTGGCTGAGGTCGAAGAAGACATGGAGGATGACCTGACGGAAGTGGCCGTGGATCGGGTGTCTGAAGAAGTGCAAGAGTTGGATGAGGTCTAGCCTGAGCAGGCCTCGGATCCATTCATAGAGACCCAGCCAGGTGGTTCCCAGGACCTTCCCTGACCTCTCATTCAACTCGACCCGAGTTGATTGTCTCTATTGGTCTATCGTCATTTCCTTGAAGATGCACTACGTAGTTCCAGATAGATAGGTGGGCGAAGACTTTGAAGTTGTATATATTGTAAATTTATTTCTCGTTTCGAGACTATTTAATAAATATATTTTTTTTCTCACAAAGCTCTTTCTGTGTACGATTTTTTTAGCCGCAAACTCCCTTCCTTTCGAAAATCTGGCTGTTGCTTGTGCTCGTCCATCTAGTCCCCAGAATGTGTGCACTCTGTCGTTGTCCGCGCATGAAGATTCAGTGATAAACCTAGGTGCTACTCATCCCACACGGCCTGATTCGCCAAGAATTCTCGACGATGTTCCGTCTTCAGCTGAGGAGGTGGCCAGAGCCTACGGTCCTGACGAAGTGATTTTCCAGCTTGAAATTCCTCCGTCGGCGGCGTTGGCGGATGCAGTCATCCCTTCACCAGTCCGCGAGGATGCGGATCCAGTGAGTGCTCTGCCTCACACGTAATTTTTAGTATTCTTCTTGGTGGTTGTTAGTTCACCCTCGTCGTTATGCTTATGTGGATTTGCAGTAGCGGGGTGCCCATGGGTTTGACGAATTGAAAATTGTCGCTGTTTATTCTGAACAGGTTAGCAGTGAAAGAAGGATACTTGTAGGTGAGGAGGACGTCCAAGTTCTTCCCCCATTCTCGTCCAAGGTGACAGAGAAGAAATGGCTCAATGTCGTCCTGGATCTGAATGGCTTACTTTGCGTGTGCGAGGAACTGATTTATGACTTAAAAGAAAAGAGAATTTGCTCTCCCTGTGAGGTAGATCCTAAGCTAGGTCACATGACAGCGGAGATCAACAGGGTCACTCGTCGATCGCACCTCAGGAAGTTCCTGCAGGAGTTAAACTCCATAGCCAACATGTCCGTTTGGAGCTCCATGAACAGGTCGTATGCCGAATTGGTTTGCGTGAATCTGTTCTATAAATTAGATCCACCACTGTATATCCTTGGAGAAGAACAGTGCAACGTTTTGAAGTGCAAATCGAGAGATGGAAAAAGTCTAGTTAACTTCAGATTGAGGGGGACAGAGAAGGACTTGTTCTTGAAACCCTTGGAAAAGTTGTTCAATTTGAGCGGTTCTTGCTTCTCTAAACATAATACAATTATTGTGGACGACAAACCGGAGAAGCACTTCATGAACGATCCCGTGAATGTGGTGCTCTTTGACACGTGGTCGCGTGAGGGTTATGGAGCCAGAGATTCGATCCTTATAGATCATCTTCTCCCTTGGATTCAAAGACTGCACACGGAGAGGCCTTGGGAACTGTATCCCTTTTGAAGAGACGATAATATGGGGGGCCTCCACCTTGCCTTGCAACCCGACCAAAGCAAGTACAAGGAGCTGTCGAGGGCACTGGAGGTCTCCAATTTTATCATTGACGAGTTTAGAGAGAAGAGTGGTAGGCCTTACGTGTCTCCTAAAAGGCTCGACAGATCGAAGCGCAAGGAGCTTGATATAGAGGACGTGGTGTTCATAAATTGTCCACGACCTGATATAGATGGGGATTTTTAGGAGCTGTAGTGCGTTGCCTTCTCTTCATGTGTGCTACATCTGCTTCCTAAACCGCTGCACTTCATAATATGTACTTATTTGTTGTGGATAATGAAGAAGTTAGCAATTGCACAACACATTGTATTGCGTACTGTGGGCGCAAGATTACCCACCCTTGGTAATAGAGCGAACACCGACCAGGTTCTATGCCTTTATCCACTTTTTTAATATATGGGGGTGTTGTGAGCGCGGTCCACTGTGCCTTCCAAGCAATGGATCTTTTTTGCTAACGTTTCCTAAGGGTCGTGGATGGCAGCGAATAATTAGAATGCATGTAGTAACTCACAAGGTAACTGCAATGCTCAGGGGTAATGGTAAAATTCTAACTCCCTAACTCTCTATCCTATGTCAAGGGTAGACTGGGTAGTTGGCGTCATTTCTAACGTCCCTAACTATGTAAAAAGAGGAACCCCTATGTTCCTTCCATGAACCTCTAAGACTATCGTGGGATTTTAAGACTCCCCCTAGAAGTTCTACTCTAAAGACTAACTCTAAAGTTTAATTCTTACTCTAATCTTCAACCTCTAAATGAAACTCTAGATTTTTACTCTTTTAACTTGGGTTTAAATATTAACTACCGACTTTTAACTCTAGGTTTTTACTCCTAATTTATCTCTGAAATTTATCCTCGGAATTTAACTCTAGGTTTAACTTTCAACTCTAAGTTTTTACTCCTCTATTCTATTCTAAGTTTCACCTCTAATTCTATGTTCTTATTTCTAAACTACTCTAGGATTTACCCTCTAAAGTTAACTCTAAATTTTCCCTTTTCACTGTAGATTTTTACTCCTAATTTAACTCTAGGTTTTTGACTTTTAACTCTAAATTTTTACTTCTAAAATTAATCCCCAATTTTAACCTCTAGGTTTGACTCTACGTTTTCACTTTGACTCTAGATTTTTCTACTAACTCTAAAATTTTACTTCTACTTCTAACTTTTAACTTCTACTTTTAGCTTTTCACTCTCACTTTTTACTCCCCAATTGACTAAAATTTAACCTTTTAATTTAATCTAAACTTTTGACTTTTGACTTTTGACTTCTACTTCCAAATTTAATCCTATCGTTTTAATCCTAGACTAGCTCTAAATGTTATCCTCCTAAATTTAATTCCAACTTTTAACTCTAGGGTTTTGACTTCTAATTTTAACTCTATTTTTAACTCAACAATCTACTTCCTAAGTGGATTCTACTTTTGACCTCTATTTCCTATTTTACTTTCTACTTCCCAAAGTTAACTCCAAATTCGGACTTTTGAATTTTAACTTCCCTAATTAAAATCTTAATTTAACTCTAGGGTTTTAACCGTTAATTGATCTTTAATTTTTATCCTAAATTCTCCTTCTAATCTAATCCTAATTTCCGTCCATTGTTTCTTGTGGTTCAATTTTTATTAAAATTCCTCCGTTCTACCCCCTACCGCTTAACTTAGCCTAACGCGGTCAATTTACGGTCAAATCTTAATTATAAGATGTTTTCGGAAACCTCTATTCCTAATCTATCAACTTTTGAATCTAAACTTCTAATCTACACTAATCTCGGATGCTAATCACGCTCTAAGGGCAGATTAGGGAAATAAATGCTAATTAGGGAGAAACATCAAAGATTAAATCAAAAACTCACCTCTTCACTACCGGTGTCGGAAATGACTTCGTCCACGTCCACGTATACATCCTCACGCTCCATGGTGGTCTTTGGCTTTGTGTTGAATTTTTTTCAAGCTCATTGCTTATTGAGAAAATATTACAATTTTTGATGATCTAAAACTCCCTCTTTCCCTTCCTCCTTTCTTTTCTTTCTTCCTCTTTCTTCTACACTAGCACTATTCCACCTAAGTTTTTATGGGTCTTACACTATGGTTTCAAACTACGAGAACGGTTTAATTGTTCTTTCCTACCCTCTTATGCAACCTTGCTTTGTGTCATCCTAATCTTCCTCCCAACGGTTGCAAGGAGTTCTTTTAGATTTCCTACCTAATCTCCTAGCTAGGCACTATTCATCGTCTCTCTCCTTTTCACTCCTATAACACATCCCTCTCCCTAATTTCCTTCCATTGTGTGTAAGTGGGAGTGGTGATAGAGAACGTTTCCGTGTGCAGGTACGGTGGTGCTCCGCTCTCTTCTTCCTCCTCCCTTTCGTATTTTTTTTTGTATTGGCCCTAATTCTGCTTCACCCCTGCTTAGCACTTAATTAGCCCAACATTCCTTGAGTTTGCTTTATCTTTGTTCGTGTTCTGGTTTGAGAGAACCAAAACGTGAAACAAAAAAAAGGAATCAAAATTTTGGAGGAGCCTGCTGCCACCGGAGCCTGCTGCCCACCGGAGCCTGCTGCCCTTCCCGGCTGGCTGGCTGGGGGGGTCGGGATTAAATAAAAATCTTTTTTTTTTTCTGATGGGATGCTGGTTGGGATCGCTGGTTGGGATGGTTGGCTGGGATGCTGGGTTTTTTTCTCTAAGGCTATTTTAGGACTGAAATTTTGCTAAGGCTATTTTAAGGATAGGGGGAAATAAAACCTTGGGGGTACTAAACTCACTAAGATCCTGGGAAACAACCAAACTAGATAAACTTTGGAAGACACTACACTTGATAAGTACAAAGGAACCTACATCTCTTGGAAGCTAAACTCTGGAGGTTTCCACAAAGGTCTTGGAAACTAGACTTTGGAATCTAAGGCTATGGAGGTTCAAAGCTTCGCCGTAAAATCGGGTTTAACACCAACTTTAGGACTTGTAACACTCCATGGGTTCAAAGCTCTGCCGTCTAAGAGTATTTTAACACACACTGTAGGACTTGACGTTGTTACTAGTTCAAAGCTTCGCCGTTGATTTGAGAGGTCCACGCAACAAGGGGGATATTAGAAGAAGATAGAAAAGACAGACTTAGAAACACGTGTGACAAAGCCAAAGCTTCGCCGTCCCGAGGGGGGGTCCACGCAACAAGGGGGATATTAGAAGAAGATAAAAAAAGACAAACTTAGAAACACGTGTGACAAAGCCAAAGCTTCGCCGTCCCGAGGGGGGGTCCACGCAACAAGGGAAAGATTAGAAGGGGGTGTGGGCGCTGGATTACCCACCCTTGGTAATAGAGCGAACACCGACCAGGTTCTATGCCTTTATCCACATTTTTTAATATATGGGGGTGATGTGAGCGCGGTCCACTGTGCCTTCCAAGCAATGGATCTTTTTTGCTAACGTTTCCTAAGGGTCGTGGATGGCAGCGAATAATTAGAATGCATGTAGTAACTCACAAGGTAACTGCAATGCTTAGGGGTAGCGGTAAAATTCTAACTCTCTAACTATCTATCCTATGTCGAGGGTAGACTGGGTAGTTGGCGTCATTTCTAACGTCCCTAACTATGTAAAAAGAGGAACCCCTATGTTCCTTCCATGAACCTCTAAGACTATCGTGGGATTTTAAGACTCCACCTAGAAGTTCTACTCTAAAGACTAACTCTAAAGTTTAACTCTTACTCTAATCTTCACCCTCTAAATGAAACTCTAGATTTTTACTCTTTTAACTTGGGTTTAAATACTAACTACCGACTTTTAACTCTAGGTTTTTACTCCTAATTTAACTCTGAAATTTATCCTCGGAATTAAACTCTAGGTTTAACTTTCAACTCTGAGTTTTTACTCCTCTATTCAATTCTAAATTTTACCTCTAATTCTATGTTCTTATTTCTAAACTACTCTAGGATTTACCCTCTAAAGTTAACTCTAAATTTTCCCTTTTCACTGTAGATTTTTACTCCTAATTTAACTCTAGGTTTTTTACTTTTAACTCTAAATTTTTACTTCTAAAATTAATTCCCAATTTTAACCTCTAGGTTTGACTCTACGTTTTCACTTTGACTCTAGATTTTTCTACTAACTCTAAAATTTTACTTCTACTTCTAACTTTTAACTTCTACTTTTAGCTTTTCACTCTCACTTTTTACTCCCCAATTGACTAAAATTTAACCTTTTAATTTAATCTAAACTTTTGACTTTTGACTTTTGACTTCTACTTCCAAATTTAATCCTATCGTTTTAATCCTAGATTAGCTCTAAATGTTATCCTCCTAAATTTAATTCCAACTTTCGACCTCTGAATTTTAACTTCCCTAATTAAAATCTTAATTTAATCCTAGGTTTTTAACTTGCTATTTGATCTTTAATTTTAATCCTAAATCCTCCCTCTAATCTAATCCTAATTCCCGTCCATTGTTTCTTGTGGTTCACTTTTAATTAAAATTCCCCCGTTCTACCCCCTACCGCTTAACTTAGCCTAATGCGGTCAGTTTACGGTCAAATCTTAATTATAAGATATTTTCGGAAACCTCTATTCCTAATCTATCAACTTTTGAATCTAAACTTCTAATCTACACTAATCTCGGATGCTAATCACGCTCTAAGGGCAGATTAGGGCAATAAATGCTAATTAGGGAGAAACATCAAAGATTAAATCAAAAACTCACCTCTTCACTACCGGTGTCGGAAATGACTTCGTCCACGTCCACGTGTACATCCTCACGCTCCATGGTAGTCTTTGGCTTTGTTTTGAATTTTTCCCAAGCTCACCGCTTATTGAGAAAATATAACAATTTTGATGATCTAAACTCTCTCTTTCCCTTCCTCCTTTTCTTTTCTTTCTTCCCCTCTCTTCTACACTAGCACTATTCCACCTAAGCTTTTATGAGTCTTACACTATGGTTTCAAACTACGAGAAGGGTTTAAATGTTCTTCCTACCCTCTTACACAATTTGCCTTTGTGTCATCCTAATCCTCCTTCCAACGGTCACCACAAATTCTCAAGATTTCCCTCCCTAAGTCTACCTAGGCTTAGACCTAGGTTACTATTTATCGTCTCTCTCCTTTTTGTTCTCTACTTCATCTCCTTCTTCCTAATCTCCCTCCATTGTTCATGTGTGTATTTGGTTGGTTAGAATGGAGGTTTCAAGTGTGCGTGCTGGTGTGACGTGAAGGGTGCAATTATGTGTGTAGGAGTGATGTGAGGTGTTCGACTCTCTTCCTTCCCTTCCCTTTGTTCTTTAGTCACAACTTGGAAGTTTGGGAATTTTTGGCCTTGGATCCCCACTGGGTTTAATTGGCTTTCTAAACTAGCTCTACCTCTGATTTCCTAAACTAGATCTATTACTGACTTCCTAAACTAGAGTTATCACTAGGTTCCTAAACTAGATCTATAACTAATTTTCTAAACTAGGTCCTGATTAGTGGAGAGTTTTTTCAAACAAAAACCAAAGTTGGGGCCCCGTAGAGCATCATCCCGTTGTGGTCTGAAAATCAGCCATGATGCATGTGAGACATGGTCAGTCTAACCAAATCGCAAGACCGGCCAAGTTTGGGGCGCTGGACAGGCAGTGTACCGGCTTGGTCTGCCGGCCCTGTACCGGCTGCCGCTGGGCTCCGTTACTGCAGCTGGGCTCCGTTACTGTGCTGGCTCCGTTACTGTGCTGGCTCCGTTACTGCAGCTGGGCTGGTCCGCTGGCTGGCTGGTCGCTGGACTGGCTGGTCGCTGGGCTGGCTGGTCCGTTGGCACCACAAAATTTTTAATCACCCCAACGGGTTCCCTTAGGGGAACCCACTTAACCAATAAAAATTGGAGTTTTGGAAAAATTAGTGTTTGGAGTCAAGGCTTCGCCGTCCTGGGGTTAGGCCCGAGGTTGTGAAGCAAGACGTTCGGCTTAGCAACCACGTATACCAGGGCTAGGTAACTAAATTTGGCCCACCACTTCCTACTTCATGCTAGACTCTAATATCTTGGAAGCTAAACTTTGGAGGTTTCCACAAAGGTCTTGGAAACTAGACTTTGGAACTAAAACCCGGGGGAAGTGCAAAGCTTCGCCGTTAAGTTGGTTTTAACACCAACTTTAGGACTTTTTGACACTTCGGGGGTTCAAGGCTTCGCCGTCTACACTTTTAACACATGTTTTAGGACTTCAACTTGTCACTAGTTCAAAGCTTCGCCGTTTCCAAGGGGGGGTCCACACAACAAGGGGAGTATTAGAAGAAGGTAGAAAAGACAAACGTAAGGAACACACGTGGCGAAGCCAAAGCTTCGCCGTCCCGAGGGGGGGTCCACACAACAAGGGGAGTATTAGAAGAAGGTAGAAAAGACAAAGTTAAAGAACACACTTGACAAAGCCAAAGCTTCGCCGTCCCGAGGGGGGGTCCACACAATAAAGGGAGTATTAGAAGAAGGTAGAAAAGACAAAGTTAAAGAACACACTTGACAAAGCCAAAGCTTCGCCGTCCCAAGGGGGGGTCCACACAACAAAGGGAGTATTAGAGGAAGGTGAGAATACACAAGTGAGGAAAACAACACGGTTAGGACACGTAAAGACACACAACTTCACAAGCTAAAGGCCCCCCAAAGCGGCATCGCCAAGGTACGGTGGGGGGTGACTTTAGGATTAGGACAAGACACCAAAAGACTCCTAAACTCACAAGTTAGATCACAAAGGAACTACAAGAGAGAGATGAGGACTCTTAACTCGTAACAAAGGTATAACAAACGCACGAGAAGTACACAAGGCAAGATAGAAGGACCCCCTAAGGACCTTCAAAGCTTGAAATCTAGCAACAATGGAGCAAAAAGTGCTCCAAAAACACCGTAGAGGTTTTTGGCTTCAAACGCCAAAATATCCAAAGCAAATTGGACCCACGGACCCAAACAAAAGTGAGGGGGTGTTCTAGAGAGAGAAATGGGGCCCTTATATAGGTTTCCCAAGGGCTCACCCCTCTCTCTAAAGCTCTAAGGTAACCTTATCAACGGGGATTTTCATCCCCATCCTCAAAGATTTTCATCCTACATCCTAAATTTCTACTTCTACCATCTATGCTGGACCAACATCCTAACTTTTGGAGATTAGCTCCAATCGTCGAACGGATTGCGCCGTTGGATCCAGAACGCCGTGTTTAGTCCAAAACCCTCCTACCCCCCGTACCGAGGCCAAAAACCCATCGTAGGCTAATTTAGTTTAAAAACCAAATCGTGGTAAAATCTTAGATCTTGGAGGTCTCCTATTTTGAGAAATGTAAATAGCCTAGGGTCTCCGGTAGGTGCGAGAGAGTCGGGAAGGACTTTTGGTTGACTTCGTTTCGCCATCGTATGGTCCCGGAATGCCGGTCAACGTGGCGGGGACCCCGCCACGTGGTTAATTCCCGAGGGATCTCGCCGGTTCGGGTACTTGCCGCTATCGGAATGTCGTGAAACTTCACGGAGCGCATTATTAACATAAAACAAGCTAGTCTAATTTTTAGTGAGATTTTATTGTAACCTGGGTAATTTCCATAAAATTCCCGTTGGAGGTTAGGAGGGTTGACCACCCGGAAAAAGGTTCTTCTGCAAGTCGGAAGATGCCGGGATTTTTCACGTGACCTCTCAAGGAGTTGCATGAAAGACGTGCGGGTGCGTTTCCGTACCTGGCACGATTGGTCAATGGAGATTTAAACTGGCCATCTCCTTGAATCAGCGACGATGCGGGAATCTTCTGCAGGTGGAGGAATCTTGGCGAACCGATTTCGCCGTTGGACTCTTGGCATGGGATTCACCCTAGAACACCATCCTTGGGCTGTAGATTCCTCCACGAGCCCGGTCTTGCGTGAGTGGCTCCTGCATGCTAACAATCGGGATTTTGGAAATTCGTCGATCTAATGGAGAATTTCAAATCTAACTCTAGGATCCGACCTAGTGGCCTCGCTGTGGATCCCTCGGACTGACCTAGCCATGAATCGCCACATTCATGGTGGGATTTAGCCCTTTTGGGGCTGTGTGACTCGAATCCTCCAAATCTAACCTTTTCGTTATTTCTACACTATTTTTAGGCAAGGTTTGGGGGATTCTAAGTAAAAAACACAAATCTAGACCAAATACTATAATGGGTATGACACAACCCTATTTCGGTTCTACACTCTTTTTATGGATTTTTCTATACTTTTATCAACTTTAAATTGCAAATTTCCAAAAAAATAATTCTACGAGTCCCAAGTGACAAATTGGGAGCTCACACGTACGTACCTGAATTTCCTTCCTCTGTTTGCCACAGGCTTTGCTTCATAATTCCTTCCCAAATGTTGAGTGTGGCGGCAAGTCTACTGCCTCTCATGACTCGTTTTCAGACTATGGTCAGTTTGCAATATCAGAGAGTGCTGTGGGGCACATTATGTTTTCTGCTAAAACGGCACAATCTACAATGGACTTCTCTGCGATGCCTGTCGATGATGGGGTAGTGGACAGTCCACCAAACCCGAAGAAGCGCACCAACACTATGAGCTCTCCTTCTCCATTGAAATCCTGTTGAAGGTCAACCTCACCCCAGGATCGCTTTGGGTTGAATCCCGAGACGCAAAGCTGTACGGTGAACAAATAGGTGTGCTCCCCACCCTCGAGGTACGAAGGTCTTCATTTTCTGATTTAGCTTTTGAACTTGTGTTTGTCAACTCCATTGGATTGCAAATTACTGATTTCAGTTGGCTTGGCAGGTCGGTGACATCGTGGCTAAGTCCGTTGCCAACGCCGGAAATGGTATGCATGGTTTGCCACTTCCAATTTCCGATTTAGGAGAGCTGCCTACAACAGCAAGAGTTTCTAGAGCTCATTTGCCTCGATGCAATTCGTTGGGAGTTGCCACACGACAATCCAAGTCACATAATATTGTTGTTAAACCAAGTTCGCTTTATCCCAAACCATGGGACGCTTGGGAAGAGAGGTCCTTACGGGCGCAAAGGCGGGAGATTGCGAGAACAACATCCTTGCAGAAAAAAAATGGGTACAGTCGAGGGCCAGAGATCATCGCGGCAATGGAGAAGTTGAAGAGTACATCGCAATCGTAGTATGTAGATAAAAGACAGTAGAGGACATTTCACTCCCTCTACTGTAGTAATATAAAAATTTTGTGTATTACTTAATTATTATTGAGTGGTTTACATATTTGGGTTCCAATCGTTGTGCCATTTTGTAATAAATAGCTGAAGTTTGGTGCTAGGAATCATGAATTGTTCCAAAATTTGAAAGAAGGTGCCACAGTGTTGTAGCTGACAGTTTCTGAAGAGGGTACCTCAGTGTTTAAAGGATAAAATAAATTGAAAAGTGTAGGTAGCAACTAATTCCACAGCAGATATGAAATCAAGAACGGAACTTAGAAAACTATAGAAACAAGTTATGTCAATCTCCTTCGCAAATACTCTTATAGATTGCAGTTTACACACTGTGGTGTGTAAGAGTACTTGTCAAGAAGCATGACATAACTTGTTTCTATAGTTGTCTAAGTTCCGGTCTTGAATTCATATCCGTTGTGGATATAGTTGCTGCCTATAGTTTGCACCTAAATTTCATCCTTCGAATACTGAGGTATCCTTTTCAGGAATTCTTTATTTACAATAGCATGTCACTTTTTCCAAAGGTCGCGTTGAACTGCTATAGAAAATCACATTTCATAGTGATTGTACATTGAGTGATTATGTATAGATACATTGAAACAATACTTTCAATAAATTGCAATCTAATTTGTAATTACTACATGGTATTTTGAAATTTTCTTTCTGTATGCGTTCTTTTTGTGTCATTGCATTGCAAAATTTGTATGTATAGAGATGAAATTCTCTTCAATTTATGAGTTGTAGTATTTGAAATAACTCCCATTTCCCTGGAAAACTCCCATTTTAATGAATATGATGTTGCATTGGTTTAGAAAATAACTATTAAAATAAACAAAAATCCCAATATAAACTCTTCAAAATCGTTTAAAAAACGTGAGGCTCAATTTGGACTTCTTAGTACTTAAAAGGTTACATAATCACTTCAAATTTTCCATTTTCCTTCAATTACTAAGAGTAAGTTGAAAAATAATCTTAGTAATTAATCAGTTGTAATCTACATGACTCTAGTGAGAATGCAATAACTAAAGAATAATAAAATAACTTAGGTATGAATTTCAAACAAACACTCATAATATATATATATATACCAGTCCCAAAAATCACTGGAATTTTGCCTTCTTTATGATGTGCAAATTGTCTTTTCTATCCCATATGATCTCATTTTGATGCATACCTTGTGCCTTTGTCACAACCATTAGTATGTCATTTGTAAATAGTATGAAAGTGACAGCAAAGTCCTCCTTAATCCCTTAATGCCTAAATCATTTTTTGAATTTTTGCATATTTTTTCTTATATCTTTATAAATATAAACTATTTACCTCAATTTCATCAAATTCATCATTCAAACAGTATTGTTTTTTAAAAGTCAAGCATTGGGGGGGTATGGATGTTTTGAGTTGCAATTTTCTTGTAAAATTAGCTAAAGTTTCTTATCTTACCCTCTTAGAGATTTGAAAAAATACCTATTTCAAATTTATTTTCATCAATAGAAAAAGAATATTCAAAGTAAGAAGAAGTAGAATCATATTTTTTTTGACAAAGTGTGAATTAGTTATGAATTTTTCAATCAACTTTTGAGATTTTGAAAAGTGACTACTAAGTCACCTTGAACTAACAACACTTGAATTCATAACGGTCATCTTATTCACCTGAGATGACTACACTATTTTTCAAAATAGTCACAATGTGTGTCAGGTCCCGCTTAAATCGCCACCATCATTGATAATTTACACCCAAACAATTCACGATTGTTGCGTGACTCATAAGACACTTCTAAGCCATCATTGACGCATGCCAAAAGTGTCACTATCACAATTCAAAAATGTCCATTTGCTTCATTTGTTCAAATAAGGTATATTTGGACTTCTTGCAAAACCCTAAACTAATATTGAACAATAAATATATCCAATAAGGGATAGATTCTTCATCCAATGTCAATTTATTGAGACAAAAGTATTCTACAAATTTATGCATAGTTTTACATCCACTATGGATAGATGCACTTAATTACTTTGATGGTGAAATCATGAAGTTGTATTTCAAATATTCTTCAATCCTTATTTTCAATATATTGCATCTTTGCAATTAGATGGCACGAGTTTCATGGCTTTAGTTATTATGTAATTTGAACCTTCAATTTGCCTAGTGCATTAAATATATAGTTGAAGGTTCAAATATTATCTCTATTAATAGGAATAATTGTTTTGGGGCTAATTGTTGTAAATATTAGAACCGCTCAAATGCATTGGAGCTTCCCTATTACTACTAGTCATTTACTAAGATTTTTTTCAACTTCAAAGTTTAGTTGACACCCAAATGTAGTGCTTTGGGTATTTAGGGATAAAGAACAATGGATTCATGATTTTATAATGATCATTTCGATTATCATATTGCAAAAACTATTATCGAAATAGAAAAAATCATTAATCCTTAAATGCCCAAGCCATTCCAAGTGTGTTTTTCCTATGAAAAAAGAGCATGGGCTTATAGTTGTCCCTGATGAAGCAAATTGTTTTTTTTTCAAAATCTAATTGTATAAATGTCTAAAGAGCTTAATTGTTAATAAGCTTACCAATTTTGAGTGTGAAATTGCATAGGAGTTGTGAGATGATAACAAGTTAAATAAACTTAATTTATTTTTAGTATACTGCCTTTCCCTACAATGTTTGAGGAGTTTGCGCTGTATAAGAGTATTTGGAGATTGAAGGTGGCATGAGCAATTAGAAATTATATTAGCACACTAAATTACACTTCCAAAATCCTTAAGTTCAAATGAATAGCTATTAAATTCATTATACAATCCACCTTGCAATTTTTGAAATGCAATTTTTTTTAATAAGTAGAAATCGCAAATAACTCCAAATCAACACTTGCATGTTGAAATTTTCAATGGTAAAAATCCCAAAAACACTTTACACTTTCCATTGGGGTCATTTAAAAAAAAATCATTAAATACAGTTTTTTAGATCTCAAATCAAGTCAAAATTGGCAAGCTTTGCTCAAAACCGGGAAATCAAGTAAAAGTGGCAAGCTATACTTCCAGTCATCTATTATTCAAAATTTGAACATTTAGTCCTTTAAAGAAATGATTTAACCTTGAAACAATGTTGAAGATAGAAAGCGTCCGATGAATGATTTACAATATCTTTATAATAGATATACGGTAGAGGGCTCGAGAAGAGTTCGGGCATTATGAACCGTCCCTACAGACGGTCCTTATACAGTTCAGAGCATGTCTGAAATTTTATAAACAATATGTGCAGAGATATGGTAGTCCTCTGTGCGTTCTTTACGAGTGCTTATCAGTTGAAAAGGTTGCCTTTGGTGGATGGTTTCTGAATTTTTGAAAAGCCCGAGGAAAAGTAGAAGTTCTCTTCATGAAGTGGAAGAAAGTACATTTACTGTACACTTTTTATATGCACATTTCTAGTGGTCGCAATTAGGTATTGATATGAATGTCTTCAACATCCTCTTGATCAATTTCTGCACTGACTTGGTCTATTGTAAGACACGTTTCACTTTATTCTTGTTATGCCCTATGAACATAAATAGCGACCTAGGGACATTCTACTTACAAAAATCGTATTAAATTCATTTTGGCTCTGAAATTTCTGATTTTAATGTCTACTGAACTGTCTTCTATTTCTCTTTTCACCAAAAAAAATTCAAAAATTTCTTCATGCACTAATGTCTCCAAACAGGGCTATATTTCCTTAGATGGTCGGTTTTTGAGCCCTCTACCTTACAAGCAATTTTTCATCAGTTGCTTTTACGATGGAGGGGGGGGACATGGAGAGTCTTTTCAAGCAAGAGTCACCCTCATTGAAGGCCTCTTTTATTTATGAGTACAGAGATTCCATTATACAATAGAACCTCCCTAAGTCGAACCTTTGTGAGCAGATAAACCTCCATAAACCAATCATGTCAGACCGGTCCCAGACTGGGCTACATATTAAAGGCTGTGACTAAAAATGACCCTCCAAAAGTCAATAAACCTCTATAAACCAATATGTCAGACCGGTCCAGAACCAATGGTTCTACTGTAGCAACAACCAACATCACCCCACATCATTCCAGAGTTCAACATATCATTCCAGAGTTAACCCTGGAAGGATGTTGAGACCAAAAAGTGGCTGATGGATGACTTTCAAGTTTAGTGCAGAGATGAAGAATTGGACCTATTGGTCCAAAAATCAGATAATTTTTGGCCTTTTGGACGAGACCTATTGTTCTTTCAGGGTTACGGTAGTCAGATCTTATGACAGAAATGGTCTGCCTATCAGAGTATCCAGCTTTCTTTTAATCAGGAATTTTGAGAAGGGAGTAAATATGGAGTGATCTTCCTATAGTATATATAATATTACAATACATATTAATATTAATGAGACAAGAGAGAAAGAGACAATGATTGTTGATTATCAAAATCAAAGGGCACAAGGTTTAATGCAAGGCACTTGGTACAATATGTTAGAAATCCTACTGAGAATTATTGGCAGAAATTAGCAGCACAATGTTCAAGACTACATAGATGGCTGGAACATTTTTGGTGATTGAGTGCACCGGCGAACAAGATGCGGACCTCATGTAGCGTTATTTGATTCTGCATTCCTGAAACAGAAAAGAAATGTTGCAATCGAGAGAAGCCCACACTTTCTCAGCAGCTCCCACATCAGTACCCAGCTTATTGTGTCCAGTTGGAAATTGCAAAAAAGGTACAAAAAGTTGAAAACTGTTCATGAATTGTTGAAAATATTTCATGGTCCAAGCAGTACCGGTACCTTACCTCGTAAGTCAATGTTCTCACTGAAGCCAGCAAGGTGAAGAGGTCACAAGCTATTCAGCAATTTATGATACGGATTTGACCTGAATGTATTAGTTTTCGATATTCGAGACCCATAAGTGTCATAATAAGACCGTCCTCAAAGTATGGCAACGCTTGTTTACATTCATATTAGTACATGCTTCCCTGCTCCGAACATTGGACTTCATTGGAAAAAACTGGTGCATCATCCATAATGAGATCACCAGGCTTCAAGCAAACCTGGGCATGTATCAGATCTTGTGAGCTTTGTTCAATTCGCTAAATCAGTTTGTGAGTAGGAACACCCAAACCGACACTGTTAGCGCTGAGCATTGTTCCTATTATTATTAAAGTCGTCAAGTTTTTACGTGTTATCGATAGCAAATGAAACACTCACTGTCAATTATAGAATGTGCAGTGTGGAGTGTGCGAAAGTTTCGAGGTTTAAAATGGTAGATGACCTAAAACCGAACACTTGAACAAATGCTAAGGTCGTGTTCATCTCTTAATCGATCAATACATAACCATTGTTAAGATTTTAGAGTGTTGATTTTGGGTGAGTGGCGATTTGTGGTGTCCCTAAATCCCATTTTTGATAAGTTTCGACCCAATTCCAACATGATTTCACCATGACATTGAGTGAGGGGGAATGGAAGGAAACCTGAGAGTTATGGTCAAAAGCCACCAAAGGATCCGATTTCAAATCTTGCAGCATTCTCGAATTCTTGCAGGCTGTGATTTGGGACTCAGCTGCTTCTCAAGCTTTCTGTAATTAAAAGAAGACAACTGTCACATTCTGATCATTTTGAAGGATATCCAGTATTGTGCTCTACATGTATACTACAGGTAGTATGGCCCAAGTCATTGTGAGAAATATGATAGTCCATCCCACGCTAAATCGCCACCTTTGGCACTACCCCAATCGCGAACGCACGCGCGCACTCTCACAGGTAACTGGTTCACTTACAATAACTTGGCATTTGAATGATGTTTTACCTGGCAGCTACGGCAGATTCAGCTAGCTTGATATTGCTCAGGTTGAAGTACTTCTCGCGGGTTTTATTTCCCTCAAGTTCAGCGGCATCGAGAGCACGATCAAGCGGAGGACTCTGGTCCGACTGAAGAAACTTCTTTATTGCAGCTTCGTCCTCTTTATCAAGCACTATCCCATGCTCTTTCGCAATCTGCAAAGTTGAAAGAGTCAGATATTAACAGACCACATTGCAAAAGACACTACCACAATCAATCCTCACTCCTTAAAGGGGAACTACGGGTATACAAGGGGTTCCTGGTCCCTTTTTTGACATCTCTCAGCAGCGGAGTTGTTATCCTTCAATTGTTGCAAATTTGTAATTGTTCAAATCACATGTGACAAGGTTAAACTACACTGTAAATTCATTCTATATAGATTCATCCATAATTCAGTGATGTGCCTCCAAAATGATGCCTACTGTCCTGTGGGACAAGTTCGCAAAACCAACAACCGATTGAACTTCTTTGAAAAATTTAACTAATTGGTTTTTACCTGCAAAGCTTTGGGCTCCGTAAATGTTTCGTTTCGCAGGGCTTCCAGTTTGGCCAGAAGCCAAGCGGAAGAATTCTGCTCTGGATTGTTCAATTTGCGTGCCGGAGTAATGGCAATG
Source organism: Pseudisothecium myosuroides (assembly GCA_951799445.1). Taxonomy (NCBI): domain Eukaryota; kingdom Viridiplantae; phylum Streptophyta; class Bryopsida; order Hypnales; family Lembophyllaceae; genus Pseudisothecium; species Pseudisothecium myosuroides. The sequence goes on from OX637292.1 coordinate 18,921,928, forward strand.
GACGGTTTTTGACCACTCTTGCACGTAGTACTGGCGGACCTTGGTGTGCTGAAACTGTTGCTTCGTTTGGGCAAGCTTGCACTCTGCGGTCGACTCATTTCATTCACAGTTGCTTTCAGACTTGATAACGGAGAAGAAGACAAGTCTAAACTTCTCGCAACGAGGGGGCGGCATCTCTCAGCTTGAACCTGCACTCATAGAAATGCAGCAAAGATGCCAAGCCATCAGCAAGACACATTCTAGCGAAGGATACTGTGGAGTATTATTCATAGCATTATACAGTAGAACCTCTCTAAGTTTATAGAGTTGGGACCGGTCTGACACATTGAGTTAGAGAGGTTATTACATTAGGAAGGGTCATCATGTTCATATGCGGTTCATATTGTTAAGTTGGGACCAGCAATCAATACTTCCTGACAACGCTTTATTAACTTAGAGAGGATCAACTTAGAGAGGTTCTACTGTAGTAGAGGATACTAAAACGGTTAGGGACCCAATCCTGTCTCCTATAATGACTCCTTTTACCAGCAGCAACTCATCTCTTCCAATACACGTGATTTGGCCTTCAATTAGCAAGTTGAGAATAAACACAATTTGGCTAAACATCTATGACTACTGAGCTTCGAATGGAAATGGGGTTGTCTACTGAAGATTCAATAGTGGTCTCAACCTCCCACTTCGACTGATTGCATAAGAAAGCATCCAATACGTAAGAGTGAGAAAACAACTTCATCTCAAGAGAGTTTGGCTCTTGCAGTACTCAAAGTGAGCTCTATTGAGTGATCTTCCAATGAAAGTACACCAAATAGTACCCGACCTTACACCACCTTCTCCAGCGATCAAATTACCTTGAGATTCTGCGTGGCCATCGCTGCAAACTGCCCTTTAGGAACTGGTGACAAACTTGCTCGTGCTGACAATACTTTCCTCCCATCCGCATGAAAGACCTTATCAGTATTCTCAAGCACAGAAACCCAGTGCTGGGAGCAACACCCTCGGCGTCCTTGATCCCACTCCTTCTGATTCGCCTTGCGGTTCCAAACGCCCTTCGTTTTATCCCGATGCAGCATTATAACTGGAACAACATTCAGCGTTTTCTTCGCAGCAGCAGCATCCTCTGTCTCCCCCTTCCCACGCTTCAGACCTGTGCAGAACCGCGATCTCTTTTGATCCACAGATTTTGACCTAAATCGTTCGTTTCTCAACGACGGCGAGGGATGCAGAGGGACAACTGCATTATACGCGCCATCAACTCCCTTCAGAATATGAGGACGCGCGCTCTCAGAGTACCTAACACAATATTCAATAAATTGACAACCATCCAATTGCCAAATTTAGGACAGATCTACATGCACCTAAATTTCTCCAGCTGCACAATATATTATTCCAATTGTACCGAAAATTCGCCAGTTTAACAGAAATTTTTCCTTACTTTTGCAGATGCTCTTCGCGAACGAGACTTCTTCGTCCTGGCGATGTGAATCCTCGCTCATGAATCGGAGCCGACACAGGCCTCTCTTTACAGCATTCCCGAAACGATCTCGCAAATGTCGCATCACTGAAGGAGCTATGCGATTGGCCTAAACTCAAATGATCAGCTCGATTACAAGGAGAACGACGTCGATAGCCATGCTTCTTCTTCTTGTCATGAAAATCGTCCGTCCTTGCTCCTCGGAAGTCACGCCTCCGACTCTCGTCGTCGTGCCAGGCGTGGAGGGCGGCTTGCCATTGCCCGATCTCCCGGAAGCTGGAGCGGACCTCTTCCTGGTACTGCTTCTCCGACTTCCACTGCATCTGTTCGCACAGTTTCTCGCACGCTTTCTTGAGCTCGTCGTTCGAATTCTCGGGTTGCCAAGAACTCTTGCCATCGATATCTCTTCTCTCCCTCAACCTTTTTCCGCTAGTTCCGTCTTCGTCGTCTTCTCTGAAATCAGTCTCATAGTCGTCGAGATGGTAAGGAGGATTCTCTCTGCCGGGAGAACACGCAATTGAAGTTCTGAAGCTGCTCTCGTCGTCGTAAGAGGCTGTTAGAGCCATGGATTGAGGAGGAGCTCTCGTACCGCAACCATGTACAGGGCAGGGATGCCATGGATCTGATGAATTGGTGTGCAGATGACATGCTGTAGCTGGTTTGGGATCATGGTGTGAATTTAGAATTGATGATGGCGGATTGAAAGCTGTGCCACTGAACACGGCCATGCGATGCAACAGAGGCTTGCACTCTGGCTGCAACGCTTCTGTCATCTGCACAAGGAGCAAGACGAACGTGAGAGCTCGGGAGGCTTCGTTGCCATTGCTGCAAAAACTTGCCACTGCGAATTAGGGTTCTCTCAAATGCAACTAGGATTAAGGGTCCACCGAATGCAAGTGTGAATTAGGGTTCCTTCAAATGCAATTGGAAACTGATACTTTCTTCATGCAAATGGGGTTTAGGGTTTCTCCAGATTTAACTAGGAATTAGGGTTTTTTCAAATGCATTAGGAATTAAGTTTTTTCAAATGCGAAAAGGGATTAGAGCTCCACCAAATGCTTGTGTGAATTAGGGTTCCTCCGAATGCCCCTACGAATTAGGGTTCTATCATTGATATGCAACTAAAAATTAAGGTTCTTCCAAATGCATTTTAAAGATATGATTTTATCAAAAACAATGCAACCCAAATCTTGGGGCACAAGAAATTATGGACTTGATAATACTCGAGAATTAGGAGGCTTGGGAGCAATACCACATATAAAGTGAACCAATGCATTACGATACTCAATTTGGGTCACTTTTTTTTGTTGATTTGGATGGTTGATTTATCGTCCAAATCAACAAAAAAGTGACCCAAATCAACACAACCAAATCAAATAGTGACATTATACAGTGAGGGTTTATAAAGGCAAAATTAAGATGAGATCAAAAATGTCAAAATTTATAATGTTTGGTTGATCTAATAGCAAAAATTGAAGCAAATGTCTATAAGTTGTAATCCTCTTTTAATTAGCTATTGAGTTGCATTCATCAGCACAATTGGTTTTGCTTTGAGAATTTCAAGCAGTCTAACGCTAAAATCAACGTTTGAAATTTTTTTAGTTTTACTAGCTATTTTCCTTTAATTCCCATATTGAACCAGTTTTTTAAGTATTAAGTCCATTTTTATATCTATTTTTTTTCTGAAATAGAATTTTTTGTAGATTTTTTCAATGATTTCAATTTACAACTAGACTTGTTCCTATTTCCATTGGCTAACAATAAACCCGTTAGCAATTCTTCCCAAAAATTGGCTACAATATGAAACAATTGTATAAATTAAGTTACTCAATCATTTATAAGTGCACATTCCTTATTTATCTTGAAAATCTCTCATGATGTATACAAATTTGATTGGAGATTTTTGTACATTAAGTTTGAAGCACAACTTTGGGTACCTTTGAAAGCTCATTTGTATCCTATGATAAAGTATCAACAATGAGTTTTTATAGCAATGTTGATTGAATAAGCAATTGAGAATGGTTTCAATTATTAAACCATTTAAATTTTGTTAATTCTTGTTGGAAACCAAAAGGAGATTCTACATTCTCTTAGTATGCACTTTTTGACATTTATAAATCAATAATGAGTTTTTATAGCAATGTTGAAAACATGCGTATCCCAAATTGACTCTAGATTTTCATAAATAAAAATAACATATATTGTAGAGAACGATTACAATTAGGTGCAATTACCAAAATGCAAGTTGATTGTAAGTTTCAATAGAGAAGCTTCAAACTCCAAATAGTAGTTATCTTTTTTGCATAGTGATTTCAAACTTCTAAACACCCCATCAATGTCTACAAATGGGTTTCTAATGATTGTTGCACTTAAAATCTTGTTAATTTTTTGCAAATTTTTTGAAAAGATTTTATGAATAAATATCTAATGAGTATTCAAATTTTATGGAATTCTAGCTTAAGAATCGAAATTAATAATATATTTCTATATAAAAAAACTACGATCATGGAACAAAATACTAAAGATGCATTTTTCTAAAGAATGACACCTAGTTAAGTTCATATGTGTAAATTTTTAAATCAATTATTCATTCCATTTTCATTAGGAAAGTGAAGATTTTTCATATAGAAAGTCAAAAGGTCATCATTTAGCAAAATGTCGTATACAATTCATTTGTGGAAGTTAATTTATCCACTAAAATTACACACACACATATATATATATAATTTATTTTCAATTTTTACTTCAAGAGTAAGGTGGTTCTTTTTGGTGTTTATATAAATCAAGGCACCATAAAAAATTGTGTTAACTAAAAAATTACATCAAAGTAGTAAATATATTCGCAATGTTTTGTAATTTTATTCACCTCCAAATTTTTTGTATATCCACATCCTTCAACTTTCTTGGAAATTAGAATGTAAGTGTTTAATATTATCTCATTGTGATGGATATTAACTTCAACTTTGTACACAAAAATTTAACATCAAGTGTATTCAAAGTGAGTTGACCCTAATAGTCAATGTTCAAAATAAATAAAAAATCTTCATTCCGAATGCTTATGTCTTGCAAGCTATACAATCAATAATTGAAAAAAACTTCCATACATTTTTATATGGGTAATATAGGGAAAGATCTCTTGGTTGAAAATGGAAGAAGATTGATTTCTTCAATGAACCTCTTAGCAAAAGAGTGTCTTTTGTGAAATGCAATCAAAAAAATCTACGGGTTGACAAGATATCTAGTCAATCTTCACTTAAGTAAGATGAAAAAGCACCAATCATGAGTGAAGGAAAGTCTACAATACACTAATTGTAGTTTTATTGATGTATTGAACAAAATATTAATGGTAAAAATGGTGCGATTATTTTGGTAAAAAGCATATTAATATTTTATATTGAACATCTTCATTAAAACCTTAATAGATAATTAAAATGATTTATGCATGTCTAATACTATTGTATAGACTTTTGGTTCAAGTTTCTATATATGGAAATCATGAGTGCTATTTAATGGAAAATCCACAACTATTTTTCAATAGAATTCAATCCAACTAATAATAAAGTAATAAAAAATCTAACTATTAATAAATTAACCCCTAAAGTTCCTTGACTATGTTCTCACCAAAAATGCTCCGAAACTGCCATTTCTAGTACAAGTATCAAATGTTTGAAAAATATCATTTTTGGACACATGTAACTATAGGATCTTGTAACTCTGGTTTGAAAATATGTGGAAAAAATTTCAGAAATTTCTATTATGTAGATTAGAAGATATTAGCGTTTGAAGTGGCAAAAGTCCTTTTTTTGGCCTTGCGAAAAATCGGGCAGCTGCACTTCACAAGGTCAAATTATTATGAAAAAAATTCCAAAATGGTTGTGCTTCTTTTAGGGCAAGTTGGCTACATGCTTGAAAATTTTCAGATTATTTGGAATTGTACAACATATAGGAAAAAAATTGTAAATAGAAAAAAATAGAGAATGGTTCAAAACACTAAATTGTTAAGAAGTTAATTATGGAATTGAAAAATGCCAATCCAATGGTTGCAATGTTGCAATAAAAAATCTACATCCTACAATTTTATTTTTTTTGAAAAATATTGAAAATTGAGTGAAATAAACAACTTCAAAGTTTATTTTAGAGTAGACAATCCATAACTGCCCGCAAACTAAAAATCCTCATAACGTTTGACTCATTGATTAGAATGGAATGATTCAAAGCTTTCCACATATATATAAATCTAATAAACCGATTTCAGATTTTTATTTTTGAAAAAAGTGATTTTTTCTGATCTGCCCGGACTGCCCGAGTTGAGAAACAAACTACATATTAGGCCATAACTTTTGACTCGTATTTCCAAATGTCATGAAATTTGGTGCATATGAAAGATATTCCTCCTCCCCACCTTCTATGAAAATTTCAGCCCAAAATATGCAAATCTCTAGTCACACGTACCTGCCCAAAATTTCTACATTGCCAAAAAAGGCATGTTGGTCCTTTAGGGGTTAAGTCACAAATTTATTAGCTTCTATTTTAAAGTTATTATTTTATTCTCTCATTTTTAAAATAGCATCTTCTTATCCTATATGATTATCAGGTTAAAGATATTTCAAATCATCAAGCACCTTATTTCTTTGCTTCTTTAATGTTGGGGCATATGTAATCTCCAATAGGAAAAAATAATCAAATTGGACCTCTTTCCAAACAATTTCTTTTAAGCTGATGATCCTCCAATTTTAGACTCAATTTCTTTTAAGTCATGAATAATTTCTAATATCCTAAAAATATTTAAACCCCATGATTTATTATGAGACATTGTCAAGCTTTGTGGGCCTCGATAGCTCAACAAGTTCGAAAAGACTATTAACATATTTTCCACAATTGAAAAATAATAACATGACTACATAAGAAGATGAGTCAAATTTGAAAAGACACTATTACATCTAGAGAAAGACTTCAAAATGTGTAAAATCATAGAAATTTTCATTTCAATCTAAAGGAATTTGAATGTAAAGGTTTCTACTTTAAAACACTTTATCCCTTTTGATTTGCATTTTGAACTATGTAAGTGTATTTTCTATTAAATTATGGTACATGAATTTATTTTATTTAAGGTTTGTTAAATCATTCATCAATTTTTTTACACTAATTATATGACACAAAAAATATATAGAAGCCTGATATTCAATACTTTGGGTACACCATCTTCAATAAATTTCCAAATATATTTATAAAACATGATTTTGAGCAAAACAAAATCTTAATGTCACATAGGTGAGTTAAAAAAGATTTTCATCATATAAGATCCATGGTACAACATTTATTTTTTAGTTCAATGATATCCATTTATTCATTTATGATTGTTTGGACTGTGGATCTTAAAGGAATCACATGACTAACGAAGGTAGATTACTTTTAAAATATAGACTTCAACTTTAATAGTAAACATCAAATTCTTGTAATGTTAAAGAAACTAAAAGAGGTTTACAATTCATTTTAGAATAAAATTGTGGGTATAAGATTTACCATAGAATGGTGTACACCATTCAAAATACAACTTTTTTTAGGTGATTGCTTTTGGTTTAAATCCTTAATATTGTTGTCTTCTTTATTTATTATTCTTTTACAACTTGATGATTTGGATTCTAATTCAAATTCATTAGCATCATAGTATTTATGTTTGAATTTTTTGTCTTCAATATATTCTTTTGTCTTCATTTCATTCAAAAAAATTGGAGATGTATGTATTTGACAATGTTGGGGTTCTTTTCCAAAGTTTTGAGGACTATTTATTGTATCAATTGAAATAAAATTTTGAACATTATAATTATTTTCACATTGAACTGATTTATTTGAATCACTAGATTTTATAAAATCAATTACAACCCTATTTTGATTAGTTGGTGATCTACACAAGTGTTTGTAATTGTCATATTTTTTAAATTGTTTTTGTGTTTCATATTTTAGCACATTGTATTTTGACCATTTTTCCTTGAACTCTAGAGTTGTTTTATTGTTTCTTCCACTTCTTAATTGAAGTGCATGTGTCTCAATATTTTTTGCATTGTCATCTTCATAATTTAAGACTTGTATTTTAGTTGTAGTATTCTTCAAAATTGGCTTCTGTATAGATTTTTTTGAATCAACTTCAAAATCTATAACTTTTTTTCTATTAAAAATAATAAAAATAGATCAATTATTTTATATTATGTATATCGATTATAATTTTGAATTGCATATTTGTATTTTTTTTGGTTCTATATACCATTTTTTAATCAATGCAACAATTCTGATACTAAGCAAATTATTATTCATAGATATTTAATTTCATTAATATCACACATCCAACAAATAAAAATCCAAATTTATATTTCTATTTAAATTTCTATTGAATGCTATATTTACTTTTAAATTGACATTAAATGTTTTTTATCATTTTAATTTGTGCATTTATGATATAATTTTAATTTAAAAAATTAATATAAAATATTTATAATTTTTAAAATGATAATAATCTAATATTTTATACAAATTATAGTTAAATATTTAGATAATTATAATTATTTTAAATTATATCATTTTTTAAATTTATATTACTATTATTTCATTCATATTTTTTGAATTTTAATTTAATTTTGAATTTTTTTATAATGCATGAAAGAATTAAATAAGCATTTAATAATTTTTTACATTTTATTATTACTTGAATCAGCCCATTGGACACTTTTCAATTTATTTTGTTTAAGAAAATCTTCATTTATTGGTATATTAAAGTCTGGAATAAGATGGATTTTTGGACCAGCATTTGTAAATACCAATAGAAAATTATAAAATATATTTGCAATTTTTGTAAAATTTTCTTTTTTAAAGTTGTTTTTAGGAGGTCTTATATTGTTTGATTTCAAAAAGTCACATAATCCCAAATATGAATTAAAACTCAAACTTTGTATACATGTCCAATTCGATGTTTCATACAATTGTATCTTGTCAAGCAAGCCCTTAGCATTTGCATTGGTATGAAGTGTTTTTAAAGAGGGCCTTAATGAAACCGCCACTGCTAAAACTCTAGCATCATTGTGAAAACTTAAACAAACAATTGACACTCCCATTGAGGATTTTGTACATTGTGGTGACCAACCATAAGATCCATTGTAACGAGTCCACACCATCAAGCCACCTTCAATAGTTCCAACTACCATATATTCTTTGCAATAAGTTGATGCAGATAAATTTTTTAAACCTTGAATATAACAATCTGATTCAATACATTTTTTTTTTATTTGAGTATATTTGTCTTCAACTACAAATTTCATTCCTTCATTTAAAAGTAGGTTTTAAAAATCCACCATTTATAAATGGATTTTAAAAATCTATTTTTAATCTATAAAAAGCTACAAAAGGTCATTAAGTTTTTTTCCAAAATATTATTAAGACTTCAATAGCACAATATATCAAATCATTCAAAAGTTTAATGTATTATAAAATATAAAATGACCAAGTATACAATAGAAAATAAATTTTATTAAAAAATAACTACAAATTTTGTAGTATGTTAAAAATAAATTGTCACAAAAATACAAAATGAAAGAATTTTTCACCTGAGAAATTTCAGGTACAAAGTTAGCATATGGGAAACTTCACCTGCCCCTTGTCCCGCATCTCCATAAGATAAACCTAGAGAATGGATAGCAAAAGCCGTAATATAAGCGTTACTTGAAGGTAATAATGCTTCTTCAAAAATCAACTCCAAATTCATACTTTCATTATTCGATTGAGGACTGCCACATGTTATTTTCCACAAGCGTATGAATCCATCCAAACATCCCATGGCAAATACGGAGGACATGCTAATAAATAATAATATTGAAAAATATGCACAATTGTTTTCCAATGGTTCACTACACATTGGACATTTTTCTTTAAAATAAGGATCGATATAATAATCTTTAGATTGTGAAATGGACACAATTGTTTCAAATAGCATGAATCCATCTGAAAGTCTCCAACAACAAATGGATCCATCAAATGCTGCGGACAACATTATAAGCCCATCTCCTCTAACTGAAATACATACAATTTTTGATGAATGGGTTCCAATGCAAAAGACTTTACTAAAATTTATATCAGTATCTGATTTGTGAGATCTTGTTGGCAATTTTGCAAATAATATCCTTTTAGAATTTAGTTGAAAAAAAACTATTTCATCAATACGACTTGGAATATACTCAAAATTGCTCAATTCCACATCTACAGCTTTTGTTAATCCATTGAATGCGTTGGAATTGTTCCTTTTGTAAATAAGATGTAGTTGATATGCCAAAATCGGTAATACATTGTAAATACCACCATCTTCAAAATTGATCATATATGTATTTATTACACCACCAGCACGTATTGCACCAAAATGAAATTCTTGATTTGGATCCCAATGTCCAATTCCAGTAAAGAACCTTTGTCTATCTCTATGAAGTGGAGAAGGACAACATGGATCTAAAATTGAACTCGGCGATATTTGATGTGCAACACTCATAAAGACAAGCTCTGGTCTCATCATTCATTTAATATTTATCATCATACATACAAATATGTTATCTTGTTGCTTGATAATTTTTCTTAAATGCTTTACTGTAACCTCAAATTTAACATTTTATATTTGTATTTTCAAGATAGTTATGTACACTCTCGTTCAATAATTTATAAATAGAAATATATTGAATTTAGATCCATTCATTGACTTTGATGAAAACATTTCAGAGTGAACAAAAATGATTTATTTGACTTATTCAAATAAGCAAAATGGATGTATAATACCTCTCAATGTTTTAACATCTCATAACTAAAATAGCTTGTACTTTTATGGTTCACAAAATTCATGAAACATGTATAATGTGCATTATTTAATTGGAAATAATAAAATATAAACTACAAATGCATGATTAATTTTCAATTGGTTTTGTTCTTTTATCAATGTCTAATTTAAAAATTTAGGAATTGTAAATGTATAATATGTAAATGAATACAAGAACTTTACAAGGTAATAATTTTTGAAAAGTTGTTTTACTGTTGATTTATTTTTCAAAATAAAATAGACTTGAAATAATGATTTTTTAATTAGAATTTTAGATTTCACTAAAACATGAGATTTAATGCTTTCAATAACCAAAACAGATTGAAATTTAAACTTCACATTTAGATTCAAGACATGTGAATTGCAATTTAAGAACATAATTACAATTTAAATCGCAAAAGTCAATCATTTTGTATATAAAATCTAGGTATTTTATACTCTCAACTCAACTACTTTTCAATGACGACTAATTGAAGGTTTAGGACTCTTGAAATGGTAAAATTTCAAAATCTTAAATCTTTCAAAGCTATGAATATATGTAGATTGTAGATTTTGATACTTGTAATGTTTTGATTTATAGTTTAGGAAATTTATTGGCTACTTATTAGTAGAATACTGCGTATAATCTAAAATGGTTTTGAATTATATCAAGCTTTGTTTGTGAGCAAGAATTGTTGGTAGAGAATATAGGGTCATTCACTCACATGATTAGTAAAGGGTGAAATTCCAAATTTATGGAAATTTATGGAATTTTTTTTTTTTTTTTATTTTTTTATTATTTTTACAAGTTTTTAAAATTTTAATGAATTTACAAATAAATTTATAAATTTACAAAACAATAATTTTTAGATTTTTAGATTTTATAATTTCTTATCATTTTCAATGGTTTTAATTTTTGTAATTTTATAGATAAACTAATGCCATAAAAAAGCTTCAATTTCTCATTGATTTCTCTCATAAAAACTTGGTGATAAGTTTTTAATAGTGTAGGTAACTATTCATGGTCAAAATGTAGATGAAAGGATAGAGAAAAGTATCTCCAAAACAAGCCACAACTTCATTTATTCCAAAATAGTTGTGGCATCAATTATGGTGCTTTATTTGTGTTGTCTTTAAATTCTATAACTTTATATCATGCATCTCAATATTGAACCCTATATCTGTCAATATAGAAAAGAATGTCATTACAATTAGGAAATCAGCTACACTAGTCTTGACCTAAAATTTATCATTGAAATCAATTGGAAAAAAATAATACTTGAAATGGTATTGGGACAATGCTTCACATAGCTAGACCATTTTGCTTATTTGGGGATTATCATTTGTTTCTTCTCAAGCCCTCATAGCTTATAATAACAAATTTCAATCTGATATTAGCCAGATATGCAGACTTTTTTGTAATCAAGAAGCAATGTTTAATTGTAGCAAGTAAACTTTTGTAGTAGTTGAAAGCATATTCTCATCAACCATGGACACTAAAGGTGGTGGATTTTTTAAAAGTTCGTACAATACGCAACCAAAGAGGGAATCAAGACAACCTAAATATACAAAATTCTCCCAACAAGAGCTTGGATCATGCAAGCCTTTGCTAACTCCAAAGTACAATGTAGTTCTCTTTGTTTCATTGGGCGTGATTTGCATTTTGATTGGAATCTATACATTGCTTGCTTCATTGTCGATCGTTGAACTAGGCAATAGGTATGATATCTTTTGTATCATGAAATATGCAACACCTCAGAGTCCATTGATAACACAAGAGGAAAAGTCTGCGTTCATGCAAACATATAACAAGAGAAAAAACTGCACAATTACAATGGATGTGGTGAAATTCATGAAGCACCCCATCTATGTTTATTATCAACTCGGAAACTATTTTCAAAACCATCGAAGATACGTCAAGAGCAAGAGCGAACGACAACTCCGAGGTCTCTCGGCCTCGAGCTCCGAGCTCAAAGACTGCAAACCTGAAGACATGGTCAATGGAGAAATCATAATCCCGTGTGGTTTAATTGCCTGGAGTCTCTTCAACGACACTTTTGAATTCTCCACCGACAAGCAGGGTACCATCTTTGTCAACCAAACAACCATCTCATGGAAGAGCGACCGCGACAAGAGATTCAACAACACCGTGTTTCCATCAAATTTTGTCAATAACAATCGAACATCATTTGCCAATGCTTCGCAGATTGGAGGAGGTTGGTTAAATGAGAGTTTGCCATTGAATAAAAACGAAAACTTGATGGTTTGGATGCGCACCGCTGCACTCCCAACATTTCGAAAGATCTACGGCCGAATCGAAACAGACCTCCAACCGGGTACAAAATTGACCGTTAATATAAATAACTTATACAACACATATGGATTCAATGGGAGCAAGAAGCTTATTCTATCGACGGTAAGTTGGATTGGTGGCAAAAATGACTTTTTGGGTTTGGCATACATTGTAGTAGGTTGTATTTTGATTCTCCTAGGATTGATGTTCTTGTATGTGCATTGGAAGTATCCAAGGCCATTGGGAGACATGTCTTATCTTTCATGGATGCGGAAGAGTGCAGGTGCTTTCACAGTGACAAATTAAGAAAAGTTGGGTTGCTACTATGTGAGTCCAAAATTGTGAGCCCATGAGCATAGAAGACTATACACCTATGTTTATTGGTGTCTGTATTATAGAAACTTTCCATGATTATAGTGTAGCTAGGTTATGAATACCTATATTATAGGTGTTTATGATATAAGCACCTTCAATGATTGTAGGATATCTACTTATACATATGTTCAAGGCTCTTATACTCGCAATTTCATACTTACACACTAGCATAGTTGCAAATTAAGATTCCAAAGTCTTACATTTTTTTTGTTGATGCATGTTGTAAAGATGGATTGTAATCAGACTAAGATTCTAAGCACTGTTGGTGTCATTTAATCATCCGGTGCAATTTATGAAATTTGGAAAAGCCATTAAATTAAAACTTTAAAGATAGATTGTTGCTTGAGTTGAAATGCTTTGTAACATCAATATAATTGAATGTAAGGTAGTCTGCTCTTAAAGCGACCATTTAAGAGTTGATTGCCTTTTGGAAAAGCTAAATTCCTTGAAACAATTTGAATAAATTTTTGTAGGAAATACAAAAGAAACAAGGTTATTATTCAGAAAGAAAGGTAGTAACACAAGTCATTTCATATTTTTTGAACCTTTGTGGAATTAATTACAAATTTTTGAAGTTGAATTGTAGTGGTCACTAAAAACAACCACCTCCTAAAATGTATACTACTGATACATTCAAGAAATCAAAATGTACCTCTGTGTCATGATTGCCCTTAGAGCATACTACCTTAAATGGAGCATTCGGTTATAGGTCAATATTTGATGTGGTTGGATGAGGTCAAAAACTACTTACACACCATATGTAAATCACGAGCTAATAAAAAAAAGAACAAAAATATATATATATATATATAGGAAATAAAAGCTTAAACCAAAATAACAACTAAGTCCAACCAAATATTGGCATTAATGTCAATTATTTTGAAAAATAGTATTTATTGACTAGACTTAATGAATACACTTGACTGGTTTGGTCCTGGATTTGACAACCAAAGTGAGAAATCCTACCTATAATTTAATTGTAAATACAATGATATCATTGGCAAAATACAAAAATACAATTATGCTAATTTTACTTCACAATGACATCTACTAATGAAAAATTAATGTGTTATTGAATTTTTTTTCTCATTGCAAATGTAGACAAATATGTAAGAGGAAACCAAACCAAGTAGATTAGGAATAGATAATTTGTACTTTTCACTAAAAATAAGCACAAATAGTAAGCAAATGAAATACAAGTGGTGGAAAAAAAAATCACAAAATTAAAGATGATGTATTTATTCAAAATTCAAAATGAACTATGCACATAAAGACATGCAAAAAGCATGCACTTTAGACCTAAATACTTCGGAAACTACTACAATATGAAGCTCATTCAAATAGAAAATAGTAGCCCATTCAACATCATGACAATATGATTATTGACAAATACATCCAAGCAATGTAAAAATTGTCAATGCATTTCCATACAAAAAACAAGATGAAAGACTAGTTTTGCTTAAACATGTTTTGCCATATGTTCCATGTGCAACCGTTTTGTCAAACCAATGCAACCATGTGAGTGCAATTAGGCCTATCAAAGTCTTAAAAATATTAAATTCCAAAATGAACATGTAGAACGTCTCCTTCTAGAAATATTAACCTAGATTTGATGCTTGAGTGATTTTAACAATCCTTGATCTTGACCCCTTTTTAAAACCAACCCATATAGATTTTTGTCTAAAATGTACTCTCACTATTCATGAGAGTCTAGGGTCAGTTTTAGAAACACTTATTATTAGCACTTCAAAAATTTATTGTTTATTCATATGGAGCCCAAAAAATGCATTTTAAGAGAATCTAAAATCCTTTTTTGACTACCAATTGGACCCACAGAACTATTTCAATATGATAATGGGAAGTCAACCATATTGAATTGCTTATTTAGAGGAAATTTCATATCCATGTTTGGTCAACTTCATTAGATTTCTACATTAGAAAACACATTTCAAAAATTTGATATTTTTTCACATCTGGTAATACATGTATGAAATTTCAGTTCATTTTTCATAATTAAAAATATCAAATTTAATTGTATATTATCTTTTAAAGGAATTTCTTTGTAAAAATCATATTCCATAGTAATTACAAAAATGCTTAAAATAATATGAGATTTTATATAAAAAATGGAAATAATAGTGACAAACATCATGGTGTAATTGATGTACTCTTTGAGCTCACACCAATTTAAAAAGTTCAAAGGTAATATATTTTGAGCATTCAAGATGCTATCTTCAAAGTGTCAAAGAATTATTATTTTTATCAATTTTGGAAAAAAAAATGGAGCTATATTTAAATGTAAAAAGTAGATTATTAGAGCTATATATTTTTTGGTTCGACTTAAAAACATTTAAAATTAACTCTCAAAGGACATTTGAGAGTTAATTCATAATTAGTGAAGATATAGATGAGGATGTAGAAGACTGAGGGAGCCAACCCATTCTTGATCACACTCCACCATTTTGGTAGCGTAAGGTGCTTTCTTTCCATGCAAATACAAATGAGTAGTAATCAATTATGGTGCAATTCCCAGGGCAGTTATAATTGGCTACAAGACTCTCAATATTGCAACCAACCCTTGCTTGAAATATAAAGATCTATATGACTAGTATGGGTCAAATAGAATCTTCACCCAAAAAATTAATGGTAATTATGTTTTGGAAGGAAATTTTTTGAAAAATTATTGAATCTTTCTACATTCTATTTTTGTCCATAAATTTTTTTTCTACTCAAGAAACCCGCCTTCCAAATACGTGTAATTGCTAAAGTAGGTTGGCTTCGTTACTAATGGGGGACGTTAAGCCAATCCCATGAAGTAGGGTGGATTTACCTTGGGAAAAAATGCAAGAATTTTTTATTTAGAGTGAATTTGATTTTTTTTTGCAAATTCTAAATTCATATTTGCAATCAATGACCTCGGATTATCTAGAAGAAGCCTAAAACACACCCTAGGCACGGCACATAGTTGAGGGGCTTTTTCTTTTCTTTTACTCCTGGTCACACCAATTTTACCAAGATGGTCCCACTTCTTGGGACGGAATTAATGTCCTACATTATCGACACTCCTTCAAATTTTGACCAAGCAAGCCTTGAGTACAGCCTTGGGATTTGACTCTATCCACCACAACTCCTACAAACTGCATAACATTTAGTAGCATATGTTGATGTTGCCTTGATTCTACAATGATGGTGCGCCTCTGCATCCTCCACCTGTCTAATTCATCAGTAGCTACTGATGAAGCCCTGTTGGGGTGTGGAATATACCACACCATTAATGTAGAGCTACTAAATGTTATGTGCACCAAAAATGATATACGGAATAATTTGTTAATGAGTGGCCCACATGTAATAAAAGAGAATGAAGAAAAATCGTATAAGTGATTATCTTAGGGCTGGTTCCCACTTGGCTTTATTTTTTTTTGGAAACACATGGACCAATTCCATTGATAGACGAAGCAGTACATTGAGACCAGAGGCGACAAGTCCACTTGTCTCCCACTTGAGAACAGGTTTAAATTTTTCTGAATTTGAGTTCACACCGAGGATGCCCCAGAAGCAGATTTCCGCAAACTTAAGTAGTTAAGTTACAGTAGGTCTTATCCAAAGTTCAGTACAGTGGAAATGTCCTCTTCATTCTGCTATATTGAATTAATGGTTTCATTTGACTTTATTTGACTTAATAAAGGCCTGTTCACACCTAGCGTTTGGTAGCGGCACTTATAAAATCATCATATCTCTACCAAAGATGGAAAGGTGCAGGTTTTATGGAAGCGTTTGTTATGAGTCGGTTAGGCATAATTAGGGTCATCTTAAATTATGAGTCATTCAAACCTACATGTTCTGGGTTTGAGGCAAATCACGTTCTCACAATCTCACCTGTGGCGTCACTAGCACTACCAAAAGTTTCAGCCTTCAAAGAGGCTGCTAACAGTTCATTTTCGGCACCCCTGCATTGCAATTACAGAAAATTGAAAAAAAAAAAAAAAAAAAAAATGAAAAAAATTGAAAAAATATATATTGAGAAAACATTTTAAAAATTAAAAAATCTGACGTGGTGCTGATGTGGCACCAATAAAAGTAAATAGTGCCACATTAGCACCCAAATAAAAATAATTTTTTATTTTCATTTTTTTAACAATTGCACCAGGGGGGTCAAAACTCGTGGGCCCTTCAGGGGTTGAAATTTTTTGTAATGTTTCTAAATTTGGAAGTTAACATGCAGTTAACACTCATGCAGAGGTCAGAAGTGAAAGTTAACCCTAAATGCCCAAGACCTTTTTTGAGCTTCTTGGAATTTCTAGTAAATTGAACAAAAAAGTGAAAATTTTGTTAAGTTTTATCAATTCTTTTGGAATTGTAACCACACACACACAAATATATATATTTATCTGTGTGTGTGTGTATGTGTGTGTGTATTCAAACTAGACATGTTAGAGAACACATAGGGAAAGAAAACACAACAATATCACTTATGGATTGAAAGATTATAATGTTTGATCATGAGTGTGTTAAAACTATGAAAGCAATTTGAAGTCTTTCAATCCTCTTTTCACATGTCAAATCTAAAAAATTGGCCACCAAAAAAAATGAAGTTAAAGGGCATAGCACGCATAACTCCAATCAATTTACAACTTATCAAAATCTACTCTACAGTTATTTTAAATGAATTTCTAATGTGATTTTTCTCCAAGATCTATACTAAATAGTGCAATTAGGTTGTCCCACACTAATTTCTTGACATTCTACACTATATAAATATATACAGTTATTGTAGAAGGATCATGCAATAATGTAGGAACCATGCATGTTGCATGGATTGGTACATTGGTTTATGGCTCGGGTTTAGAGAATGGCATGTGCTTCCATCTGGACAAATAGTGAATCATGAGGTAACTTCTTTGGTGAAGGCAACCTATTTGATAAAACAATTCAATTTCACTATTTAGTGTAGTGTATTTGAGGCTCATTTCCGAAAGCCCTCGACAATAGGAGCTCAAGATTTGCAATGGACACCCTTGCACAAAATGTTGAATAGAAAAGTCATAATCATTCATTTTCAAAATCAAATTTTTGATTTTGAAACTAGACTTCAAAAAGAATTTTTCAAAAATATAAACTACTAAAAATAGCAATTTGATTAGGTTTTATTCAACTTCAAAATATTGTCAATCCCAAAATTTGGTGCCTCGAATACTTAGGGGTTAACATGCACTTTCCAATAATAACAAGCAATAGTAGCAGCTGGCTCTTTCATAATGGGTTGCCTTGGGCTAAATTTCATTAGACCGGCCTAAAACATCTCAAATCTATTTTTCCTAAAGATTGCCAAGTTGTAATTAACAAATACTTTGCAAATGGTGGGTCCCAAAAACTTTGTGATTAATGGCCATAATAGTGCTCTTAAGTGCATGACACGTCAAGTACCACCTAGGTTCAGCATATGCCAATGCACATAGGTGGGAATGTGCTTCCATTTACAAGTCACTTACAACTCAAAGAATGCCTCCTTTAAGGCCAAGTGGAAACACACCCTAATACATATTCAACAACCTATTGTATACATCACTATCCATCTAGTGAAGATGGTTCAAGAACTTGGCCTACAGTACTAAGGTGAAAACACCCCAAACCATCAAAATAAGAAATTCAGTATATTTGGAGGTATCTATTTCTATTGAAAAACATTTTTGTAGTATTAGCAATTAAAAATCTTGAATTTAAAAAAATTAAAATTAATTTTTTTGGATAAGACATGTAATTACTATATATTTTCAAAGTAGAATTCCTAGGCAACTAAAATCATCACATAGCTTGGTCATAAAACCAAATCTAGAGAATCAACAATTCACCAATCACAATTAAGTGTGGAGACAATTTTATTGCACTTTTGGGAACACTTTCATTAAAAGTCTACTTGTCATGAACGGAAGTCTGTTGTTGTTTAATTATTCTACAACTCATAATAATGTAATGTGCAAACACTTGGCAATCATTATAATATTTGTATAATTAGTGCACTTTTATAATGGATTCATATAAAATCAAGGATATATAAAATGACTTATAGAGTTATAGAAACCTTAAAATATACATTTATTTTGCTGTGTTATTTTTTGAAATTTGAGAAAAAATTACATTGCCAAGAATTTTGAGATTTAAAAAACTTCTTTCAAAATTGTTTCAAAATGGCTTTTGGGTTGAAGTTAGAAAGGGAAATAAATCACATATAAATAAAAAAAATAATATAAATCAAATACTCTTACACCTGAACCTTACATTAATAGAGTATTTTTATTCAAAAATCTAAATATATATTCAAAGTGTCAATACCAATATTTAAAAATATTTCATGTTTCAATTTATATATAAAATATTAGGAAAAAAATTTAATTTGGACTTGAAAAGCAGTTTTATTTTCCTTCAACTGTAGATGAGTGAATTTTTAGCATTGAATTATAAAATCAATTACTATATTTATACATTTTAGAAGGTGTGATGGGCTATAGAAGGACTAGGTTTGGTAGATTTCTTAATGTTAAAAATTTATCAAGTTTTGGCAACAAATGGAAGCTAATACCTAAATGTAGAATTCAGAAAGAATAAACATTTAATAAAGCCCGTAATTCACAACAAAGTATCAAATGTCAAAATTGTGGAATTTTCACTTTGTGATTGTATGTTTGGAATATTTGTGGCATAAAAACTCCTTGTAGAAGTGATAAAAAATGAAAAAAAAAAATACAAACTTTAGAATACCAAAATTAGTGATCAAATTTAAAGGCTTATTTTGAAAGGGTGCAATTTGATTACATGGTGCCTAAACAAGAGTGTTGATCACTGTAGCATTATTACTAAAAATCCTTATAAAAATATTTGGCAACATCAAATTATCATTTAAGATATTTAGGGGAAAGAGATGATGCAAGAGATTAGTGTTTGAAGTCAAATCCTTATTTAACCTCTAAACTTCTAAGACATTTTTTTCATCAAAATTCACTCAAAACTGCCATTTTTATTGCAAAGTGCAAAAAACTTTAAAAATTGTTTGTTTTGCATATCTAACTATAGTACCTTGCACTAGACTGGTATAAAAATGTGTGGAAGAAATTTTAGAAACTATGATTGGGTGGATTGCAAGATAATTGCGTTTTGACGTAAAGAAATCCGACATTTTTGCACCTTGCATGACTAGATTTTCAAGGCTTTGAATCTTCATAGCTTAAAATTTTTGCACTATGCATTTCTAATTTCTAATTTTTTATGTTGAAAAAATTGAATTGAAATTCTAGGAATTAAAAAAAAAAAAACTTGCTTGATTTTCATTCTTTAAAAAATTGTTAAGTAGAAGTAGGTGTAAAATTGAAGGAAGAACTTAATTATAAATAATTCTAAGAGAATTGAAAATCACTAATCCTAATGGTGAGGTTGTTCTAGCAAGCTAACTAAACCCTGTGCAATTGTTTTTGAAAAATTGTGAAAAGTGCATTTGTAAATGAATCCTACAAATTATTTTTTAAGAAGATGCTTAACCCCTAAAGGACCAAGGCCTTTCTTCTGCCAAAAAACACTCAAAACTGCCATATCTATAGCAAAGAGTAAAAAAAATTGAAAATTGTTTTTTTTTCACATCTAACCATAGGATCTTACACCTAACTAACATGAGAGTGTGTGGAAAAAATTTCAGAATTTTTGACCGCACAGATTGCAAGATATCTCTGTTTAAAGTGAAAAAAACAAATTTTTCAGCACATTGCGGGACTAGATTGTTTGACTTTGAACATTTTTAATTAAATTTTTTGCACTACAGAGTTTTGAGCTTTAAATCTTTATAGTGGAGAATTGATTTGAGAGTCTAGGGGGGGAAAAAACTCAAAAAAACTCAATTATCATTCTTAAAAAAATTGTTAAGTAGAAATAGGTACGAGATAGAAGGAAAATCTAAAATATTAATATATTTTAGATGGAATTAAAATGCACTAATCCCAATGGTGAGATTGTTCTAGCAAGTGAATCAAACCATGTTAAAAAAAAATTGAAAAATTGAAAAAATTGCATTCAGAAATGAATCCTACAAGTTATTTTTTTCAAGAAGATGCTCTAACTGCCCGAAAAACAAGAATGTCCATAACTTTCTCATAACAAATCCAAATGAAATGAATCAAAGCTTTCCAGATAGACAAAAATATAATCTATGAGAAAAAAAATAATAAAACAAAAAATTCAAATTTTTGTCCATTTTTTTTGCTGCCCGGGCTGCCCTTGTCCCCTGTTTTGAGCTTATTTGGTCATAACTTTTTTTCCCGGGCACCGATTGTGAAAAAAATTATATTCTCACAAAGCTTATCAGTTTTTCTATCTCTATTTTTTTTTTCAAAAAATCACATTAAAATTTCAGCCCGTAGGTACTTGCCCGAAGGGACAATGGTCCTTTAGGGGTTAAATTGCCCCCTCAAAAAGATTGTCTATAACTTTCTCATCACTAATCCAATTAGAATGAATCAAGTCTTTTCATGTAGTCAAAAATTCTTTCTATGAGAAATAAAATTTTAAAATTTTAATTTTGACTTCTCTGATTTTTTTGGTGTTGCACGATGAACTCCATTTTGGGCTTTGGATGGCATAACTTTTGCTTCCGTGCATCGATTGAAATAAAAGTTGTATTCCTTAAAAGTTAATGTGATTTCCTATCTTCACAAAAGTCTCAAAAAATCACCAGACAAATTGAGACCGTAGGAGCCTACCCAAAATCCATTTTTTTTCCAAGGGGACAAAGGAAGTTTAGGGGTTAAGAGATGTAGGTGATGGGGGAAGTTTGTTCTACTTGCCTACTTTCAACATGCCCTTCAGATTGTCACTATAAAGATTGCCCTTGTTTTTTGGTTGAATAGGAATCCTCTTTTCTAAAGGATAATTAGTTACTACCATTGCATGCTTAGTGTGATGTGGGCCAAAGTGGTACATGTTCAAGATAAAATAAATAATTCTTGATAAAAATATGTCTTTCAAAATAATGTGTTTTTAGATTACATTAAAAATATAAGGCAATTGGGCATGGTAGGGAGGCAAAAAAAAGAAATCCAATTCTAGAAAGATATCGGTTATATTAATGATTGTCTCCCTCAATATATTTGTGAATAGAGAGAGCTTTGAATTTTGACTTATGGTTGGGTGCTTCATGCCAAGATGGACTTAATATTTGTTTTCCTTTGATGTTATTAACCCCTAAAATCCAAAGGCCTTTTTTCCATCAAACAACACTCAAACTACCATTTCTATTGGAAAGAGCAAAAAAATTAAAATTTTTTTTTTTTACATATCTAACCATAGGATCTTGCACTAGACTAGAATGAAAATGTGTGGAAGAAATTCAAAAACTTTGACTGCCTTGACTGCAAGATATTTAAAGTGAAGAAAATAAAAAAATTTGAACCATATATTTGTGACTAGATTGTAAGGCTTTGAATCTTCTTAGCTTAAAACTTTTGCACTACCAATATTAAATTAAAAAAAAAATTATGTTGAAGAATTGAGTTGAAAGTCTCAAATTTTTTTTCTAAAAAAACAAACATGAATTTCATTCTATAAAAATTGTTTATTACAAGTAGGTACAAGATTGAAATAAAATGGTAATGAAATACACTAAAACCAATGGTGGGATTGTTCCAGAAAGCATACAACTGAACCTTTTAGATATTTATTTGAGAATTTTGAAAATTGAGTTAAAAAACAAATCCAATAAGCTATTTTTACAAGAAGATGCTATGATTGCATACAGAACAAGAAGCTCTACAACACTCATATCACTAATCCAAATGGAATAAATCAAAGCTTTTTATATAGAAAAAATATAATCTATAAGAAAAAAATAAATGAATTATATATCAAGTTTTTGTGAATTTTTTGTTGTTTGGTGAGTTCCATTTTGTGCTTAGGATGGCATAACTTTTTTTCTCAGGTACAAATTAAAAATTATATTCCTAAAATCATAATGTGTTATTTTATCTTAAATAAATCACGGCAAAAATTGAGACTGCAAGAGCCTACCTAAAATTCATTATTTTCCTTGTAGGGACAATGGGATTTTAGAGATTAACCCCTAAATGCCTAAGGCCTTTTTCAAGCTTCTTAGAATTTGCTTAAAACTAAACAAAAGCCCAAAGTTTGATTAGTTTTTATCAATTTTTTCTAAAAATGTGACCTTATGAATTCAAAAATGATATGTTATGAATCATACTCATATATGAAAAGAAAAGAAAAGAATATTACTTATAAAAAGATTGAAAGATTATAATAGTGAGCAAGAAGGTGTTAAAATTGCAAAATTGATTTGAAGCCTTTCAATCCATTTTTTACTTGACAATCTAAAATTTAGGTCATGAAAAAAAGATGAAACTAAAGGTTATAAATTCCATGAGCTTCTAATACTAAAGATCCAAAATTTGCAATGGACACCTTTGTGAAAATTCTTCAATATAAAAATCATGAACAATATTTTCAAAAATAGATTTTTGACGCTTAAAATAGATTATAGAAGGTATTCAACTAAATTTTTTTTAAACCCAATTGAAAACAATAATTTGGTAAAAATTATATAGTTTTGATGTTTGATTTTATGTTTGGAAAGAGTCGGCGGCTACTTCAAAATTAGATAGTGGAATTGGGAAAAAAAATGGTTGCAATTTGAAAACATTGGCAAAAAATTGGTGAAAAAATCTATAAATATTTTATTTTGAATAAAAATTAGAAAAAATAACCAAATTCTGTATTTAAAAAGATGCTTTCAGAATTGAAGGACAATAGCTTGTAAAATTCAAAAACTTTTCAAACATTGGTTTGCTTGATGCCAAAATATAGTGCCTTGGATATTTAAGGATTAATTTGTTAACTCCTAAACTAAGGACCAAGTTTTCAAATTTCAAACAACAGATGAATGCATACATTCCAAGCACTCATTTTCATCCATTATTTTTTTTTGAAGATTCTTGTGTTAGATCTTTAACATTTATATGGTAGATTTTAAAGACTTTGTTTTGCAAATATTACACAATTCAAAGTGTACTGATAGGTTTGGCCTCAAAAAAATAAATTTTTAGTTCTAAAATAGACCCTTCTAAAAGGACTTTATTAAAAAATAAAAATAAAAATCTTCAAATAACGATGATTAGAACGTTGTATTTGGAATTTAGAGGGAAAAAATTCTTGTAAAAGTCACATATTCAATCTACAATCAAGTTTAGAAGGAATTTTCATTTTGACTTCAAATATTATTTGAAACTATTGGTTTGTGTACTAGTTGATCTAGCCATATGGATACAATCTATGGATCATATTTTACAACCACTGTTTGAGAGTCATCATTAAATTCTTCTCCTAAATTGCATTTTATAATACATCTTCACAATGTTGGAAATTTGAACTACTTCTCTAGTTTTTTAGGGGTCAAACACCAGACATTCAAATTTTGAACAATAAATGAATGCATAAACATCCCAAGCACACAAAAATATGATTTTTTATCCTATGTTTTTATTGAACCTCCACATTCCAGAGGGTGATTTGGAAGAGAAAAATTCCAAAACTACCAATGTTTGATGCATTGTCCAGAATAACAAAATTAGTATTATTTTTTAAATTACAACCGTACAAAAGTATATTAAACAATCAAGGATATATGTAGAAAAAATTTCAGCCCATTTGACTGCATGGATTAGAAGAATGTAATGTTTGAAGTAAGAAAACAAACTTTTTTTTATTACTTAAAATGAGGTCAATAGACTTTGAACCCCCTTGGAATAAAAATTTTATTCTACAAAAAATGAAAATTTTGACCATTCATAAGTGTATAATGTTAGGTTCACTCATGAAAAATTTCAGAAGCAAATATGGAATCTAACTTACTCTAAATCCCTCTACAATGCAAGGAGGTTAAGTGAATTGGCAATACACAAGTCATTTTTTGATGATTTCTTGTGCAATGAACAATTTTTTAATTTAAAATCCAAATGGCAAGAAATAAAAAAAAAAACATTTGGAATACGTGGGAGAAGTTCCAAGAACTTTGACTTCACATATTGCAAGATAATAGGGCTTGAAGTTAGAAGAAAATATTTTTTTCTTGAAACCGCCTCTCAGAATGTAATTTGAGTATTAAATTTTGTTTATTTTTTTACAATTGTATGCCATATTTTAATAGTTACATACA
The DNA here is from genome assembly GCA_951799445.1 of Pseudisothecium myosuroides. Lineage (NCBI taxonomy): Eukaryota > Viridiplantae > Streptophyta > Bryopsida > Hypnales > Lembophyllaceae > Pseudisothecium > Pseudisothecium myosuroides. Next base: position 18,947,093 of record OX637292.1, read on the forward strand.
TGCCAAATTTCAAAAAATGATGAGCATTTATGCAAAAGATGCCCCAAAGATGCCCAAATTGTCTTAATTGCCAAAAAATTCAAGGTAGCATAACTTTTGATTTGGGCACCTGATTGGAAAAAAACTTATATTTTCACAAAGAAGGGACATAATTACAACTTGTTTCAAAATTTCATGAACATTCAACAAAATTTGACTTCACAGGAACCTACCTTGATTTTCAATTGTCCATTCAACGAACAATTGGTCTTTAGGGGTTAAATTCTTGTGCTAATTCTTTTTTGTTTGCATGATATAGATTTTGAAGACTTTACTTTGCAAATAT